>CM042540.1:17199573-17509573 GCA_023630585.1 Cranoglanis bouderius
TCCTTTGAAGCCGACTCCTGCTGGCCATGAAAGGATGCCTAAAGGCTAAGTAAACGCAAACATCTCTTTCTTTTCATATATATATATATATATATATATATATATATATATATATATATATATATATATATATATATATATATATATATATATATATGAAATATAAACAAGGTAGATTTAAATGAGCACCAGACCAAGAGCTAATTTCTTCCTCCCTAAGAACACTGATACAACAATCCCACAGCTCTTGCAAGGCTTAGATTATTATTTTTTTGTTTTGCCAACAGATAATCACCATATCTGCACATATGAAATAGTTTTCATAGTGTTTACTAGGCCTTTATTTCTCACCGTGTCACTTTCAATAAATAGAAGAATATAGCACAGGCATCACCCCCCCACCACGTTCAGTCGTCCCTCTTTGTTCATAATGATGAGAATCCAGGTGCTGCGGAGCCGGAGTTGAGTGAGATTAATGGCGATAGGAGGGACGGAGGTGATGGCCCTTGCCGAGCATGATTAACAATGACACATTCATGAATTTTGGCTCTGTTTGGATATCTCACAATGGTAATGGTTTGTATTGGTTGTGAAAGCACAATGAAAACCCAAAGCACAATGTTATGAAGAAGACAAAGTGAAAACATCACCGGGACGTCAAAGTGAAAATACATCACTGCTTGTGAGACACAAGAATGTGCCATGTGAGAATATTAATATCTGAATTCATTTATGTGCATGGCTCCCAGTCCCGAAAGCTGCTCTGAAAAATGCTACACGCCAAAGTAATATGTAAATTGAAGTCTCCATGTCACAGTGGTGCAGCAGGGAGTGTTGGTGCATCATAGATTCAGTTGCTGCATATTTTCTTTGTGTCCGAATGGGTTTCCTCCCCAAAAACATGCTGGTGAGGCAGTGGTGGCTCAGTGCTTAGGACTCTGGACTACTCAAGGGTGTGAGTTTGCGGTTGTGAGATCCTGGTACCGCTAAAATGTAACTGTTGCACCTTTGAACAAGACCCTTTACCCTCAACTGCTCAGCTCAGTTGTAAATCGCATTGGTTAAAAGCATCTGAGTAAACATAAATGCAAATGTGAATCAGTGTGTGCGTGTATATGATACCCTGCTATCGACTTCCATCCCATCCTGGAGTAAGTTTTTGCACCATGCTCTTCACTGGTTCCACTGGTGATAAATGAATGAAATGTCCACAAAGAAGAATATGAATTTGGAAAACTGGAAAGGGTAAACACACATCAGTTTCAGACAGATAAAGACGTACCGGCCTGTGTTGCAACGCTGTGTTGTAGCCATGGCGACGGTGGTGTTGTGAATTGCAACAAGCAGCACTAATGGAGGGCCACGTTAACAGGTGCAGAGATAAGAGCTCCTCTAGCTTTGAAACAATCACCAACACACCGAGAGAGAGCCCCTGATAACGCTTGTCTTTGCTGAATGGAACAAAGAGAGATTTGTTTTGGCACCTTTGTTTACTGATGTGTCATGCGGCATCATGATGTATACATTTTTGAGAAGGCATTTCTTTGAGCTCCGTGCACCCTGCGATCATCATGCTTCAAGAAGAATAGTATAGATGCCATTACTCTATGAAGTGGCCTAACTATGTAATAGCAGTGTCCACTTGGATGTACCAAGCTAGGATTAAGCTGAAATTCCTAGAAAGCAACGACATAAAGAATTTCTCTTGAAAGTAACAGTTATAGCTGCCTGTATAGTCCTCCAAATCTGAGGACTGCAGTGTAGCCCCCATAAAAAAAACATCCTCTTTTTCAGTGCATCAGCCTTCAGGACCTGCTGCTTTGTTCTCAAAAGCTTAGATGCCTGGACTTTAAAGAATCAGAGAGCTCTAAACAAGGAAAAATTCATCCTGGAGCTGAGAGAGACCGAGAGAGCTTCCTTTCACTGAAGAGAATACAGAAGATCCAAAACCTGAGCAGTTTTCAGTAATCCCAGGAGTAATGTACTTCACTCTTGGGATCAGAATCAGGAAGGTGTAGAGAAAACAAAGCTAAAAATGATTTTCCATTTGGCTGTGTTTGCCAGATGAACGCTAGAAATGGCATAAGCAATGGAGAAGAACAATACAGGAAATTTGATCTCTGGCACAGTAAGAGTTTAGCAATTATTATTAGTTATTAGTATTAGTCTTTTCTTTCTTTGACAGCGAAACAGCAAAAGGGAATGTAGTGCATCTTCAATGCGTCATTTATTCGTCTTTGGTAGCCACTTTACCCTGGTTAGGGTGATGGTGTATGCCGGAAACACTGAGCGTGAGGATGGGACTCCAGTCCTTTGCAGGACACCATACACACAATCACAACTAGTGGCGATTTAGATTAGTCTACCAGTATAAAGATTATCTACCAGTATAAATGGTAAATGGTCTCCACTTATATAGCGGCTTTTAACCTAAGCGGTTCTACAAAGCGCTTTACACTGTTTCTCATTCATCCATTCACACACACACACTTACACACCAATAGCAGCAGAGCTGCCATGCAAGGTGCTAGTCTGCCATCGCGAGCAACTTGGGGTTCAGTGTCTTGCCCAAGGACACTTCGGCATGTGGAAGGGCCGGGTATCCGATTAGTGGACAACCCTCTCCACCACCTGAGCCACAGCCGACCAAGTATAATTTTGGGAGGTGTGAGGAAACCGGAGAAACTGGAGAAAACCCTCGTGGATGCACATAAACTCCACATAGACAGTAACCCAAGCTCAGGATCGAACAAGGGACCCTGGTGCTATGAACACTACCCACTGCTCCACCTTGCCGCAACCTTTAAAACCTTGCTAGATCTTAAGGACCGTGGTTGCACGTTAAGTGAATTTGAAAGGTATGCTACATAATTTTCAAACATGTACAACTGTCTCACCCCAGTAATAAGCAATGGTACATTTTAGTGACTTGTTTTCTTGAAAGTGTCCTGGTGCCTGTCCATTACCTGTACTAATTAATGTCCCATTTTCACCATAGTTACATTAGCATTTGCAATTGCAGGTCGGTGCACTTGTCTTTATGTTTTAGAAGCAGTGTATGAATCCAGCTCAGCGACATCAGGCTTTAAAACAGCAGAGGCAGAGAGATTTCTCTTTAAGTAATCATGGGTAGTCTGACTGCGTGTGGTCAAAAAAAAAAAAAAAAGTAGCTACTTTAAGGAGCATACATGTCTCATTTTTAAACACGCTTCTACCACCCATCACTCCAAAGCAGTCTCCATCAACTCTGCTAAAGAATCCCCACATTTCCTGGAGAAAAGGTCAATAAAAGAAATATGTACACGTGGTGACACGAAAATTGCAGTAAGAGGAAATTGGGAGAATAAGCGTTTGACTTCAAAGTGGTAAAGTATGTATGGTAGGAGGAGAAAGGGGGTGGGGAGCTGGCGATATCATTAAAATTCCATTTCCTTCCTTCTTGTACTTCGAAAGGGTTATTAAAAGAAATTGTAGGGAGAATATGTGCAACGATCTGTTGTACAACGATCCTGGATGGCTTTTTGACTCTGGCAGGCTGCGAGGCATAAGTAGATTTCTGACAACGTATAAATCAAATTATAAAAATGACAGCGAGTGACATTTTGCAGTGAGCAATCCCCTTATGCACGAGATGAGAAGGAAAGAGAAGGAAAGGGTGAGAGAGAGAGAGAGAGAGAGAGAGAGAGGGGGCATTGCATTCAAGAGTGCCTTTTAAACTGTGTTTGTGAAGGCCTATTGCTTTATCTTGCCCACGCTGATCGGTAGGAGAGACAAAGAAAAGGCTGGCTGCTCAGACGTCCATTGGCTCAGCACTATTGTGTGGAGAGTCTCTGAGGAGAACGGACAGCTGGAGGTTGACCACTACCTCAGGCTCTGGTGAAGGTCAGGGGAGTCTGGCTGATTTAGATTTGCTCAGATTTGCTCTTTAAATTAAACCGAAGCGATAAAATGCATGCACAGACGTAAACACACACACAAACACACACACACAAACACACACACACACAAACACACACACACACAAACACACACACTGAATAGTTATACTTGCAAGAAAGAGATTGCAGATTTTCTTTGTATGGTTTCATTCCACATACACACCAACAAATTGACCGCTATTGCATCATCTTACTCTGGGAATCTCCAGTTAGCTAAAATCCCACACCCACACCCATGCATACACCACACAGGCCCGTATGAAGGACAAAACCCACTGTGAAAATATCAGCAGTCAGAAAGGAACAGTGTCTCACCCAAACAATCAGGCATTCATACAGCTTTGACACCACCTGAGTCAAGTGACAGATTTTTAATGACTTTTTTTTTTTTTTTACCAGGAATTGGACCCACACTGTCATCCACAAAAGAAAAGAATGGTGAAAGAGGAGACCAAAGATCACAGTTGTAAAATTGCAGACTTTAACTGATTCTTGCAGTTATCAAGTTTCAGAATCCACTGTTGCCACTTTCATAACAACAACTGTTTGGAAGCATTGCAAGGAAGAAGCCCTTCCTGAGGATATCTCACAAAATGCAATACCTGAACTTAACCAATCATCACCCAAAATCCATGTTTTGCAATGACTGTCCCTGAAATCCTTTGACTTGAATTGAAGAGGGAATTCTACATACACAAACCTAAGAATATAAAGGAGGTTAAAATGTCCTGCATGGAGGACCAAGAGCTCTCTTCAATTGTCTCCAGATTTGTTACATTATTACAGGAAGAGTCTCAGTGCAGGCGTCACAAAAGATTCATTCTTAGTGCGCAGATCATTTCTTAAACCAGTATTTTGTAGAAAAATTTAAACTACATTAATCATTCTATGACTCAGACTGTTGTTCAGAAGTAAGTTGTCATGGTGTTGTAACGCGAGTCATACAGCATTCAACAAAAATCTGTCACCTGACTGTTATGCTAACATTCAATCTAATATGATCACTTTGGGCTGTTGCAATTAATTCTTAAGTGTTTATTTTAGTCTGCTGGTTGTCTGGATGTGCTTACATATTGTAGGTGTCATATAACTCTATGAGAACTACTCTCAAGTGAAGTGCTACCAACACAATGCTGCTTAAATAATGTGCCTAAACAGTACACGGTTCTTTAAAGACTTGTAATGGTGCTCTGGAAGCCATTATTCAGGCCCTAGACACAAGTATGAGAAAGATGCCTCAGTTTCATAGACTCAGTATTGGACGTTCAGCTCATATCAACAGATCTATTGCCTGTCTACTGTATTGTCATTATGCTCTGGCACTTTCCATGGCTTACTGAGCATATTTGCCATGTATTCCATATTGTATCACATTTATTATCCAGTAGAATCATTGGTTCTTGTAAGGATACCAAAAAGGGTTTCCAGTATTTATCTTACTGGTTTATATTAATCCCCAGATTCTGCCTTCCAAGTCCCAAAAAACCTAAAACTAACAGTCAAGACCCTCAATACATTGCATATATGAAGAGAACAAAAATGTGGTCCTAGGTTCCAGAGGGACAGTTTGGGGAATATGTCTTACAGTGATTCAAAAATTGGTTCTACCCTGACCATACATCCATCTGTATGTCCATAGGCACCGCACAAATCCACCGTATGCTGAGATCTGTTTTGTAGGGAGTGTAGTTAGCAAAGTCTCTAGCCAAAAACTGTCCAAATACACAGTCCACAGCCAGAGAGCAAGGAGGTGTAAGTAAAATTGCTATGTATGTTAGGATGCAGGCTCTCGGGTATCATCAGCCTCCACTCTCTAGCCATATCTCCAGCCAGGCAATTTTTTGCCAAACCACTCTGAATTACAGCAGCGTGCCCTGATTATGTGCAAGGGATCCTCTATTACAGCCAGCGCCCCTGCTATCTTTGATAGATTATTAAGCATCAGCTTTCAGCTACATTAAGCCTTGTTAAGAGCAGTGTCGTAGTCAAGGATTACAAGGACATGATAACAGGGAGGGCACACCAGATTACGTAGAGGGCTATCTATTAATGAAGGTGTAATTTGCTCCTTGTGCTCTCCAGACCTTCGCCTGGACACAGTGTGGACGGTGAGAATGAAAAGTGTGTCTGAGAGAGAGACAGAGAGAGAGAGAGAGAGAGAGCAAAAAAGATTGAGAGACAGAATATGAATGGGAATGTGTGTGGGAAGAGGCTCTTTGAAAGCTAGTCTCTCAGGGTCCAGCTGAAGTGGCTCTTTGGCCCTCATGAATGCCCTAGGATGCTGCTAATGCCGGCCCACTTGCATGCCATCAAAATGTGAAGAATGCTACTTTCTCAGACGCTGCCTTTTCGTCTTTATTGACATAACAGCTCTTGTTTCTCTTGAGGTACTGAGCTTCTGATGTCTTTCTTCCAACAGAGTGCATCTGTCATTTTCTCACTATATTCCATAATAATTTGCAGTATATGTTGTAGCACTTGGTGCATTATACAAGATCCTAAGATCATATGTTACTAATCCTTGTAGAAGAATGAGTTGGTCCCCTTGAAGAAATGGTGCAGCTTTGATTTGTAAGACTATTAGAGCAGAAAGATTTCCATTTGGTTATTGAGACTGTATTAGAAGCAGCATTAAAAAGCCAAATATATTATCCACCAAAGTTGGTAATGCATAATGCAAAATTGTCTATGTGTTTGAGAATACTGACCTCCACTAAGCTCCTCAGTCCAGTGATAACAGTCCCCTGGGTTTTGGGTTGTTGTTTTTTTTTTGGGAGTTGTTTTTATTTTCCTCATTGTTAGCCGTTGCCGCAATGCCTGGTGCTAGCCCTGCAGAAACTCTCGTCCATCTCATTGCCTCCTTAATAACCAAGGCCACCACAAAGGAAGAAAAACTATGGAGGAAAAAAGGCAGTTCCGTGGCCATCTACTGCCCTGCCTATCTGAATAACCTTTAGATGAATTAGAGGCATGTGGGCCAACTGTGAGACCCCCTCAGAGTGCATCTTCAAAGGTTGGCTAATAGTAGCACACAGCTGGAATTCAGGCCATCAGATTGATCAGGCCTATCTCAAATGGCAATTAAAGAGGGATAAAACACCTCAAGCTAAAATGTGCTTTTAAAAAGCTAGTCTTTAGCCTTTTCCTTTCCCTCCTGTTCAGAGCACCTCAAAATATTGATCAGTTGCTGAATTACCAGCCTTTAGCTAATAGCTGTGTAGGCTTTGATCATTTTTCCTTGTCTGTTTTTACTAGCTGTAACATTTTTGCAAATGTTTAATGGTAATAATTTTTCTTTGAGGCAGTAATGGATTAGTTTGTATACTCACACTCACACTGAACACAAATAGCAATTTCACTGTTATCCATGTATGTAACACTTAAGTGTTCATCGAACCACGACAACCAAACCTATAGTACTGTGCAAAGGTTTTACACACATGCAAAGAAATGCTGTAGAGCAACAATGCCTTCAAAATAATGAAATTAAATGTTTCTACATTAAAAAAAAAACACCGTAAAGAGCAGTAAACAGTAGCAAATGAAACAAAGTCAATATTTGGTGTGACAAAAAAATAAAAATAATTAGTCTCCTGTACAATTAGTGCAGTTTTATAAGGAAATGAGCTGGTAAGTTTTATTGAGCGTCTTACAGAACCAGCCACAATTCTTCTGGAGACTTTGACTTTCGTACTCACCTCTTATTTTTGTAGCAAAACCCAGCAGCCTTCATTGTGTTTATTGTCTGAAAAGTGTCTCTTACGTAACATGCAGCTTTCTTTAATGACCTACAAACATTTTTCTGTAACATTTAATTTTGTGCTAGAAAACTAATGTTTGGGAATCTAAAATGTTTTTTGTACTGACTTGATAATGTAGAAGTCATAAAATAAAAAATCCGTAACAAAGTTTGTACTAAAAAAATAGAGTGCCTAAAACCTTTTTCACAGTACTGTACATAAAAAATTTATTCATACCTTTGTTATGTATAAAAACCTGGGAAGGGTGCCAACCCAACCCATCGCAGGGCACAATTGCACACACATTCACACACTACAGACAATTTAGAGATGCCACTCAGCCTACAAAGCATGTCTTTAGACTGGGGGAGGAAACCGGAGTACCCGGAGGAAACCCCCGAAGCACGCGGAGCCGGGATTCAAATCGAATTTGATTTGAATTTTAGTTTTATTCAAACAAAATTCTAAAAAAAATTGATTCTACCATTTTTTTTTAAAACAAAAAAAAACAATTATTTTAACAACAACAACAAAAAAATAATTATTGGCACTATTGGCATTATTGTCCTAATTATTGGCACCCCTGTATTTAGTACAGGGAACCTCCCTTTGCAAACATAATAGCACTGAGTCTTCTATAATACAGAGCAAGGAATCAGAGATATTCTGTCTATAATACAAAATATCTCCAGATCCTACAGGGTCCTCTCTTGTAGGCCGTCCTCTTCAGCTCACCCCACACATTCTCAGTGGTGTGTAGGTCAGGAGACTGAGTTGACTATGTCAAAAGCTTGATTCTGGTCCAGGTTCCAGCAGGACAATGGTCCAAGATATAGGCACAAATCCACACATTTCTTTTAAAATGTCCTGGTGATTCATGGAGGCCATAATGCCATGTATCCTAACAAGGTTCCCAGGTCTCAACATCACAGGTACTTCATCATACTTAACAGTGAAATGGTAAATGGTCTGTACTTATATAGTGCCTTTTAACCTTTGCGGTTCACAAAGCGCTTTGCACTGTGTCTCATTCACCCATTCACACATTCACACACTCACACAACAATGGCAGCAGAGCTACCATGCAAGGCGCTTGCCTGCCATCAGGAGCAACTTGGGGTTCAGTGTCTTGCCCAAGGACACTTCGGCACATGGAGTCATGTGGGCTGGGAATCGAACCACCCACAGCCACCCCACCACAGTGGCATAATATTTGTAGTCTAGTGAAAGAGGTCATGGCTGACCTCTTAAAAAATATATATACATGCACATGCACAGGAACTTGCTTCAGTTGCATTTCGTTCATAAGAATTTCTAGGTTCCAAGTGCGACATTTGGTTTTGCTTAAAAATATATTTTTGCTAAGAGCATTTTTTATTTCCTGGAAAGATTTCTCTCATATTTACAGTGTAAGATTAAGCTAATTAACCATAAGTCAAGTCATTTTTTTGCAAAAATGCAAACAACAGATGACATGAAACTTCATGTACTTTTCAAATGTCATGACACATAAAAAGTATTGCTTTTAATATTGCTTTTTTTTTTTTATCATATTCCTAATCCTTTCCCTTGTTAAAAATACTGGTTTTAAAAAAATGGTATTCATCTTTCTCATGCCACATTTCTATTATAGTCTCCAAAATAAAGCTCTCACTCTTTATTTACCATCATAGATGCTGAGAGCACTACGGGAGTGTTTATGCTCCATTTTTATTTCTCTTCTGGTCATTTCTTTACCTCTCCTGAGTGTTCTCTGCACTGAAATACTATCTCTGGCTTGATCTTTCTCTGAATATTCCTGAAAGGCAGCACGTGTCCTCTCCCGCCTCTGCCTAATGCTGCCTCCTGGCTGCAGTCGTCCGTTAGTCACAGTGCTCTTAAATCTTGATGTGCTCTTAAATATTCTCCTCTGCATGAAGGAAGAGAAAGCAGCGGGTTGAATGAGGTGCAGAAAGACAGCAGGAAGCAGAAGGCGCACCAGAGCTTTTAATTTCTGCTAATTCACCTTGGCGCCGTCCCAGGCCTAGTGATTAAAAGAGTGGAGATGTGCTGGAATGGCTCTGTAATGTACATTTCCACATTTGATTATACAAGCAATTATGTTGCACTTAATAAAATTTCAAATTGTGCTAAGGAGGCCGTGAACAGGGTGCGGTGCGTAGGCAACATATGCTGATGGGAAAGTCCGTCGCCTGCTAGCCTTTACTCTCTCTCAATGTATTGACTACACTGTTGGCACCCTTTCCTTTCGCAACAGTAATGTGTGGTTTTTTGGGGGTTTTTTTTAGTTACTCTACAACTTGATGTCATGGGGAAAAAATAAGCCAGTAAATAAGGATAATTATAATAATTGTAATTAAAAGTGTTATTAGAGCAGAGAGAAAAAAAAAATTCTTCAAATGAGGCTGATAGTTCTTTATTAGTGTAGTAGTTGTTTATTAGTGATATGAAAAACAAACACACCTTTCGCTCTGGAGATATTTTATCGCCTGATATATTGCTTGTGCATATGCATATCGCCTTATTTGTTTTGATGAAGATATGCCTAAATCCGAAACATATGTTGGGTCTGCAAGTGGATGCAGGAGGCAGCGTGCATCAGGGAAACTGTCTGCAACTTCTGTGTGTGTGTGTGTGTGTGTGTGTGTGTGTGTGTGTGTGTGTGTGTGTGTGTGTGTGTGTGTTGTTAATTAGGCAAGAGTTAATCGTTGATCTCTTTGAATGTACCATATGTGCTGAAACATTAAAAGTCTGGGCAGAGTCATAGCGAGTGGCTCAATTACATTCTATTAGTGTTATTCCTCTCTGAAAGACATTGTTATGATCTCTCTCTCTCTCTCTCTCTCTCTCTCTCTCTCTCTCTCTCTCTCTCTCTCATCACTGTCTCAATGTGTAAACACGTTTGATCGTTTGATTTGAATCTGTCATGCTCCTTCAGTCATGTGTGGATTTTATGCGCTTAATGTAGTGTATGATTACCCACAAGGAGACTACGATGCAAATGTAAAAGTGAACTTGAAAGCGTCATGCAAACTTGTTGCCTTGATTGATTTATTCAACGTAATGAGTTTGCGTTTCCATTTTATTTATTTATTTTTTTACTTTGATTAATTCTTTTTATTTAAATCTAATCACAATTACTAGTTGTATGATCTCAGTTACAGGTTTCATCCCATTATATTGTCTTTGATTGACTTATTCGGGTGTTTAGTTAGTTTGTTTTAGTCATATTGTCATTTTGTAATCCTCCGTTTAATCGGCCGCTGATGGAGTGCCGTAATTTGGTGTGATATTAGAATGTGTGCATTTACATTAGTATTCAGTCTCTCTTCATTATATGGTAAGGTGAAGGTCATTATTTCTGTATATTTATAAGGAATAAAAAGAATAAGTGTAAAGAATAAGAATAAGTGTGCCACTAACCAAAACAAAACTTGCTAAGGGCAGGGCAGATGGATTTAGTTTTTAAGGGACTTTTCCATTGAAAACATAAGAGCTCGGATTCTTTTTTTTTATATATTAGTGTGAACGCTCTCAATTGGATTTGTCTATGCACAGCGCTCCTTATCACACGAACTCAGCTCCTGTACCATGGATTATTAGATTGTTGCTTTAATTTTTTTTTGCTTTTGCTCTTTTGAATCGTGTTACTACTGTGCACCAATTTCTCAACCCACAGGATGAAATATTGGGTAGATGGAGGAAAGCTGGGGTGAAGGGGTTTCTCTTGGTGCTTTGAGTGAAAAATTCCTACTTTTTCAAGTGCACAGTGTGTGTCTGTTTAAGTAGGACAGTGAAATTGATGGCCCAGTGCTGCTAGGTGACCTACATACTCAAGCCTGGACAGAATAGATCCCTGAACACACGCAAGTGGGGACGTAGGTGTGAGCAGAAGCGCACTGCCCACGTGCTTCTGATGTTTTCAGAATGACACTTATGAGAGCGTGGGGTACAATTTGTTTCTTACCTAGCAATCTTGAAATCCTAATACTTAGAGGATTCTTATTTTATAATAATATACTACTACTGATTTCACAAATTCAGTCTTAAGCAAAGATTATTCTTGTTGTTTTAGTATGAATTGGGGTTTGTGTGTGTGTGTGTGTGTGTGTGTGTGTGTGTGTGTGTGTGTGTGTGTGTAATTGGTATAGATTATAGCAGGGGTATTCAACTACAGTCAAGCTGCATACAGTTCCTTGCTTACAGAGATCCAGATAACATGACTGAATGATGTCAGGTTCTCTTTCATGACTATAAATAAGACACATCAATTTAATGTGATGTTTTATTTCATACTGGTGCTTTATTTTATTTTATTTTTTACCACTTTTCATGTAGCCACAGGCTCTGAACAGATGAGACACCTGTTTTAAATTTGACGCAGAAAGAAAAAACACCAACTTCTTCATCCAGTTATTTTTTTTAAGCATTCTGTTTTCGGCGTCTCCTTATTTTTTGTCGTCACAATCATACCGAGAGGGTGAATAAAATCAAAAGAATTTATGAAGGTAGCTTAAAACTATTTCCTTTCGCAATTAGCTGCCTTCAGGTAAATAATTTACACAAATTCAATGCTACAGAAACCATAATGGTTCATGTTTTTTCGACAGTTTGAGTACTCAGTTTGATCTGCTGAAATACTTTATACTTTACATCTGCTGGTTTATAGCATCTGAATAGATATGTAGAATTATAGTTTGTAACATTTACATACAGGATTGCTTGAATTTAGAACCGCACATGTGTACAGATGTGGGTCACTGAATATGATGAGATCTTACCGGATTCAGCAGTCTTCATGACTCTCGTCGCTGTCTCTTTCACACTTTATCAGCTCTCAAGGACAACTACTTGAACATTACAATTCCAAAGTCATAAAAGCCCAACAAATGAGGAGTTCAGTAATGAGATCTATTGGTTTAGCTGTTGAGAAGTTGACTGCTGGGAGTTTGGAATGGCTAATTAGACCTAACGATTGAGGTCTTGTGGCCCCGTGTGAGGCCTAAAAGAGATGGGGTGCGAAAAGATCTGGATACATTATTCAGCAGAAGATTAAAGCGAAGCTCTGTCTCTTTATGGCCATTTACACTGCTGGGGATTAGTTAAGGAAGAAAAGGGGTTTCGGTAACAGAGAGAAAGTATCAGCCTTGTGAGTGAACTTTAACCCTTCCCCTGGGCTGAAGATTTGCCTCATATTTCTTTAGCTGTTCTCTGAAAAGAACCTGAAATATAAGAGCTGAACAATTAGTGACGAGTAAATGATACAGATTTTTTCTTCATATGAATGATCACCAGAACTGGAGGTTGCACCGTCTGAGCCTCTGCTGCCAACAACAGCATTTATGCCTCAAACATCATGTTATGAAAAAAAAAAAATAAAAAGAAGATTTTTTTTTCCACCCTCTCTTAATTTGTCATGCCAATTGCTTCCTTTGAGAAATTCCTATCATGGCTCTCGCCTTGATGTGTCTTCTGTAATTAAGGCCCAAATTGTTTTGATGCTGGTGTAATCACATTAGCCTTTGCAGAGGAGAAGGGTGAAATTGGACTTGTTGCTCCAGCGCCTGTGAGAAGGCAGCAGCCTGCGTGGAGTTTATGGATTATGAAACAAAGAACTGTCAGAATGCATTGCGCTCAAAGCTCCCTCCCATATGGCGCTCCATTACTGGGCCTGTCAGAGCTGAATGCACAGCCACAGACACAATCAGCTCATCTTTCATATAGTTAAAGACAAGAATGAGATAAATGCTGAGGAATGATATGGAAATATGGCTCAATTGTATTTGAAATGTTTTGTGTTTATTTTGGCTCACGGTTGATATTCTCTTTCTGTTGATTTCTTCATCACAGCAGTTATTGAATTAGTTTATAAACTTAATCATTATAAACAACATTGATGGACTTAGTGGACATTGAATTATACTGAGCTCATTTTGTTATGAGTACTGACTCACTAAGCTAAATTTGAATCCCGGCTAATATTTTATTCCCTCGGCGATTTGAATGCATCAGTTAAAGCACAATTTCTTCTAATACAGTTACATGCACTTTCTTTTAGTCCTATTATCAAATCCCAAGATAGTAGAAGAACTCTGTGAATATACGTTTTTATTTATAATTTGTCATATACCGTCCAAAAGTCTGTTTTGTTTTGTTTTTTTCTCCATTTAAATCTGTAAATAAACAAAACGTTTTAGGAGTTTTTAACAATTTAAAACAAAGAAAAGAAATGTTCAGTATCATGCTGATTATTCAATATTCAAGATTCCTAGATTTCTAGGTCACTATTTAAATTTAAGCAAATTTGTGACCTTTACTCCTTTGTACAAAAATCTGATTTTCCTTGGGTCTTATCCCATCCATTAAAGCATGTATTTAGACAGCGCTCTGTGGATGTAACATGGATCGTCAGAGTTTACACAAACTTGTTAAGTCAGTGTTAGCTCGAGTACAAGATGTCATTAAAGCAAAGAGGGAACATACCAGCTTCTGAGAAATTCATAAGATTCAATCAGTTACTGCTGATAATATGTATTCAAAACATTTTGTAATTTCTTCTTCTTCTTCTTCTTCTTCTTCTTTTTATATGAACAACAGAAACCAAACAACATACAAAAAAAGAACACAAGCCAGACCACATTTCAGATGACGTAACTGCCTACGTGGAACATAAATCGTGTAAACAAAGGGACAGAACACAACAAAACATCATACCATCACAAATATGTAAAAATGTTTCAATTCTGCTGCCGTGTGTATGTTGGAGGAAGTCCCCAGACTTTGGAAAGTCTGTTTCATTGCAATGTTTTTTTCAAGATGTAAGCCTGAGACCATATCAGCAAGGAAACATTTTGCATTAAAACAAAACAAACCAAATCCAAAATGAAAGCATTTTCACTAGTAGTCTTAGACTTTCAGATCCCCCTGTACTGTATGTTTACTGTATATCAACTCCAGAGTTTACTCGCTCCACTCAGAAACTACTTACATCTCCTCTTTTAAACTATTTTCTCAAAAATATATATATATGCAACAAAATTGTTGACGGTCCTAAAGAATATATAAAAAGAAATGCAAACAAAAAAAATATTTTTAATTACTCAAGATTGTTGCTTTTGACCAACTTGCATATTGATGGTTGATTATCAGTCAATTATTAGTCATATAATGTAAATTTAAAAAAAAAAAATTAAAAAATGCATAGACGCCAACCTTAAGCATGATCAGCACCGTAATCTGAAGAAAGAAAAAAAAGTATAATCCCTTCTGCAGTAGACAGTCTGAAGTGTATATTCCTATATTACATCCAAGACCTGAGGGATTCCCTTATCGGTGTGCTCAGGGTTTCTCAATCTTAACCTTGTAGCTGCACTTTTTTGTGCAGATGGACGCTGCTGACTGTGCACACTTAGCACCTTTCTCATCATCCATCTTCTTTAATGAGGGAGGATGGAGTTAGATGATTAGCCATTAGGAACGAATGGCTTCCTCTGAAATACTTGGTGGTTGGGATTTTTTAGGTGGCTTTTGGGCCATCTAATGTTACTATAAATCTCATCCCACTGTGTGTGAGGTGAAGCACACTCGTGTTACTACTATTATTTTTTTATTAAAATTTGTGTCCTCACATAGAACTCGTGTCCACTTCTGTTTCCAGTCGTAGCTTTTTACTGCCTGTGAGTTCAAGGTTTTAAAGCTGAATAGCAAGCACAGATGATACGAGTAATGGAGCTCTCCTTGTGAAGTGTGATTTATGGCTTGTGAACTACATCCATGGTATTACTGGTGTGATGGGTGTGTTTATGGTTCTGCAGCTGCCTCCTAAACCACCTTTTAGAAACTAAAACTCTGCAGAGGCCTCAGCAAACACGGCATTCAGTAAAGCATGGCGATTGATCAGTGGAGGAAGTGTATATGCTTCCTGGAGTTTAAAGCTCTTTGAGCCATGGCTGCAGATTCGATAAAAGGCTTAGTGAAGATTCTGTCCTCCTTGGAAACAGTCAGTGAAGAATTCAAAACAGCTTTGATTTTTCACCTCTTAGTAGAAACTTTTACTTATAAAAGAGGCAATTTATTGTTCAGGAAACTCAAATGGTTTTATGATACACACCTGAAAAGCTATTCGAATTGCTTCAGTTTTTTTTCACACACTCTACATGCACATGTACGCGCACACACAAAGCAGAATAGAGTATAGAGTCCCCGTCGGTGACTATATTTCTTTCCAGAAACTTTTACATATTCGCTTTTACGCCGCTGTTTCTGGCTTGTTTCTGTTCAAGGCGTCTCTCATCCAAGCCATTATAATGGAGCGGGATGGCTGCTACTACAATCGATTATGCTGTCTACTCTCATTTACTTTACAAGGGTTCCTAGTTCCAAAGAGCTTACAGAGAGGCTATTTTTCTCTCCTCCTGTCTCCTTTTTGATTAAGAGGATGTGTAAATAAGGCCACAAACTCCCATCAATGCATGCCAATCTAGTTATTGACGCTTAAGGATCATTCTCAGTGTTCCTCGAAGACTTCTCGGTGCTGAACAATAGAGCCTCGCCCATCATACACAGTACCAGCAGTAGTACATAGCACAAAAGAATACGCTCATCGAGATATCTGGGAGGGTGAAAAAATGAGGCGCATTGACAGATTTCTTTTTGTGCTACTTTCTGCACACATTATTAATGGATGATACTATGGGCTCATTTATCAGAGTGAGGAGAGATTAATCAACACCGGCTTTTTGATTTTACTGTGGCACATGAGGTCTTTGTATATAGTCAGGTCCATAAGTATTTGGACAGCAACACAATTTTTTGTAATTTTGCCTCTGTACATGACCACAGTGGATTTAAAATGAAGCAATCAAGATCTGATTGAAGTGTCGACTTTCAGCTTTAATTCAAGGTACTGCACTAACCGTTTAAGATTTACAGCCATTTTTTTTTTTTTACAGAGTCCCTCCATTTTCACAGGCTTAAAACTAATTGAACAATTGACTGATACGCGGTTTCACGGCTAGATGTGGCCTGTTTCCTCATTATTTCATGACAAATTAAGGAGATATAAGGGCTGCATTCAAAATTGCGTACTGTGGCAGTACCTACTGCTCGGCTATTGATACAGTACGTACCGATCAGTATAAGTGTGTAGCATGAATACAGTCCGGGCATACTACATCCGCCACTACATTGTCACGTGACTCAACTTAAAAAGAGCCGACGTGCTGCCTTCTGCCATTTTTGATTCTGACAGCTCTTCCACGCTAGTCCCATTGCCTTATGGACAGTGCAGTGTCCATTGCTTCCATACTGCAGAATCTCAGAGGAAGCAGTAGGTTATCCAGGTATTTCTCGCCTACTGTTTTATGAATACTGAGAATTCGAACATATTACTCTCTTGGCATACTGCTTTTCACCTACTGTATACTACGGTAGTAGGGATATTCGGATGCAGCCAAGGTCTGGAGTTGATCTCATATGTTGAATTTGCATTTGGTAGCTGTTCATGGGAACTCTCAATATGCGGTCCAAAGAGGTGTCGATGCAAGTGAAGGAGGCCATCATTAGGCTAAAAAAGCTAAACATACCTATCAGAGAAATAGCAGAAACGGTGGGCATTTTGCTGACTTAGTTTGGGTCCACTTCTTCCTTTAGAAGGAAGAGCCACTGCAAGTCAATACAAAGTTATTTTGACTGACAGATTTGTATCGTGATGGGAGTGGTCTCTTCAAGGATGACTCCACCCTAATCCACAAGACATTGAATGGTTTGATGAGTGTGAAAATTATGTAAATCATATGCTTCACAGTCAACAGATCGCAGCCCAAATGAACACCAATGGGAGATTTTGGAGCGACATATCGGACAGCACTCTTTTCCACGATCATTAAAACACCAGTTGAGGGAATATCCTTCAGAAGAATGGTGTTTATCCCTCCAGTACAGGTCCAAAGACTTGTAGAATGTACACCAAGATGCATTGATGCTGTTCTTGTGGCTTGTGATGACCCAACACTATACTAATACACTTTATGTTGTTGTTGTTTTTTTTCCTTTAATTTGTCACATGGCTGTAAGAACATGTAGGTTGTAAAAATTTCACTTATAATTTATAATTATAATCTGAATAATAGAAAAACTGAAAAAATAATAGGAATCATGTTGTTGGAGGTAGGTCTGCATACTAAAAATAATTCTAATAATGATAGTATCTCACTTTGTGGATTGTGCGGATGTGGTTTGTGCACCTGAAAGTGTGTGTGTGTGTGTGTGTGTGTGTGTGTGTGTGTGTATGCGCTTTTGAGAAAGACTGCAGGCAGTCATCCGGAAAGCGCAGCTTTTTCCTTGTTTAATATGCAACATGCAATCTATGTCCCATCTCTCCTCTGGGAAGGATATGCCGCATTGGTAATAATATCTGATTTGGTTGTGTACCTCTTCCCTTCAAATACATCGAACTGCTCCGGGCACCCTCAGCTGTTTAAGCAAAGGTCAGTGGAAGACTCATTGATTTAGCATTTTAATTTTATTTGTGCCGGGCTCCGAGGGGGACTGGCATTAAGCATGGCAGAGGCTCTTTGTTTTGTAAGAGGCTGTGAATGTCTGCGTGTCTGCGGAGACCAGGCCTGCCTCGCTCGCTGCTTAATAAGTGTGAGATGCGGCCCAGACACCTCTGTAATAGCCACTAACACTTATTATCCTGCCCAAGATTGGAAATCCACATGTTGTCATTGAGGGATCTCGAAAAAAAAAAAGTTTAAGAAGGGAAAATAGAGCACAGAAATCCCCCCCCCCCTCCCAAATGCACAGACTTTTCATATGATGTTTAACTAGCACCCTGTTGCTTTGGTTAAATATGGCAGAAATGGTTTCATATGCCTGCTAACAGCTTGCTTGGTTCACATGGATGGCTAAATGAATGTAATGATCTTTTTTGGGGTTACAGACAGAAAATCCAAAGATACACACACACAGTGACACACAGAAGCAGATGTTGTTTTGTTCTGTTGTGCCCTCTCCTTCGTCTGACTTTACCAGGGCTGTGGAGAGACCTCAGCATATCGCATTCTTCATTAAGAGATTCTGTTAGCCACTGCGCTAGTCAGCCTTGTCATTAAGCAGCCCGGAGTGCTTTTGATTGGCTGCCAGCTCTAGTGCTGGGCTGGGAGCTCACGCTGCCGATACTGCCCTGAACTCTGACACAGATGGCCAGAGAGATCGTTACCTGATCCCTCACACAAGGTTTTATACAATCTGAGTGCACTAATTAAGACATAGCAGCGAGGGAATTGTTTTGAGTAGCTTGACCTACAGTATGATGGCTCAGTGCTTTTTTTCTTAACACATACAGCAGTGCTTCATTTATCAAGGGTATATCACGTATTGTCGATATTAGTATATAATAATAGTGCATGTGCGTTTGCTACATTCATATAATCACTATATAGATTTATTTCTATTCCAAGGGATACAAATGGTTCTCATTTGGTTTCTGAGGTGTGTAATTTTGCTTGTGTTTGTGCTGTGTGAGAGGCATCTAGCGTAGGGTACAGCAGGTACCGCAGCTCCCAGCGGCCCCCACCACCCTGCTCCTGCCACCTCCCTCGCGTCTGCTGAGAAATTGCTCCTGACAGCTGATTTGTTGGTTGTCAGAAGTGGTCGTTGGGCGACTGATAAGGGTGCGGAGGCCCAAGATGGAAAACTAACTGCTTCTCATGATTTCAAAGGCAGCTTTATCAAGGCACGGGCTGCAGACACATGTAAATGTCTCCGAGCAGAAGAGGGACATTCTCCCCAGGCTGGTTTTATTCTTTAAAAAGGCACCCATTGTATGATTTAAACTCATACATTTCCTGAGAAAACTCAGGACTTATTCTATCATTAAATTGTTTTTGGGCTTGTTATTCATTCCCACTTTTTTAAACATATGGTTATTGCCATTCCAGCATTATGCAGGCATATTGTAACAAAGAACAAAGGAAGAAGAATGGATCGTGAGCTGGGATAATCAGGCCCTGAGAGAGTGCGACCAGAACCACAGATAGGAAACTGTGACATCTTTTCTGATTAGCTGACGCAGCAGGCCGGCTCTGCAGTGTTTAAAGGTATAAAAGCAGTGGATGTGGAAATGGCCCCAGGGTGGCTGGGTTGAGACAGGCGGATCTGTCAAAAAGTGTGGACTCGTCAGGTAGAGAGAGAGAGAGAGTGAGAGAGATTGAGGCACCAGAAAGCTAGCATCTCAGGTCCATATGCCTGTCACCCAAGGGCTTACCAGGAAAGGTGAGAAGGAATAAGAGAACAGGACATATCAAGGGTTATACATCATAGCCAGGAGTGCAGAGTGGGACACGGTCCAGCCTCCAGCCAAGCATCAGCCTGAGGCAACAAGAGAATGCCCTAATGGGCTCATACAGGAAGCCGTTGTCAGAGGAGAGGTCACGGTAATTGGCTGCAAATTGCACTCCAATATCCGCCTATGAGAACCCGAGCCAGAGGCTCTCATAACTCACGTCATTTCAGGGATGTCAGCTGGAGACACTGCCGCACCCTGGCAGGAAGAGGAAAGGACCTTACTCTTATCCAGAGGAGGAATTTGCACTAGTGACATTAGGGCAGTAACCATACATCACCTTCTAGTCTGTACATACAGAAATGACCGGCGTTAACCTTTACTGCGTTCCAACATGAAGGGCTTGTATATTTACACTCTGACTCATGCCACAGATATTAGTACACCATCCTGTGACCTCCTGATACTTCAACAGTGCCCAGTCCATCTTTGATAAATTTCCATTTCCTTCTTACCCCAGAGCAGACAAAAAAAAAAGCTGGTGGTTATGAAGTCAAAGAGCACATACAGTGGTAAATGTTCTCCTCCCCAAACAAAAAGAACTGTACTTATAATCACTCAGAGGTCACACCGAGTCAGAGCGGAGCCCAGAGGATTGTTTATCTGCTGCCGTCTTATCAACCCTCCTGCTTTTTTATCTGCTTTTATCACAGTAGGCATGAAGAGGGTTCCGCGGCTTCCTGTTTTAGGTTCTCTCTCATCCACGTTGACCCGCTGACCCTCAGGCTTATCTCGCACTTTCCGAAAAGCCAGACGTTGCGTCTAAATGCAGCAGGGTGCCACAAGCGTTTTTATTTTTTTCCCCCCTTCTCTCTTGCTTTGTCTCTGGTTGTTGAAGGGAGGTTCTGAGCTATTACTGATGGGTGTGTGGGTGTGTTTCTGTCTGTGTTTGTGTGGGTATGAATGCTTCAATGGCCTGTATGTAAGTGTTATTTCCCAATTTATACAATTTTTCACGATGACTAGTTCACTCTCCGGAGGTTTGAATGCTCTTTTGTTATTCACTACATCCTTAGTGAAACAGTAGGATTTTGAGACAGTATTTTTTGTATGGTTGAGAAAGCTCTTAGCTGAGACATTTAGCTATATGGAAAATAGTGTGTCATGCATTGAAACACCAGCAAAGAAACACCAAATATTTAGTAATGGGATTCAGATGCAGGGTTGGCTCTATGAATCTCATTAAACGGGCTTTGAGCTTCCTGCCTCTCGGAGGAACACATTCAGAGCTATTTTAATAATGCCCAGGTCTTCATCTCTTTAACAGCAAAAAGAGCCCCTGCGTTGTACTGGATACATAATTTGCACATCATTAGGAGCCAATAAAGTGTAGATTGCTGCATGACTCAATGACTCATTTATGTCTGCACCATGCAATATTAGCAATCAACAGATATTTGTTGCTTTTCCTGTTCATTTAACGGCTTCTGTATTAGTTCAGTTCAATCATGTGCTTCATTTTATTTTTCTCTCCTCCCCTTTTCTTCTCCTTTCCCTGTCTTTTTCTCTCCTCCTTGCCTTTCCACTTCCCTCTTCTGCAGGATTTGGCTTTGTAACTTTCGAGAATGAGGATGTGGTGGAGAAAGTCTGTGAGATTCATTTTCATGAAATCAATAATAAAATGGTAAGTCAGTTTCACCTCAATATTTCAGGCCGGGGCGGGATTAATATTTGATAGCAGAAGCTGAGTCGGTTGTTATAACAGCTGCTATGCTGGGAGACTGGCTGGGTGGCCTAGAAGCAGGGAAGCAGGGAGTCTTCCCTATTCCCTGCCATCCTGGGTCTGGGCTATGGCGTGATATTGATGTGCACTGGCCACAAAGCATGAAATTGTGTCTTGGTGCCCTGTCCACCAGACTGGGAGAAGCAACCTGTCTGTTCCTTTAGCTGCAATTCCTTCAGCCAATGAGAGCTGGAAGAGGAGCTGGCATCCATTTAAGGGCCTTGTTAAAAGTGTATGGTGGAAAGATTGTGGGGAGATTTAAAATCATAGCCTTGGCAGCGTGAGCAGTGTGGTACTTGACACCCTGCTTACTGTTTTATAGTTTCTGCTGAATTTTTTATTCGATTTCTTACCTGCCTGGGGTTTTCGAAATGAATGGTGCATGAGGGACAGGGTTGTGACCCTGAGGCTAAGACGGTAAGGACACCATTTTGGCTAGAAAAGCATTCCTTTGACATGCACTATGTAGCATTAAATTCAATGCAAGTGTGAGAGCTTCTCTCATTCCACTTTATAACCAAGCTGCAGAATCACTAATGAAGGCTGGACACTGATCTGTATATATAACTGGATAGCTCATGACGTCACCAACAGTAAAGTTACCACGCCACAATCTTCCCTAACATTTATTCCCTAACATTCTGAACTCACTATGGCTCGTAATCACTGATCTATATATATATATATATATATATATATATATATATATATATATAAGATCACTGGTCGGAGCTCTGAAGCATAATACAGCGGATATTTGTGTACAGGGAATATTTAAGCACACAAACATAAACTCGTTCGCAAGAGGGATGATGCGTGATTCATTTTAGTGCTTTTATAGAGATTTCAGTCTGTTATCTGGTGGTCCAGCAGCTAAGGATTCCGCGCTCTCACCACTGCAGGTTCGATTCCCGGGCAGGGAACCCCAGCCATTGGGGGTTGTACTCAGTGCCGGTCCCAAGCCCAGATAAAAATGGGAGGGTTGCATCAGGAAGGGCATCTGGCGTAAAACCTGTGCCAAATCAAATATGCGGATCAATGATCTACTGTGGAGACCCCTAACGGAGCAGCCGAAAGAAAAAAAAAAATAGAAATTTTCCGCACTGTTAGAATATCAGTTTTGTGGTCAAAAGGTAAGAACAGAGAGCTTAGCAACAAGTGGCGGCTAAACACTAAACACTAATACTTAAACACTTAAACACTAAAAAACTAAGCACTACCTTTTGACCACAAAGCTGATATTGGGTACTTTTGCTTCAACACTATTGGGTAGTTTTGCTTTAAAAGGGCGTATTTTATACACTTTGATGCTGTATTTTTACTATTGAGTATTAAAGATTATGATCGTTATTCCCACTCTACATGGGGATAACGACGTATTTGTGCTTAATAGGTACATGGTCTGTATAAATTACAACCTGTGGGCACTTCTGCTACATCCTTTAGCGAACGTTGTTTTGCAGTTAAAAGCAGCACATCGGGTCATCTTGACAGCCCATTGGCAGTCGGCGCCCTCTGTCTGTAGGGAATCGTAAAATGGCCACCAGAGCACTTCCGGTGGCTTCACCTACTGCTGGCAGTTTAGAATTCTATGAGCTATCCAGTTATATATATATATATATATATATATATATATATATATATATATATATATATATATATATATATATATAGATATATAGATAGATAGATAGATAGATAGATAGATATAGATAGATCGATCACTGAGGCCGGAATGGAATTCCTTAAAAGTAAAATAAAAAGGCACTTACAGGCCTCAAGCATCTGACTTGTCAGACTTGTCATAGCGACTGACTTGCAGATGTAAAAGCTGTAACTGAAGCTGCTCTTTCTGAAGCAATGAGTCCCCGTTTTCTGACGAATCAGGGCGACACATGGAGACTAGATGCTGCCTACAAAACCCACATGCACACTACAAGCACATTATTGATTTTTGTATAATATTGCCTCAAATTCTCTCATTGTTCAGGGACCACTGTGCAAATTTATCACTTTTTTTTCTTCAGTCGATCTCTCTGTGCAGGAAACTGGCTATCCATCGACTGGCAGCATTAAATTGGACCATAGGGGTATTGCATGCATCATTAGTACCAGTTGGGGAGTTTAAGGAAAAAAGGAATATGATTGGGTGGAGGTAGGGAGGAAGATTCATCTTCTACATCCATTATTGGCTTCCATCCATCTAAAAATGACAACTCTGTTTTGTTTTTACTGGTCAACTTGGGCAATATGTTGAGTATTAAGCAGTAAAAGTAAGGAATGGAATGAAGGAGCGCACACTGGAAAGCAGTTCTGAAGCAAATCCCACTGTTTCTCTGTGTTTGCTTTTTCCTAGTGATATCAAATGCTGTCGTCAAGTTGCTTTTGCCAGAAAGATCAAAGTGGTCTCTGAAGCGTTGTTCGCTCGCAAGCTCTGTGTGAATATTTGACTTGCTAATTCATCCGTGGTAATATTGTTATTATGATGAATATTTTGCAAAACGGCTGTAATGATCTCCCTCTGCTAGCGGAGGTCCAGCTCGATATGTACGCTGCTTGGTTGGTCTGCAGCCATCTCCAGAAGCACCATCTGTGACCCACTAGCCCTGAGCTTTGGGTGAGTGGAGGAGCTCTTTTTAGAGAGGCTCTGATGACCCAGAGAGGCCACTCAAAAGCTGCCAGGGCTCTGGAGGGCCTTAAGTGGCTCTGAATAGTTCCACACACTGGGAAAAAAAAATGGAGCATCCCAGACCCCAGGCTTGCTGATCAGTTCTGGCGTGGACGTAAAAGCCACCGTTAAAAATTCAAGAGGCTGGAGCAATAGAGCCCTTGACCTGATCTAGTCTGGTGTAGAGCAGAATCCTGGACCTTGTGCATGTGTGCTCTATTCTATTAAAAAAAATCTAAATGTATGTTAGGGTAACCATCAACACTATTTTTATTATGTTACGCTTAAACATAGTTATTTTAATTTAGGTGTTACTTTACATTTTGAAAGCTACATTATCCCTATTTATATTATATAGTGCAGCTTTCTTTTCATTTCATTGTTCTGTTTTCTCTCCTGGATGTCCTTTGATACAAATATGTGAGGCAGTCTGGGAAAACATATCGGCTTTGTCTGCTCATAACATCCTTTAACATCTCTACTTTGGTTGAGATAATAGGAACATATTTCATTTCAGGAACTCATGTAGTTCTCAGAGCTTCATATAGTAGAAAGTGTCACAATTTAGCCATGTGAAAGGTTTTCCCAGGCTGCCACACATACGGTTAAACTGATCTTGATTGCGTAATTTAAAAAACAAAGTTTTTTTTTTTTTTTTTTTTTTTTTGCTTCTTCTTTTTTTTTGACTACCTGATTTGGTTTTCTTGGGAAAAGGCGTGCTTCCATTTGAGCTCCTGCATCAACCGGGATCTGTAATGTTTAAATGAGTTTATCCACAGGGGCAGCATAACCTTGTCCTTTTACAGGATATTCTTAGTTTAATCTATAATTCACATTCAAATGTATATTTTAATTTGATCATGGTGTTGCATGACACCTATGTAAGTCCTTCATGACAATTGACATAAACATACATAAAGATTTATAAAAGATTTATTCCAGCATTTGTCGGTTGATATACAGAGTGCTGTGATAACATTCTCATGTTGGTCTGACACCATGGAAGGTCAAGTCACTCAACGTGGTGTTATATCAAACTAATATAAAGTTGATGAAAGCAGTCAGCTTGCACCTATTGGAATAACCCTTGGAGTAAACCACCTTCTTTTAAGGACCCTCCCCATATTGTGGCTCTGGGTGATCTGTGGTACTCTAGTGTCCCTGGTTCCTGTTAACCAAGCAAACATTTTCTAAGCTGTTCAAAACACAGAAATAGAAAGAAAAAGACATAATTTCCATTAACAATATCAAGCAGTGTTTGAATACTCATAAAACCACCCACAAACTACTTCACCAACATAAGTTACACAGTGGAACTCAAAAGCAAATAGAATACAGAGGTGGATGCTGAAATAGTCAGCTGTCCTTGTTTCTTTCTCATTTCTCTCCTCATAATATCTCTTGCTTTGTGCCTTGTGCTGAAGTTACGCACTTACACACTCCTGGCTCTTTTTTTCCACCGTCCTTCTCCACTCTCCTGCATTGGTGGAGGTTAGGAGGTTAACAATGAACAGGCTTGATGAGAGCTTTAGTTCACCTTCTACCTTTTCAGACAGCTGTGAAACATATGGACAGCCAGGACACCGTCTTTGTGTTCCATCTATTTTAAAATGGCCAGAGAATGAGTAGGTACTGGAGTTGAAGGAGAGGGTTCATGGCCAGTTATATGACCTCAGACCAGTGTGTGTGTGTGTGCGTGTGTGTGTGTGTGTGTGTGTGTGTGTGTGTGTGTGTGTGTGTGTGTGTGTGTGTGTGTGTGTGTGTGTGTGAAGAAGCATTCAATACTAGGCTAATTTTAGCACAAGTGAGAAGTCAGGAAGTGTTATTTATAGTGTGAGGGCTGTTTGACACCATGGAAGAAGTGACTGCATCTTGACGTGGAATAAACTCTCTGGGAGTCCTCATTGACACATTATAGTCTGTCCTTGCTCTCTCTCTCTCTCTCTCTCTCTCTCTCTCTCTCTCTCTCTCTCTCTCTCTCTCTCTCTCTCTCTCTCCACAACCTCTCTGTTAAAATTGCAGGTTTTTGTGATGTGAAAAAAAATCAAGAAACCAAGACAAATCATCTAAGATCTTTAACGTGATATATCAACCAAGTGAGTTCAAGTGAAAAACAAATAGAAACAGATACGTGCAGGTTTTGTTCCAAAATAGATGGGTATTTGGAACTACCATGATCCCATCCACCTTGACTAGAGCCCCAGTCCCAGCTGAAGAGAAGCAGACCTATAGCATGATGCTGCCACCACCATACTTTACCATGGGAAGAATTATGCCAAAAATGTTCTACCTCAATTTCATCAAACGATAACACATTTTGCCACATGGGTCTGGAAAATTTTAGTTGGGCTTGGATGTTTTTTTCATGAGAAAGGGCTTCCGTCTAGCCACCCTACCCCATAGTTGGTTTCCTTGTCCTTTTGTAAATTTTACATGGATGTCCTATTTTTGATAATGTCACTGTGGTGCCCCATTTTCTCCACTTCTTGATGAAATTCTTTTAAAACCCTCTCCTGATCGATACCGTTCAACAGTGAAATCCCGTACATGCTTTGTAAACTCTTTATGGACCATGGCTTCAGCAGTCGGATGAAACCAAGATGCCAAGAAAACAGAATCCCCCAGAAACAGCTGATTTTTATTTGGGGTTAATCGGAATTACTTCCTTGATGACAGGTGTATGATAATTACTTTGGAACCTGAATTTGAAAGTGATTGGTTATTTCTGAGCACAGTCAAATGCACCATTATAAAAGGGTGTGCAACCAGGTTATTGTACGATTTTCGGTTTCTTCTATTTGTTTTTCACTTGAATTTTGTTAGTTGCTATATCACATTAAAGGTGAAAAAAGATCTCTGTTTCATTATTTACATTTTTTAAATTAAAAAAAAAAACCCTGAAATTTTAGGCACATTTAGGATTAGGCACATGCAAAGAAATGCTGTAGAGAAAATATGCCTTCAAAATATTTAAATTAAATGTTTCCACATTAAAAAAAAAATACCATAAAGAGCAGTAAACAGTAGTAAATGAAACAAAGTCAATATTTGGTGTGACAAAAAAAATTAAATAAATAAAAATAAAAATAGTAGTCTCTGGTACAATTTGTGCAGTTTTATAAGGAAATGAGCTGGTAAGTTTTATTGAGCATCTTGCAGAACCAGACACAGTTCTTCTGGAGACTTTGACTTTCGCACTTGCTTCTTATTTCTGCAGCAAAACCCAGCAGCCTTCATTGTGTTTTTTGTCTGAAAAGTGTTCTCTTATGTAATATGCTGCTTTCTTTAATGAGATATAAACATTTTTCTGTAACATTTCATTTTGTGCAAGAAAACTAATGTTTGGGAATCTAAAATGTTTTTTTTGTACTGACTTGATAATGTAGATGTCGTAAAATAAAAAATCTATAAAGTTTGTACTAAAAAAAATAGGGTGCCTAAAACTTTTACACAGTACTGTATATTCACTGTGTGTGTGTGTGTGTGTGTGTGCGTGCGTGCGCGTGCGTGTGTGTGTGTGTGCAGTCATGTGAAACAATAATTACAAGCAAACATTTGATCATCTTTGAAAGAGTGCCTATTAATGAAGTTGATATACTTGAACAAAACCACAAAGAAAATTAGCTTTTTCAATTATTTATTCAACAGAAATATCAAAATATTTGATATTCTTCTGTGGAAAAAGTAAGTTCACCCTTGGCCTCAGAAGCTAGTATTGCCCCCTTTAGCAGAAATAACTTCTTGTAGGCATTTTTTCATAATTTTCCACCAGGATTTTTGACCACTCTTCCATGCAATATTCTTTCATTTGCAGTTTCAGTTTCCAATCCCCCCCACAACATTTCAATGGGATTCAAATCTTAATTTGAATCAAGTTCTTATGAGGTGCTTCTTCTGAAATGCTGTCTTGGGTCTGCGCCAAACATGTCTGCTGTTACTGTTACCAAACAACTTTATCTTTGATTCGTCTGTCCAGAGCACATTATTCCAAAAGCCTGATCTTTGCCTATATGCTCATTGGCAAACTGTAGTCTTGCAAAAATGTTTTTCCTGGCACGCCTCCCATGCAGGTCAAATTTGTGCAGTCTCTTTCTGATTGTAGAAGCATGCACTTTGACACCAACAGTTGCAAGACTTACTAGCAGATCCTCTGATCAAATTTTGGGGTTCTTGGAGACTTCTTTTTGCATCAGACGGTCTGCTCTTGGGCTGAATTTGCTGGGATGGCCAGTCCTGGACAAATTGGCAGTCGTTTGAAATCTGTGCCACTTGTAGTTTATTTTCCTTACAGTGGAATGATGTATTTCAAATAATTTGGAGATCTTTTTAAATCCCTTGCCAGACTCATAGGCATCTACAACCTTTTTTTTTGATAGGCCTAATAGAACTCTTTAGATGTTGGCATGATGACACCACACACCTCAGTAACAAAGGGAACACCAGACACTAGATATGAGAGAGGTTTAAATAAGACAGGTTCTACCTGCTCTCCCTAAGCAGGCTGTGATCACTGGCACCCAGTGTTGAACACCTGATTTCTAATTTTATGGATTTGAAGGTGTGATAAATGTGGGGGTGTACTTACCTTTTCCATGTGACTGATCTGTTTTTTGTTAACTTAAATTGTAATAATTACTAAAAAAAAAGTCAATTTTATGTGTCATTTGATAGTGTATCAACTGTATTAATGGGCACTGTTTCAAAGAGGATCAAATGTTTACTTTCCAAATTTGTCAAAAAAGCCAACAAGTTCCATGGGGTGTACTTATTTTTTCACATGAATGTATACATACACATACATTTACTCTTACATCAGTCCTCTTTTTCATTTATGTTATACTGTATATTTGATCTTTGGCCATAGCTTTAACAATCACAGGCTTTTTTCAGATATTTTTTATTTTCCATAACTGGGCTTTACTGAGTAATTTTCTGCTCAGTCACTCCCACCCAGTGTGTGTGAAGAGCGACACTGTGCCATGGTGTTCCGTGCCTGTGCCAGTCTGATGTGAATTCTTTCCTCACGTCCTCCGCACCAAAGTCCTTACCTCCTGCAGGCAGTGTTGAGATTACCACTCTCATTTTCTCCAGAGCTTCCTCCACCTTCCTCTCAGCTTGCTCTGGATGCCCAGCTAGCCCACTGCCTGCCTGCTGCGACTCGGCCCATTAGCATGTATGATAAGTGACGAGAGTGTCGGCTGGCCAATTTGGTGTCTACCTCGCCACGCTGAGGGACTGGCCTGCAATATCATAGGAAGATAATCTACCGCTGTGAGGAGAGTGGAAAAGAAGTAGCGGTTTAGGATGAGAGAAAAATTCTCTATTCCTCTTTCTTCTATCCTTGAAACCACGTCTTTGAGGTTGAGTTAGACGCCGACAAGCCCAAAACCAGCCTCCTGTTTATGTACAAAAAGGATGTTAAATGCTATTTAGAAACGGATCAGTTGATTTGTGCCCTGTAATTTGTCCAAATCCTTTTATCTTTTTCCCCCCAAATCTAATCCACTGTTTATTACCACTGCCATCTTTGGTGACTGTAGGTGTGTTTACACTCATGCAGTAGTGTCTTAAGAGTTATTTGAGATAATAGAGGGGGATTGTGATATTTGAAAGGATCACAGTAATTTAGCCCGGTTGTAATGGAACATGGTATTTCTGCAGTGCTCGCTGAGATCAGGAAATGTCAAAACAGAGAAAAGAGGACATTTCAGTGCCTTTCTCCTCTTAAATTACAGGGAATAAGAAAGATAGAGATAAAGAGAGAGAGAGAGAAAAGGGAGTGCACAGGGGAAATGGTCTCTTTGTACCTGACCTTGCTGAAACAACACACTGATAAAGAATGATATCATAGTGATCACTGAGCATTTACAGCTTTCTAATATTGCATATGAAACAGAAGCTCTGAGGATCATTTGTTTGGTTGTGTGAGAATAGCCTCCAGTTTCGTGTTTCAGCATCTGGATGTGGTTTTCTTTGTAATGTTCAGTTGAAACAGACATTCTATTTGTGGGGCATAAAGAGACTCTGACAGGCTTTTCTTTTTTCGTTGGCAAATATAGATTTCTGTGTCAGAAGGAAGAGCTGTAAGTGTATCAATAATGTACGGGAGCCCCAAGTCTCCGATGTAATTTCATTCAAGTTGCGATGAATTATGTCTCAGTGTTACGCCGCCTCTGGGCAAAAAGAGCACGGGCTTGATCCTTTTTCCTCCTGTATCATATCTGTTTTATCTGTGAGAGCCATCCCACCTCCCAAAAAACATAACCCGTGAAGCATGGTACGTTTGACCCCTGTGAAAGTATTGTCAGATCTGTTTAGTTCAGGAAGCTGTAATGATGAAGAGGGAAGCATTTATGATTACAGAGGCTGTATGAGCCAGAGATTAATATTAACAGGAGGAACATTTCAGCCTGAGCTACTGTCTGCAGATGGTTCTTTCAAATCTTAATGTGTGGAGTTTATTATGCCTTCTAGCTTGTAATCTCATGGGTTGGAAAGATGTCTCATACAACTATATTACAATATAAGAGGTGTTGGTACACACATAAATAGTTGACAGGGATCAGCTGGCTGGCATGGGGGAATGTAATATTCCTAATTCTCTCGTTTCTTCACTTCACTGGTAAATGATTTCTTTACTGGTACATGGTGATATCACCTGTTATGTAGTAGTTCAGTTGAAGTGGCAATACTGATGTTATTGTAACTACAAAACATATTGCCTCCAACACCATTTTTTTTTTCCATTTTCACCATAAACACATGTAATATAATGGATATATTATGGATATATGATGGTGTTTGGTTGGTTACCTGCATGTCTGGCGGTGGAAAAGTTCATTTTTCCCATGGAAATGAGACTGATTTCTCAGCCAGCCCTTGACGTTACGTGGGCCGCTGCCGGGAATCCTAACGTCGTCATTTTGACAGGGCTGCTGAAGGTGTCCTTCGTCCAAGGGCCTGCTTGTCTGGGAGGCATGTTTATTTATGGCATTTGGTTAAGTGCCTTTCATGTCGGACATTATTTGGTCACCAGTTCTCAGGAGGGAGGCAGGCAGCTGGTGCTGTGCAGTGCTACAATTCTGCAAGTAGAAAAAAGTCTGAAGTAGTGAATCAGGCTTCTGAAGTGCTGCCTTTCTTGTTGCCCTGTGAGAGGCGATTTTTTTTCCCTCTCTTACTTGCTGGAGGTGAAGTAAATGTGCTTGGCGGAGAAAAATATAGATGCTTTCTGTTTAGCTGATTAAGATAATTTTTAAAAAAAAATTCATTTTATGTATTATGAAATTTGAACATAATTTGAATTTGAATAGCATTTTTATTTCATATACGTTTAGATTCCAGGGTATGAGACAGAGCAGACGTACAGTCAGAGTGGGAAGATTTTGAAAAGATTCCTTGCCATTTCTTGTCACCTTCCTCTCAGATAGCAGTTTCACTGCAAGTGACATCACTTGTCAGAAGGTCGTTTCATTGGTGGCAGCAGATTAGCAGATTGGATCTGTTCCGTATCTAACCAGCCAGCTAATAAGCTGACTGATCTCCTGCCGCCCTGTCTCACACCTTAGCCTGTTCACTTCAACCCGCCACTAAGAACACAGACTCTAATGGCCCTCTTTGTTCCATTACAGCACGGCTGCACTTGCACCCTTCATTTTCTGATAATTAGTCCGCCTACTGAACTCTCTTTCTTTAGCTATTATCCTGTCTATGGTCAACTGCAGATATTTAGCCCCACATTCTCCTGCTGATTTCTTTCTAGCCGTAGGTTAAGAGATGGGTGAAAGGCCAGACAGTTAATGTTAAACATGGGCACCCTGCCAGCAGGTAGATATGAGTATGTGTGCAAGAGTGCGATCATAAAAGAGCTACTTTAGAAATAAATACTGGTTAGAAGGTTTCTCTTAATGAAGATATGAAATACTGGGAGTGGATTTTAAATAATCCTGTTTTTATAATACATTATCAATTTATAATCATTTATAAGAGTTTATAAAGCACATAATACCTAATGCTTCTAAAGTTGCTCAGATGTAGTTAGGGGTGTATGGCTATATATATCAAAGGATATGACATAATAATGTCAGGATATATAACACTTACATAACTCATTATAATACCTGTTTTAAAAGAAAATTGTAGACAGTATGTCTTTTACGTTAGCGTCGAAGGTGTTCAAAAGAACGAATGCACTCTTTCTTTTGTTCAATTATGCACTTATCCAATCCGGAAATCATGTGTTAGCAGCACAATGCATTAAATCATGCAGATAAAGGTCAAGAGCTTCAGTTAATGTTCACATCAAACATCAGAATAGAGAAAAAAAAATCTGATCACAGTGACTTTAACCGTGGCATGGTTGTTGGTGCCAGATGGGCTGGTTTGAGTATTTTAGAAACTGCTGATCTCCTGGGATTTTCACCTAAAACAGTCTCCAGAGTTTACACAGAGTGGTGCGAAAAACAAAAAACATCCAGTGAGCTACAGTTCTGCGGTCGTTAATGCCTTGTTATTGAGAGAGGTCAGAGGAGAATGACCAGACTGCTTCAGGCTGACAGGAAGGCTACAGTCAACTCAAATAACCACTCTTTACAACCATGGTGAGCAGAAAAGGATCTCAGAATACACAATAAAGTTCCTAAAAAGGTGTCCAGTGAGTGTATAATGTATTATAATGTTATGTATCCTACAATTATAAAGTAATTTGAGTAAAATGCTATGCATGTAACCATAGTTACATCTGCACAATTATTGAGGCACTAGGTATTATGTATGTTATATAACATGTTATAAATGCAGTTTAAATAGTTTAAACAAAATACTGCATTACATTACAGATTGTATTACAGATGCTATAAAATCCATTAAAAATGCTTATCTACAGTATCTCACAAAAGTGAGTACACCCCTCACATTTTTGTAAATATTTTATTATATCTTTTCATGGCACAACACTGACGAAATGACACTTTGCTACAATGTAAAGTAGTGAGTGTACAGCTTGTATAACAGTGTAAATTTGCTGTCCCCTCAAAATAACTCAGCAGACAGCCATTAATGTCTAAACCGCTGGCAACAAAAGTGAGTACACCCCTGAGTGAAAATGTCCAAATTGAGCCCAAAGTGTCAATATTTTGTGTGGCCACCATTATTTTCCAGCACTGCCTTTACCCTGTTGGGTATGGAGTTCACCAGAGCTTCACAGGTTGCCACTGGAGTCCTCTTCCACTCCCCCATGACGACATCACAGAGCTGGTGGATGTTAGAGACCTTGCGCTTCCGTTTGAGGATGCCCCACAGATGCTCAATAGGGTTTAGGTCTGGAGACATGCTTGGCCAGTCCATCACCTTTACCCTCAGCTTCTTTAGCAAGGCAGTGGTCGTCTTGGAGGTGTGTTTGGGGTCGTTATCATGTTGGAATACTGCCCTGCGGCCCAGTTTCTGAAGGGAGGGGATCATGCTCTGCTTCAGTATGTCACAGTACATGTTGGCATTCATGGTTCCCTCAATGAACTGTAGCTCCCCAGTGCCGGCAGCACTCATGCAGCCCCAGACCATGACACTTCCACCACCATGCTTGACTGTAGGCAAGACACACTTGTCTTTGTACTCCTCACCTGGTTGCCGCCACACACGCTTGACACCATCTGAACTAAATAAGTTTATCTTGGTCTCATCAGACCACAGGACATGGTTCCAGTAATCCATGTCCTTAGTCTGCTTGTCTTTAGCAAACTGTTTGCGGGCTTTCTTGTGCATCATCTTTAGAAGAGGCTTCCTTCTGGGACGACAGCCATGCAGACCAATTTGATGCAGTGTGCGGCGTATGGTCTGAGCACTGACAGGCTGACCCCCCACCCCTTCAACCTCTGCAGCAATGCTGGCAGCACTCATACGTCTATTCTGCAAAGCCAGCCTCTGGATATGATGCCGAGCATGTGCACTCAACTTCTTTGGTCGACCATGGCGAGGCCTGTTCTGAGTGGAACCTGTCCTGTTAAACCACTGTATGGTCTTGGCCACCGTGCTGCAGCTCAGTTTCAGGGTGTTGGCAATCTTCTTATAGCCTAGGCCATCTTCATGTAGAGCACCAATTATTTTTTTCAGATCCTCAGAGTTTTCTTTGCCATGAGGTGCCATGTTGAACTTCCAGTGACCAGTATGAGAGAGTATGAGAGCGATAACACCAAACTTAACACACACCGGGGAGGGAAAATGGCTAATTGGGCCCAGTTTGGACATTTTCACTTAGGGGTGTACTCACTTTTGTTGCCAGCGGTTTAGACATTAATGGCTGTGTGTTGAGTTATTTTGAGGGGACAGCAAATTTACACTGGTATACAAGCTTTACACCCACTACTTTACACTGTAGCAAAGTGTCATATCGTCAGTGTTGTCCCATGAAAAGATATAATAGAATATTTACAAAAATGTGAGGGGTGTACTCACTTTTGTGAGATACTGTATTATGAATACATTATGTTTTGCATTTTTAAAAAAAAAAAAACATTTAATTTAAAAAAGTGTGATACAGCATGCAATGCTGTTTAAAAAAAATTGTTACCTTCTGGAGTTATGTGAAACATAAAAAAGCTAATTTGTATGGAAATCTAGAGTCAGATCTTTCTAAATAATAAATGAGAACAGAAAAGCAGAAAAAAAGCTGAACATATTTCTCTTTATCTGCCCATCTCTTTGCATTTCTACAATATAGTACTTTATGTTAACAGATGCTAAACTACTTGCAGGTTCATGCTGCAGATGGTAAGAAACCCTCAACTTGTACTTTTTAGACTTCACTGCTTAAGGAAATGTAATTAAGCAAGTGCAAAGTCAAGTTTTGTTTTAAAATAAAAAAATCAAGCTAAATAAAACACTTGAGTCTGAAAGTTAATTTATAGATTCATGTGAACCCTCTCCTGGACTTCTGTGACCTTATGTGAGCCTGCACAAACAATCTTTGTTGCATTTAAGATGAACTCCCCCTCCACTTTCCATCGTCTCTACGCCCTCATCTCTGCCACCTCCATCCTCCCACCACCCACCTCTTGAGAGTTTGCTGCCCAGCCCTGTGCTTTCATATCATTAGCTGTGAGGTTCATATTTCCTTTAATGAGTAAAGGAGCTCATCAGTGGCCTACCTCAACCAGTTGGCTAATTAGTTATGTAATAATGTGGAACAGCAGTCGTGGCTCTTAACGGCCCATTGATGGCTGGCAGATCAGAAACAAGTCCTTTCTGCGCCCATTAGCAGCACACCAAGTGTATGAGGCTTTGTCGCCGAAACCACACACTGATATAATTACACACGTCACACTCCTCTCACGCGTGTGCTTCCACACTCTACTCAGATCCATTGTTTAATTAAGGCATGTTGTGTTGATAAGACTGAGGAGCACTTTATATGTTTCTTGGCACTTAAACTATTATACTTGTTCTGGAATTGGATTAGGTCTGGCATTTGTATTTTTCCCCCCCAGTTTACTTGGCTTACTATAACTCGCACATAAACAGCCGAATTAGCTATTAGGGCCATTCAGGAGTCTTCAAGTGCTCAATTTCAACCCTAATGTGATGTGTTAATACAGAGCAAGAAAGTCCCACAACTACAGCAAATGTATTAAAGGTAGAACGGGACTCTGAAGGTTTTACTTGAGTGTGGGTTTACAAACCATGTCTTTTGTAATTTGAGAAACAGAGCAGAGTCGACAGTACCAGCAGAGCATGGAGAACAAATTGTGATGTTGTGGTTAAAATAAGTTTGAGAAAGTGAGAGATAAACCCAGGGTGAGACAGCTCTAGATGCAGACATGTGTCTATAATGTGTGGACGTCTATAATGTGGTGGTCATGCCCTGATCATGATGCCTGCTCTGCCAAGCAGAACCCTGTAGAGGGATGGGCAGCTCAGATCTCAATTGCCACTTTCAGTTATTCGGCCGTACACCAAATACTCTCAAAGCAAGTGAAGGGGAGTATCCTGTTAGTCTCTTTACTCCATCATCATGTCATTTTCATTTCCTATTGGCTTAAATAAGGGCCCATCCTTTTCTCCCATATGGATAAACTCCATTGCAGAGCAGTGTGCACCACAGTATGTGTTTGTTTGAAGCTGGTACTAGGGATGTAACTGAATATGAAGACATTGCTTGGAATGAACTGCGAATGTGTTCTAAACAAATACAAATACAGGTATAAATAAGCTCACTATTGTTTGTTTTGGGTTTTTTTTTTTGCCAGAAATGCCCACAGGGCATCTGGTTGAGACTAGAGGTATGCATCGCAACTGGGATCCTGCGGAATGCAACAAAAATGGTTGCACAAGCAGGAGGTTTTTACTTTAATGCAAGCACAAGAAGATATAAGATATGATATTTCTCAGATATGAAGCTTGCAAGACAAAAAAAGACCATGTTCATATTAATTGTATGTAACTACTTCAGCTGGGTAGTCCCTCTAGTTGAGGCCAATTATGAAGTCGAGAACTATTAGGGCCAGAATTCAAAGACCTTGGGTCCAAAATTAAAATTCCAGTTTAGGCCACAGTTACTTTGGGTTTAATTCCAAATACAGATACAGATATTTGGAGCACTACCAGACACACAATATGGCATTCCGTTACACACAGGACACTGGACTCGTAAACGTGGAGGTACGTAAACGTGCCATCTTCATTCCAACATGTATCCATGCCAGCATGGTGCGTCATCTCGATGCCTCTGATGTTTGTGTCATGCCGGACTCTCATTGTGTTTCGTGCTCTTTTGGATCTCAGACACTTAACTGTGCATTGAGGAGGAGGGCGAAATGTCAATCAGCACAGCAGGGAAAGGAACGTGAGATGGTGGCAGGCTCAGGCAGAGGGAAGGGGGCAGTGGCGGAGGAGAAAACGCCCTGGGTGGAATTGGTTCAATGATGAGGACCAGACGGGAGCAGCGAGATGGAGCGAGAGATGGGAACATTTCTGTGAAAAAAAAAAAAAAAAACGGGGAAGAAAATCTAACTTTTTGCCTGGAGACACTTCATGGCATGCTTCGCCAAATAGACACACATATAACCGACTGTTAGCATTGTGGAGCCAGTGGGGCTCTGGAGTAACGTCTGGGGAATATAAATATTGCAATTCCATACACACAAGCAGTTTTATTTCTTTTGTTGTACTTTCAGTTCTTTAACAACTGGAAACATATTCATGTACTGTGACACTGGGTTGAGAGGTCAAATATAAATATACAGTATAAAAGTAAATATTAATTTTAAATTCCTGTGTTGAGTGTCATCCTCACAGTAGAAGAGCTGAGGCCTGAAGTTTGCTGTGTTCTCTATCCACAGGTAGAATGTAAGAAGGCTCAACCCAAGGAGGTGATGTTTCCCCCAGGGACCCGAGGGCGAGCCAGGGGTCTACCCTACACCATGGATGCCTTCATGCTAGGAATGGGAATGCTGAGTAAGAACACTCTTTCACAAAAATACTACCAATCATAATAGAGTGTTTTGCTTTACTTACTTGCCAACCACTGACATTCCCCATTTCCACGCAACAAGGGCTGGAAGATATGATGATGTAACGTTGATATTGTGATATATTATGTCATTATATGGTTATTATGCTATCTTTTTATTACATTGTTTGAATGTAGATCCTGATGGACCTGGTTAAAAAGTAACCACCATCTTCTAACATGACCAAAATTGCAACCCCACCAGGTTTACTTCATATTTGTAACACTATAATGATCATTTTACTTTGCAGCTTTAATTTAGACAGATTATTATTTTTTATTTACTTGGACTTTATGTGCTAAGAGTTGAAATCTCTTTTGCAAAGAACACCTGACAAGAAGCTGGCAAGGACCAGATGAAACCCAATCTCGGCATATTATACTGAACGGCAAACACATTTAGACAGCAGATAGAGTTATCAGTACAAACACACTGACAGCGTAGTAAATAATCTTAAAAATCTGTGCAGGTATCTGACAGATTGGCATTCAGAAGTAATTTAAATTCAGTCAGAGATACAAGGTGGTTCAGCGATATTTTCCATGAGTAGGGAGATTTGTAAGAAAAAGAGGGCTTTCGCTTATCCGCTCTTATTCTAGGAATGATAAAAAAAGATTATAATCATACTTTTTAAGAATTTTAAAATAGGATTTATTAGAAAAGTCTTACTGTAGGAGCTCCGTGATGGGTTATATCCAAATACTTCAGTATTGTTTACGAGGCTTGCATGTAAATAACATCAACATAATCAAAAAGTATTTTTCATTGTTTCATATAGCATTTAGCATATAGCATTTTTGCTCAACTTCTTAGTTTGTACTTGATGTTGTGTGTTTTGAGTCATGCATTCCTGATTTTCTCTGTAACTATATACTATTTATAGAACTAGGTACTGTAATGGGAATTTTAAGTTTGTCACTGAGTTGGGTGTCATATCTTTCAGTAGAGAAATGGAATTGCAGCAGGACATGATTTAAGTACATAATTGGACCTTTGAGAGGACATTATATAGTGTTTGCACTTTGGGGAGTAAAATGTACAGTTTTTTGACAGTGCCATGGGTGTACTGCATAATAACAGTGCTAGCATTTACCTGTCACTGACATGCAGGAAATGGATCGATATTTCATTGTGCTGAGAAATATAATTTATATCAACAGTATACCATTAATCCAGTCGAAACTGGAAGCATTTTGATTTCATGACAGTCCTTTGAAGTTTGATGTACAAGAGTTCATGACTGTACACTTGAAGAGGGAGAAACCGACATGCCACTGTGTTAAAAAGAGGCGGACAGAAAAAGGCAGCAGCCTTCAATATGTTCTCCTCAGAGACAGAAGCACGACTGGCACGCTCATGCTGGCACCGCTTTCCAGTTAATGCGGCCACGCACGGCTGCCATCTCCACCACCGTCTTGCCAGTGGAAATCTCTCAGCATTTGTGATGGGAGCCTTGCTCAGGAACAAGTGGAAGTGTCCCCACACATGTGTGGTCTCTCTCTCTCTCTCTCTCTCTCTCTCTCTCTCTCTCTCTCTGCAACTCTTGCTCACCCTCAAACCCGTCACACACAGCCACTGTCATGACATCCTCTAAACCTGTCTGTGGTCTTTTCCTGCAAATTTGACATTTGTTCAGAGGACAGGACATGCAGCTGCAGATATCAAACCCCCCCAATCCCTTCCTCCCGGCATCTCTTCCTCCAAACAGCTCCAGTGACAAGAGATAATGACTATGAGATTGATCGGCTGCTGAAAGTAACTGAAGCAAATAAATCGTTTGATGCCTGGTGCAGAATGCGAACAGTAGCTAATGGGGAAGCTGCAGGAGAGGTCGTCCTGCCCGTAATTTGGCTTGATGAAGCATCCTCGCCCAGGCCAGTGTGAAATATGTTATTGATATTCAGAAAGAAGTGCTCTGGACAACTGCACTAGGACCCCAACTCACACCCACCAGGGCAAAGCTCGCTGTTCTAGAGCTCAGTGAAGAGAAATGATTATAAACACCATTTAATTGATGGTGCTTTACCGATCGGAAGGTCAGGAGTTCAAATCCCAGCATTGCCACCACTGCTGGGCCCTTGAGCAAGGCCCTTAACCCTCAACTGCTCAGTAGTATAAATGAAATAAATGTAAGTCGCTCTAGATAAGGGCGTCTGCCAAATGCCATAAATGTAAATGTAATGAACAATGCCACTCGTGTTGCTGCTACTTCTGCACGTGCACACAAATTCAAACATCTGATATTAACCAGGTCTGGGGTTAAGAGTTAGGGACAGATTTATAGAAGGAGTTGGATCAGGTCCAGGTACACCCCTGGACTTTTGGTTCTACAGAGTTGACTATCTCAGAAATCCTGGCTGGGTTTTAGAATTTAGGAAAGGAGTGCTGTCATTATTAGTTAGAATTATTCCTCATTGGACTCAGCACCCGGACTCAGATTTCTTGCTCCATCGACACTGCACTTCGAGTTGACTCCATTTGAAGTTGATGAAATTCTCAGCAAAGAGCATTCCTTGACCTTATTAGAAGTTATAGCAGATCAGTGGGCCAATGTTGAACAAACAGAATAAACGAAGGAGATGAAATGAATGAAGTGGGAGACGCAATGAGGAAGAGAGCAAGTTAAGTGTATGTGAGTTCATTCGCTTGCAGCACACTCTTATCTAAATGAAATTGGAAAAGCAGGACAGCGAAACATTCCTTTTCGTAATTTGCATACAAAAATCAACAAGGCTCATTATTCAAGGAACTGTAATTCCTTATGTGCCAAAATCTCATTAGAGCTGCACTCGGAGCTCTCGTGTTTACCACACCTAATCGAGCCATTTATCTTTATTGTGTTAAGCCTCATGTATGTTTGCTGAAATTAATACACATCTCAGCCCGTGCAAAGTGCAGCTTTACCAGATGGATAATTGATTTTAAAGTGAATCCAAACTGTTGAGCCATAAAATGGGCGCATTAGCATGCATATTAATAACGCAAATAAGAGGGTGAGGCTGACGCCAGTGGGCCAGATTAGGTGACAGCCTTTACTTATCGTGTTGCCAGGAGACGGAGGATGCCCACCGCTTCAGTGACAGGGCTTAATGAGTCTTCTTCATGTCCCTGGCCTCTCATTCTGTCTTCCTATGCCTCCGACTCAGTCTTGTCCCCCTCACTGAGAGTATGACAGAAACACACGGGCTGCGTGCTTACCTGTTAGTAACAGGTGAGTTAAAGGTCGACACAGGAAGCTGAATCAGAGGATGAGCTGAATTTCCAATGGAACATAAATGTGAAAGTTTATGTATTACTGTGTTGCTGCTAGGCTCTAACCCTATTGATACAAAGAAAATAAACCAAAAAGACTTATACAGTTAGCTTCAGAATTATTGGCACCCTCCAAGAATTTTATACACAATGATATGGAAAACTACTTACATTTCCAGTAGCAAAAATATTGTCATAAGAACTTCTTATTTAAATGAGTATTTTCTCTCAAAAATGTTTACTGTAAATACTTAAAATTCTTTTGAAATTCTGTTGTTGTATTTCACCAGTTTCTGTTTCCCTGGGGTATAAATATGAGGATACACACATGTAAAATCACCTTGTCATGTGTCAGAATTGGAAAATCCAGAGAGTTTTCAGCACAGTCAGTTAATGAATATAAAAATACATAAACGGTTAAAAAAAAATATACCATTAAATGCACAGTAAACAAAGTTTCTGATGTCTGGAAGGGTTGAAAGCATGAGTATGCTGCCCTGCACACAGTGAGGAGGATTGTGAGGGAGACAAACAAGAACAAAAACTACAAACCTGTGTCCTAAATTGAAGTGGAAAGTCTACAAGCACAAACCTAAGAATATAAAGGACGATAAAATGTTCTGCTTAGAGGAAGATCTTTCTACAAGTGTCTCCAACCGTGTTAGACATTACAGAAAAAGGCTCAGTGCTTTACAGGACTCTTTACCAAAAATTAATTGCAGTTGTGCTGATAAGTTAAAAAAAAAAATCTGGTACATCTTAAAAGAAAACTTTTAATGCTTGTAAAAAATATCACCCCGTTATATATAAGATGAAAATAACATTTGGTGCTTATGTTATTTATTTTTTATCTTTATTTTACTAATTTTAATGAAGGATGCCAATTCCTTTGGTTCCTCAAGAGTACATAATCCTTCACTAATTCAAGTAAAAAAAAAATGTTAAAAGTTTGATATTATTTATAGAAGGCAGTTGCAGTGATTGTGCATGAAATAGATTATTCTGTTAATACAGTCAGTATCAAGTGGTAATCACTGATGATTTCTTAAAAGTAGGCAAAGTTATTCTTTATGTAAAAGATCCCATTTGCACTGTATAGCAGCAGTAGTATGGTGTGTGAGGCCAGGGCTCGGTTCAGACCCTCTCTGATGTTCTGCCAGACACCACATTAATCCCCACTGTCAATACAGACTTGACACACTGCATTGATAGTAAGCTCTTTAAATATCACGGGAAAAGCCCATGTCATGTATATTTATCTAGGGCATCTGATTCCTCTTTAGAGGGAGAATACACAGTACAGCTTTATTCACACAGGAGAAAGGACAGATCTCTGTAAACAAATGATGCAGCCTACAGAAAACAGCAGATGTAAAGGTGGCAGCTTCAATGTAAACTAGAAGGTCCACATGCTGATGTATCTACTGCATACTCTGGGTCAAGGTCTGAATAACACCAGCCGTACAAAATAAAGTAAAGGTAAAAGATTGGGGTTCAAAAAAACTTTGCATTCTAAATATTTTTAATAGTGAGCATTGATAAGTTTTCCCAGCCATGTCATAAAAACTGTAAATTACCCTTGCAAACACCTGATTTATTTCATATTAGCTATGGGCGCCAATATAAGAGAAATAAATTATATGCACAATTAATTAAAACAGTTATTTAAAACTATTTTAATGAGTGAGTAGTGGAGACAGCGGAGGTCATTTAATTTCCTATGTTCATCCATCAGTTCAGAAACATGTGTTAACATGTGTTAAGGAAATGAATCAATGTTTATTTCTTTTACTTCGTAAGTTACAAGCCACTTGACGTAAATGAAAGATATTTCCACCTAGCTATTAAACTGATTCACTATGATTCATTGTTACCAACAAAGTCTTTGATAAACCTGTTTGAGGAGGAGACGGTGACAGACACAGTCAGAGCTCTTGCCGGTTTCCAACCCCTGCCATTCCTTCACATGTCTCTACCAGTCAATCACTATGGAGGTAGTGATCTGGCAGTTTGAAAGCTTTGGTTTCGAAGAGTGACTTTTCCGAACTGCCACGGTTCATCCCATCTGAAGTGCCTTTCCAAAGCTCTGAGGCGTCAGAATCCTGTTTGTATAGAAGCACAGTCTTAAAGCATAGTCTTCAGTCTTAAATTAGACTTTGATGCCTCAAATTGCTCAAGCTGGTGTTGATGATACTGACCTCGAGTAGTTGTGATTGCCATTTAATTGATCCAATCTGATGGTAGATTCTGCCCACTGGTTTTGATGGATGACGCTGACAGATTTAATTATTTCATGGCGTGTACCAAGGTCTCAGCATAAAATAAATAATTAAATATAGAAATAATTAATAAATGTTGTAATAAACAATTAAATACATTTAATTTAGTTACTTAAGTTTTTATATAACAATGCAATTTATCAATTATCCATTACAGTAATTATTATTATTTATATAGTATAATTATATAGTCATTATTATAATGTCGTTCTTTCTTTATTATCTTTAAACTACAATGGACAAGACTTATTGTAAACAGAAAAAAAATTAAATTAACAAAAAAAAACAGATCAGTCACATGGAAAAAGTAAGTACATGCCTACATTTATCACACCTTCAAGTCCATAAAATTTGAATTATAAAGTTTGGTTGGGTGCCAGTAATTAGAACCTGCTTAGGGAGTGCAGATGGAACTTGTCTTATTTAAACCTCTCACATCTAGGGTCTGGTGTTCCCTATATTATTGAGGTGTGTGGTGTCATCATGCCCAGATCTAAGGCCTTCAGAAAAAAGGTTGTGGATGCCTTTGAGTCTGGCAAGGGATTTAAAAAGATCTCCAAATTATCTGAAATACATCATTCCACTGTAAGAAAAATAATCTACAAATGGCACAGATTCCAAACGACTGCCAATTTGTCCAGGACTGGTCGTCCCAGATAATTCAGCCCAAGAGCAGACCGTCTGATGCAAAAAGAAGTTTCCAAGAACCCCAAAATTTAATCACAGGATCTGCTAGTAAGTCTTGCAACTGTTGGTGTCAAAGTGCATGCTTCTACAATCAGAGAGAGATTGCACAAATTCGATCTACATTGGACGCGTGCCAGGAAAAAGCCATTGCTGTCTAAAAAGAACATTAAAGCAAGACTACAGTTTGTCAATGAGCATATAGGCAAAGACCAGGCCTTTCGGAATAATGTGCTCTGGACAGACGAATCAAAGATAGAATTGTTTGGCCACAGTAACAGCAGACATATTTGGCGGTGACCAAAGACAGCTTCTCAGGAGAAGCACCTCATACCAACTGTGAAGCACAGTGGTGGAAATGTTATGGTTTGGCGTTGCTTCGCTTCCTCTGGGACTGGACAGCTTGCATTCATTGATTCAACTACGAATTCTGGATCATATCAAAGAGTGCTTGAAGATAATGTGAGACCATCTGTCCAAAAGTTGAAGTTGAACTGAAAGGAGACATTTCAACAGGATAATGTTCCTAAGCACACTAGCAAATCCACCAAGAAATGGTTCAAAAAGAAGAAATGGAGGGTTATAGAATGGCCTAGTCAAAGCCCGGATTTGAATCCCATTGAAATGTTGTGTGTGTGGGGGGGGGGGATTTGAAACGGGCAGTACATGCAAGAAAACCCTCAAACATCTTGCAACTGAAAGAATATTGCATGGAAGAGTGGTCAGAAATTCCAACAAGCTTGGTGGACAATTATGCAAAATGCCTACAAGAAGTTTCTGCTAAAGGGGGCAATACTAGCTTCTGAGACCAAGGGTGTACTTACTTTTTCCACAGAAGAATATCACATCTATCAATATTTCTGTTGAATAAATGATTTAAAAAAGGTAATTTTCCTTGTGGTCTTGTTCAAGTGTATCAACTTTATTAATAGGCACTGTTTCAAAGATAATCAAATGTTTGCTTGTCCAAATATGTCAAAAAAGCCAACAATGTTCATGGGATGTACTTATTTTTTCACATGATTGTACATTCAAGAATATTTACTAATTCAGAAAATCCAAAAGACTGGTAGTCAAAACAGAACTTTGGTAGAAAACCAGTTAGTGTTAGTACTCAATAACTGTCTAGAACAGTACATAAGGATGTGATTTGAGACATAGCACTAGTTTGTATATTCAGTTACAGTGTCACATGATGTAGCACTGCCACCACTATTTCAATTGGTAATCCACCACTCGGATGCGTAGCATTGATTTCTGAGGATGTGGACAAGCGACACTTGAGTCAACATGTCGCAGCTCCTCAAATGCACTTAACGAAGAAAGTGCTGGTCATAATGAATCTATTCATTTAAATACATTTCCAATAGCAAGGTGGAAGTGTTATCCTATTTATAGCAAGCAGCTCCTAAATATTTTATTGATCGTGAAGCAGAAACAAGCGCTAAATCATTACATTTTTCTTAACGTATTTGACATATTTTTAAATTGATGAATTCATGTTAAAAAAAGTAGTGGTGTAGTGTTTGTTTCTGTTGTTCAGATCCTCTTTTCTCCTTCATGTCAGCACAGTTGAGCTGTTTATACAGAGTCTTGAGGGACTTAGGTACAGAAGCCCTAGCCATGCATTATTTGTTATTTTTTTCTTTCCTGTTTTCTCGTGATCCCGACTTAATTTTCTCATGATCTCGAAATAACAAGTTGTTTTCCCGTTACCCCGACTTAATTTCTCATAATAAAATTACAATGTGAGAAAACAGCTTTTTGTTACGTCAAGATCACGAGAAATCAACTTTTTGTGATGTCAAGATCATCAGAAAATTAAGTCGCGATCACGAGAAAACAAGAAAGAAAAAATAATAATAACGCATGGCCTTTTAGGGCTTCCATACTTAGGTTAACTTGTAGCTACATTTTAAGTTGCCCTTCCAAATTTAAATCGTAATAGAGGACAGGTTAGAACAGAGTCAAATAATCAAGCTTTTGCTCTTAAGTTCAAGCTTGAAATATAGGGATAAACATTTGCTATTAGATTATGTGATTCTGTATAATTTTCCTCAGATGAGGCATGGCAGCGTTCTAGTTTCAGCCGAAACACCGCCATTTTGTTTGAACAGAGAGCAAACATAAGATTTCATATATCACTCCTGTTTACTACTCACCCCCTTGTTTGAGGAAGTAACATCAGCAGTAGTGAACTGAGGTAAAGTAGGTAACTTACTTGGAATATACTGTAGTAATCTAGTAACACGCAAAAAGTAATTGTGAGGGGAAAAAGCAGACCCTCCCCCACCCCCTCTAAAATGTTGTTGCATGATTCATGCTTTGTCTGGGTTGTTTATATATGTTTGCGCTAGGGTGTATGTGGTTTTAGTCATTCATGAATGCTCTGTTTGAGGATTGAGTAGTAAATTGACCACTGAGCTACTACATGATGAAAAGATTTGGTCAAGTGAGGTGCTCCTTCACACAGCATTGTGTTAGTTCAAGGTATTTTGTCTAGCATATCATTTTAACACTTACAGCCTTCAACATCCCATTCAAATACTGTATATGGAGCAAAGATGAAGAAGTCTGTAGAAGCAACTTCTTTTAAGCCTCTGCTAAAGTGCTAAACTCTAAAAGACAAGGTCAGTTTCTTCACTGACCATTTCCTACTGGTCAACACCATCTCTGTCAAACTAAACGAATCTGTTCTCACATGCACTGTGATATGTTTTACTGCACAAAGCCAGAAGTAAGAATGAGACTATGCTTACTGCGGTGCTAATATCATTGAGATTTGTAAGGTCTTTTCTGTAGCAGTGGGGTCTAAACAGATCTGATCTTCAGCATAAAGAAAGAAAATGAAATTTATAAGAGAGTTTATCATGAGATCTTTACAGTGATGCAGTTTGATGACTGCATATGGTTGCCACATTTATTCACATAAACCGGTATGTGCTCTGATTGAAGCCTGGCCAGATAATTAGTGTGTGGGAGCTTGCTGTAATAGGGCATTGTGGCAGAATAAGAACAATGACTCCATGGGCCTCAGTTTTGCATGGAAGCTCAAGCAGTAGCCACTCCTCGGTGTTGGCAGGGAGACAGCCTGAGAATGTGCATTGGGTCTCATCCCAGTTTGTTTTTTAATACTGCTGATTTGCTATTTTTTTTCACCATGGAGAAGTCAACGATGTATTTCAGAAATGAGCCGCTGGGAAGCCAAGTAGCTAACCAAATCGCCTTCATTTAAAAGTTCTGCCTCAGCAAACAGCGGGTAAAACAGATTGCGAGTAAATTCCGGACTAGAGCTCCAGCATGCTAGCTCTGTCTTTCACTCCACTTTGGAATGACTTTTGCAATCGCTCGATCATATTCCTGCCATTTTCATCCGGTATTAGCGTGCAAGCGGCTGAGGCTCTGCGGTTCGGAGAGACTCTAATCCGTGATGTCCTGGCACAGCTATCAGCTTGCCATTGTCTCGCGCTGTCGTGTCCTTCATGATCGATTAGCCCAGGCTATAAAAGAAAGGTTATCGATCAATGACAGCGGAGGTGGGTGGGGGGAAAGAGAGAGAGAGAGAGGTGACAGCAGCGAATATGTCCGCTTTCACCGCCACAGGGAAGAGGATCAGCTCCAGGGAAGAAAACAGCTATCACTTCTTATGATACTTACACTGCTCATTACCTCGGAGTGTGCTTCCCCATCTTGCTAATCTGTTATCTAGCACCTATTTGGAAGGTGTTTGTGGAGGGGGAATCAGAAAGTGTGAATGTGTGTGCATGGGTGGATGAGCAGGTGCAATTGTATTGTGTGTGTGTGTGTGTGCCTGCTTGGATTTCTGTACTGTGTAATAGTAGTTCATTGGGAGGTCTAGATGGTTTATCACAGTACTTGTTTTTTCTTCTGTCTCTTCAGGTTACCCAAACATTGTTGCGACGTACGGCCGTGGATACACTGGCTTCGCCCCGAGCTACAGCTACCAGTTCCCTGGTAAGTTCCATCTTGTTAAGCCCTGTATGTATCTTCTCTCTCCTGCTGCTATCTAGTAATGGCTTCCCTTCTGGCCAGTAAACACACACACCCACTCGCTTTAGCCCCCCACAGTACCCCATGCTGAACATATACATAAATACATACATGCAGCTCCTATTGGAATCATATAAAGCCATAAAATAATTATGTGGAAAGTTCAGACACACACACATGCACTGACTGTATCTTTCCTTGGAGCAGGTCACATAAAACTCTGTACGCATACAAAGCACGCCGGTAATATATGTGGTCGAAGGTATTTTCCTAATTTGTATTAACTAATCTTGGCAAATCTTAGTAGCAATGGTGGCTGAATTGATGTGATTAGGTAACCTTATTATGTGTGTAATGAATTTCCTTAAGTAAAGAACGTCCTCGATAGACAGCTTGAGACGCAGACTTACCAAACACAATACAATTGATTATGGCACACTGCCATAATGCTTTATCAGATATCTACTGATTCTGCTCCTGCTATTCTTAATGTGAGCTGTTGCTCATGAGCCAAAACGAAATAAGAGCCTTATTCAAAGTTTAGTTACACATATGTAGTGAGTAGTTAATTCCAAAATTGTGCATATCGGTATCCAGACCTCAGGTGTAGTCACACACTCACATCTTACTCGGACAGTAGTGAACTCATACAGTGACATGCACGTGCAGGGTGAGTTTGCTGAAAAGAGATGTTTCTCAGTTACATGCGATTCCGAATGTCATGTTTTTGACTGTAAATACACTAAATACACCGAAAAATACTATTTGAGGCGAATGTTAAATTGATAAATATGACACTATTAAGTAATCAATAGTATCATCTCTTTAAAGTCTACAGGTTTTTTTTCATGGAGGATATTTTAGGAGATAGCATCATAATCAGACACATCTCAAAGACTCAGTTGAATATATATATATATATATATATATATATATATATATATATATATATATATATATATATATATATATATATATATATATATATGGATAACATTATGAACAACATTTACTTGTGAGTGAGATGTAATCATAGCAGATGAGTGCTTGGTCAGCTTATCCTTCAACCCACGGCCGATTTTCTTTGTATTGAATGAACAAAAACATTATGTTATTACTTCAACAACTCAAAACAGTGAATTAAAAGCATGTATCCAATACACATTTTACAACAGTTACAGACCAGATTCACAAAACATTCTGAAGAATAAAATTCGTCTTAACTGCAATTTTCTTCTTGTTTTCTAACTTAGGAAAGAAGTTAAGAATATTTTGTATTCACAAAAATTCTTCTGAATAATGTTTTTTAAAATTTTTTCTTAAGATTGTTCCTAAGACAAAAACCTAAGTTAGGATAAGATTTTTAATGAATTTTGGGTTGTTTTAAGTATTAAACATTACGAAATTATAAAACTTGTAGCTTATAATAAATAATTTCTACTACAATATTTTAGCTCTTGCCTACAGTTTTTGTTTCTGTTCTTCTCCTCCATGTCAAATTAGCCAATTTGCTTCTGCTTTCCAGCAAATACTTTCTCCTGGTTTCTGATGGTTAATGTCGTTAAATGAACACATCTCATGCCATTTACATTTGAATAAATGATCTGGAGGTGATTGCTACTTAAAAAAAAAAAATAAAAAAATAAAGGATAATAAATTGATACATTTAAAATTTGGCAGTATTGAATTTGTTGTAGCTATTACACTACTGTCATTTTATTCTTAAGAAAAAAAAAAATTCTTAAGAAATAATTTGAGAACTTCTTAAGAATTTTTCAAGAATTGCACTTAGGAACATTCTTACAAACTTCTTAGATTTTATCTTAAGAACTTTCTTAACTTCTCTCTTAAGGAGATTTTCGTGAATCCGGCCCCAGGAAGTCAGTCAGCTTCTGTGATGACGAGGTGCTTTTTGCATGAAATGTTCTTTTCTGTTTGCCCATTCCTGCGTACTGTAGAAACAAACTCAGCACTTAAAATGTTCTGATAATAATTAATATAATAATAAATGCATTTTGTTCTTATCAATCAATATATAGAAGTAAAACATTTTAAACCGTTAAAAAGCATTTAAATATTTATTCAGACAGGCTTCTTGTAGTTGAAAGGACCTCATGGGCAACTTCAAAAGCTAAAACGCATATGCTACCATCACTGTGTAAAGATAGCTGATTGCTGCTTTTTAAAGCATGTGGCTGTACTACTTTGATGCCAGGGTGCAAATAAACCTCAAACAAGTGTCTTAAAAGGACTTGGTGGGGAGACAGATTGTTCCCGAGCTGTGCTGGATAGATAAATGAGGGAGGGAAGGGATAATGAGCAAGCATGAATTGGCAGGCACTTGAGAAGGCTCTGCTGTGACTAAGCCTGGAGTTGGGGATTAAAATGTGCATGAAGGCCTCTCTCTCTCTTTCTTTCAGTTAGCATTAGCCTAGCTTTTGCTACTTCTGTCGGTAGGCCTAGCTTAGCATTAGGCTGCACATTGTGGTCATTTCTCAGATGCAACCTAGAAAAAACCTTCTAATACCCATGTCTGTCGAAGAAAAAAAAAGATTGTCATGCTCAAACATTATGTTCCTCTGGAGTTTCTGATTTAGGATGTATTGAATATGTGTAATTTTAGAGGAGATAGTGACCCCATGTTGGTGTTGCGTGAGTGAGGCTCTCTATGGTTCTGCTTTTCAGCACTGACTTGTAGTTTATGCCGATGACTCACCAGAGAGTTGGCTACTTTAATGTCGCCTGCGGTTTCATAGCTAAAAAAGAGAGCTTTTTCGCTTTCCTTTAATCCTACGGCTTTCCTTGTAAAATTATCTTTCCCAGTGCCACTCAGAATGGAGCCCTCCATCTCTTCCATTTCACATATTGTCAATGACCTTGGTGTTAAACTTGTAGGGTGAATGAGCTTTTTCCAGACAACTTGTAGCACCTGGGGATTTACCAGAAGCTCAGCTGCAGCGCAGGTTCAAATTGACTGTTGAATAGAAGGAAGGTAATATTTTTCAAGGCACTCCTTCTAATCTCCACAGGTGACTGCATTTGTAACAGGTCACAGGAAAAAATGTACTGTTTGTGTGTGAAGTGTGTGCAGTCTTACCCTGTAAGAATAACCTGAGATATTTTGTGTGTGTGTGTGTGTGTGTGTGTGTGTGTGTGTAAGTCTGTAGGTCTCTTCAACTGTCAGTGTTAATCAGTATGTAATGGTTTGATCGTGAAAATAACCTTTCATACTTGTTTTATGAAATTATTAAAACAGTGTTATGTCACATCCTACTGATGAGGACCCACTAACATAGTAGAAAATAATAAAGCATTGAAGGTTATTGCCTGCTGGATGTGCCAGGTAAAGAGAATGGAGCAGCTGGTCCAATTTTTGTGACAGAAAATGCAGCTATCTATTCCCTATTTAATAATTGTATCTTTATTTTATCTTACCCATAACAATATAGCCTCGCCTTCTTCATGCGTAGGTTTTGATTTGCCCCACATTACATGGCCGCTCCTCTCCATTTCTGCAGACTGAATTGTCTCGTCTCTGTTCGGCCTTGATTTGCGCCGTTGGACACGGCCCGTGCTGATGAGAGCTGAAGGATTGAGCACAGTCAAGGTCACAGCCTTTCCAAGCCCAAGAGCGCCCAGAGGTGTATAATAACCCTGTCTTTTAGTTTCCACTCCTCCATTTCTTCTCACTTTCGTGTTCGCGGAGAATGGGAGGGAGAGCTGGAATTGGTGCTTCACTTTTGATTAGGGCCCAATCAGTTATGCAAACAGAGAGGCTGTGGGGGACAGGCCCCTGTCTGTACCCCCCAGCTGATCCCCCCCCAATCACAGTCCTCGCTAACCTGCTGGACAGATAACACGCTGGGGCTCGAAGGAAATTGGAACACAAACAAACAAATAAACCTGCAGCTTTCAACATTTCTGTGGAGAAGGAGGAAATGGAGATGGTAGATGCTGGTGGTTTGTTTCTTGTTGAAACAGGTTATGATGCGAGTCTTTCACTGCTGCATGCAGATAGTATCATATGATGGCTGGAGGAAAAGTGTTACATAGAGAAAAGAAATGGGGAGAGGTTTCATTCATACAGTACATTCACTGGAGAGAAAGAGAGAAGAAAGAAAAGAGGAGAACAGTGGTTTCACCAGCAGCTGTGCCACATCGTCACGTTCTTCACCCAAATTAGTTCTAATTGAACTAAAGGTTCCTTATAAAGCAGTAGGCATGCAGCAAGCACATTCAGTATGTTACAGGCTCAAAGCTAGAGCTGCACTGCCGGACACAATGAAGGCACTCAAATACACAATATACAAACACACAAATGCATTCAAAAAGCACCCCTGCTGGTCAATTCAGGGTTTTCTTTAAGTGGTCACAAGCAGCTGTTGTATAAGGATAGAGCACATGCCGGAGCACAGGTCATTATGGAAATGGTCTCATGGAGATGCTGCTGACAATCTCTGAAGCTTCCTGTCTGATATACTTATACCCTTACATCCTCGGGTTTATGCTTACTCATCGCCGGACCCCAAGCGGCAGAATCCATCAAACTAGTGCAGCTTTAATTACCATCTGAATCGCATCGTAAACACAGCACATACTGTTCTACAGTTTAGCTGCATGTCTTGCTGTGACTTGTGATTGCAATCGAGTGCAATAGTTTGCATACCCTTGGGACTAAATGAAGACGTCAAAGAAATGTAATTTATAGAAACAGAGATTTCACAAATATTCTTTCATTGTTCACAAGTAATAAAAATGGTCAAATAATGTATGTAAAGATTAATAGTGATGAAACCAAGTCAAGTCAAGTGGGTTTTTATTGACACTCCTCTGTACAGCTTGTATACATTGGAACGAAATCACGTTTCTTCAGGACCATGGTGCAACACTGAACAGTACACAAGACTACATAAAGTGCAAATGCACAACAGTGTGAGACGAGTGCAAAACAATAAATACACAGAACAAAACAATAAATGCACAGGACAGTAAATACCCAGGACAATAAATACACAGAACATGGACTGTAAACTGTAAACAATAGTATAAAGTGACTGATGCAGCTATGGAAAGTGCAGTGTGCAGTATTACTGAGTCTTACTGGGTTAGTGCATGTGCAGTGGTATGAGTCTAACTAGGTTAGGTGTTCGGCTAGCCCAGGTGAGCATTGGGAGGCAGCAGGGTGTTGAGTAATCTGACTGCCTCAGGGAAGAAACTGTTGCGGAGTCTGCTGGTGTTGACACGGTTGCTCCTGTACCTTCTGCCAGATGGCAGGAGGGTGAATAGTCCATGAAAAGGGTGAGAGGGGTCGTCCGCAATACTGGTGGCTTTGCAGATGCAGCGGTTGTTGAAGGAGGTGTCAATAGTGGGTAGAGAGACCCCGATGATCTTTTCAGCTGTACCACACAGTGAGACAGCTGGTCAGGACGCTCTCTATCGTCCCTCTGTAGAAGGAGGTGAGGAAGGGAGGGGGGAGCTTGGCTCTCTTCTTCCTCCGCAGGAAGTGCACATGCCGCTGGGCCTTCTTGACTAGGCAGGTGGTGTTGAGAATCCAGGAGAGGTCCTCGGTCATGTACACAACAAGAAACTTGGAGCTTTTGACTCTCTCCACAGTTGTCCCATTGATGTGCAGTGGTGAGTGGTCCACTTGGGTGCTCCTAAAGTCTACAATCATCTCTTTAGTCTTATCAACATTAAGAGATAGATTGTTGTCTCTACACCATTCTGCGAGCTGGTTCACCTCCTTCCTCTATGCTGACTTATCATTGTTGCTGATGAGGCCCACAACTGTAGTGTCATCAGCAAGCTTGATGATATGATAAGAACTGAACTTAGCAGTCATGAGTCAGCAGGGTAAACAGCAGTGGACTGAGCACACAGCCCTGGGGGAGCGCCGGTGTTCAGTGTGGTGGTGCTGGAGGTGGAGTTGCCAATTCTGACGGACTGGGGTCTTCCGGTCAGAAAGACCAGGATCCAGTTGCAGAGGGAGGTGTTTAAACCCAGCAGGCTCAGCTTTGTTGTCAGTTGTTGTGGGATGATTGTGTTGAATGCTGAACTGAAGTCTATGAACAGAATCCTTATGTAATTGTCCTTTTTATCTAGATGGGTCAGAGACAGATGGATGGTAGCAGATATGGCGTCCTCTGTTGAGCGGTTGGGACGGTATGCATACTGAAATGGGTCCAGTATAGGACTAGCCGCTCTAAGCACTTCATGATGATATAAACCAAAATGATATCATTTGAAAGTTTGCACCTTTTCTGAATGTAATATACCATATAAAGTAATATACTGTCATTTAAGAATATGAATAAGAATAATAAGTTAAAATAAATTGTAATTATTTCTTTACCCCCACAACACCCACCTTTCCTTGGCCTGTGTTTTCTTGTTGCAGGATACACTTAAATTTAGTTTTCTAATATTGAGGAATTTCAACTTCTGCCCTAAAGTGTTCTTTTTTCTTCCATAATTGCTCATTCTCATTCATGTCTTCATAAGATTGTTTTAACATGTGTACGGTTACCAACGTTTGTTTCCAGCTTGTCATTGCTTTGAAACCTAATTTGCCTTGGGCTTCCTCAATTTCTGCACCAAGGACAAGTCTAGTCTCCTTAAATGAGCTCCCTCAGATAGTGGGATGAAGGAAGGATGACTTTCCCCTGCCCTCTAGGTTAATCCTCATGTCTCTCAGCCAGAGAGATGCTACTCATCTGTCTGGTAATTGCTGTAGTCAAGGAGGTGACATCGAGTAAAATGGGACATGAGGCTGCCTGTGGAGAATACTTGTGTCTGTTCTGTCTTTATTTGCATCATAGCATTGCACCTCAGTCCACATTTACATGGAAGACATATGTGGAGAAAGCATGTAATCATGTGATCGTCAGTGGCATCCAATATTTATGAAATTCTGACTTGATTTTTTAGTTTAAACAGCTTGTATCGACATGCTGGTGTATTTTCACTTTTGGTTAGCAGTTTCCTACGTTAATCACAAAGCCATTCGACTGCCTGCTGATAGTGGTGCAGCGAGATTAATGCTGCATTCGACTTAGCTCTGAAGTGTGAAGTCGGATCTCGAGAAGAAAAGAAGAAAAAACATGGACACCATGTTTGTTTCTTGTTAGCAACAAGCTAGCCAGCTAACTGTGATAAGCGATGTATATTTTCCTCCTCAAAACAGTGATCTGTATAGTCGATGGTAAAGTTTTAACAAGCCAATGTCTGTATGTTGATTGATCTAAAGCAAATGCATACAGTATATACAGTATAACTCATTAAATATAAGAGGTGCCACTATGTTTACTGCTGATACTGCTGTTTACTGCTGATTTCAGCAACCCTCTGCTCAAACAAATGAAGTTCCAAAGCTTCACCACCATCTTGCTATCATAACTAGATGAGCTGAGTTAGCGATCTTAGGTTTGTTGTCTGTTTGTTGTCTCCACAAATTCTGTGTTTAATTTCTCATTAATGTGACATCGAACACGACTGAAGTATGCTGAGTGAGAAAAGATATTAAAATATCAAAGGATATCAAATATCCTTTTATGAACCATTTTAATTCAGCCCAATAATAGACACCCATGGATATCTGTGCTCACTGGGAATTATGACTGACAGTATTTGCCAACTTCAATATACCAGTATGTCACTCTCTAGTTATGTAGGCATGGCTAGATATTCCTTTAGCCTTGAACATTTCATGCTCCATACTGAGTAGTTTTCTAGCCTCTCCTAAAGCACACTCAGGGTTTTCTTCTTCACTCTCCTCTATTACCTTGCACCTTATCCATCCTTACATAAATTCTGCTTGTATCTCATTAAGTGCACAATGCCTATCTCATTAAATACCCAAGGTTCCTTAGGTAAATTCTGAGGCGCATAATCCTTTTTTTGTTTGTTTTATTATTCACAGTATATCCTCTTAATTATCAGGATCTACTGTTGTTTGTGTGACACAGAACAGTGCAGCGCTCTGAGATTGTAGAGTCTGCTGTACCCATGGGATGATGGATACACCTGTGAGTTCTCGTCATGCTTTATGCATTCTGAAAAATGGATCTATGAAATGCGCTATTAATCAGATCCTGCTTGTATGTGATGCTGAAATATGGTAGTTTTTTTTTTTTCTTTGAGAGCCTGCCTGAATAAACTGACAGTATTGATTGAGACTACATCTTATTGAGAAGTACTGTATATTGTAGATTTCTCTTTTGCATTGAATCGTAGTTCACCTTTCATCATCCAAAGATTCTACATTTCCTGTGGAACTTACATGGAACTGTCTACTTCCTTATCGTGCGAATTACTTGAATGGATGTGTGATTGACCTAACTACACAAGCAACATGATTAATGTCAAACTGTTGAATTCAGACCCATGTTCTCAGCGGAGGCGAACCCCTACAGTCATCATTAACTCACTGTGCTCACGCATGTAATTCCCAGGGCTGAAGCCTGCTGAGATGTGATGGGCAGCTCAGTGGCATGTTCCATGTTGCTTTCACTATCAGCACGCTCATTAGGAAGAGATGTAGACATGAGGCTCTGACATGGCCGAGTTCACTGCACATGAATGGCACTGTTGCATTCTTGGTTTGGGGATCCTCATCACCCAGGTGCAGCTTTTTTGTTTTTGATAGCTTGGCAGAAAGGCCTGCTTGAAAGCAATTCAAGTCAAGGGTTTCTGCTGGAGAGGAATGACTCACCTCTCTTTTGCTGGATGAAAAGATGGTTTGTTGAGATTGTGCTGCCTCCCTTTATATTAGCCGCCTTCTTTCTCTTTAAAGCTAGCCTCTTTTTTTTTTTTTAATGCATCCCTCTCCTAGTGGCTTTCATAATGGATGAATCAACCAATAAAGCTTTTCCTGAGTGTCCCTGAAATAGAGCAGACCATAGCTCACAGTATTTGATTTTTCTTTTAGTGTTTAAATGATGTGCAATTGATATTTACTGAGCCATTCTTCACATGTATTACACAGCTTAGGTCTGAATGTTAAACCATTGCAGGTTAAGGAATTATAAACACTTTATATGTATAAAATGAATGACTTTATCACATTTGTTGCTATGTACAGTTTGTTATCCTCCATCCTCCCTACTCATTAATAGGAAACGGACTACCATGGAATTTTCCATTCTCATATAGAAGTGACACTGACATGGAAGTGGCAACTTAGTGGAGGTTACGCTGGTGTGAGTGTATCAGGCACATCAGCATTCCTCATTCTCATACCTTATTCTCGCCGCTTGGTTAAGGAACGACCACCAACCAAAAAAATAACAGATTTGGCACAAATTGCCTCGGGGAAAAAAGTTGTCTAGATGTGTCTACAAATACACAGTGTTCAAAATCCTCAGTAACATCGCTGTGCCTGATATAGTACCATATTAGTGTCACTTCTGTATTGCAAATGGTCCACCTCCCAAATAATTTCTGGTCAGTGGTAGTAGATGGGGTAGAACAAGGCTGACAAATTGTTTATAGCAACAGATTGGCTATGGCAGTAATAAAACAGTTTCATTCCAAAATACAATATATCCACTTGTAGAAATTATTATAATCATTTTTTTTTAATTATGCCTGAAGGATAACCATGTCATATCCTGCTCTTATAAATATATTTAAGCACTGGCATGTGTAAAGACTTATATATTCATGCAGATACACTTGTTTTGTATAGAATTTGAATTATTAATATAGAATTATTTTTGGCCAAAATGCAATATAAACATCACAAGCAGCAAAATCTTAACAATATAGTTTAAAATATCTATTGGTTATTGTGAATAGATTTATACCTAAAAATATATAATGAATAGCTAGGATCAGAAATAATGGAAACATTCAGAAAAAAGGGGGAAAATTACTGTTCAAATAATCCGTTTATATACAAGAAACATCAACAATATCAGTGATGTTAGAATATGAATAGCATTCTCCACCAAGTGTGTTAAAAAGATTTAAATTCAGTGCTTAAAATTATATTTGTGTTTGCACTTCAGATTGCTGTTTCTGAGCTACTCGGCTGCACCTTCACTTTCTCCCTCACCCAACCTTATTTGTTTTACCGCTTTATGATAAAGATTTCAAATTCATCAGAAAGTTGTGGCAAATATTGCTTTTTGCCTCAAAGTGTCAAACCAAATAAGTGAACATGTTTGCTTGTAATGTGATCAGTCATAATTAATACGTGAATGCAGTCACCCAGAAGCACAATGCAGAATTTATCACATAGGTTTACCTGATAAAATGGCTTTTCTAGAAAACGCTGAGAGAGAGAGAGAGAGAGAGAGAGAGAGAGAGAGGGCAGACCAGGACGGCTTCCCCTCCAGGGCTGCAGGGTGGAACAGATGTGTCCTTGTTCTCTCTCCAGGCCACAGCAGCCCAGCCGAGCACAGCCACTGACAGGGCAAACCGGCTGGAAAAAACAGAGGAAAATGGAAAGCTAAATATTGGCTTTATCTCTTCAGTAATAAAAGCCCCATGAAATTGATTGGATGCTGCCAAGTCTCTCCCGAGTGGTGTCTTTCACCTCAAATGCAAAACAATGAGCTGGCATAGTCTATTAATTAACCCACTTAATTAATCCCAATTCAACGAAGTTAATCTCTTCCTAGGGCTTGCTAGATCCACTACACAGGTGTCTACTTGACATAGTCCTCAGATGGCACTGAAGCCTAACACGGGAACATGGAGGATGCGGTGCATCAGTTGGGATCCCTCGACCTACAGCTAGGTACACTGACAGTAGCGTGATGAGTGCTGATGATGTTGATGAGGACATTAATTGTAAATAGAGCTACAGTGGAAAGATTCCTTCTCTTCAGTAAGGATTTTGGTTCCTCATTGTTTAGCATCTGATTTACTAAACCTGAAGCTCACTCAGTGTGTACAAATTAATACAACTGAAAGACAGGTATTACATTTGCAGAATCCTGTTTCCACTATTTGAAGACTATTCAAAGGTAATCTACCATTAACTAGATCTTAATAATTATATATTTTAAAAGGATTATGATGTCAGCATCTCAAAATGATTGAGATAGCCATGACTAATATAACCGTGCCAAAACTGGTTTCATATTAGACATTAATCACGTTCACACCTCCAATGTCAACAGCATTTACATAGAGACTGTAAAAAAAGTCGATCTTATAAACATGACATAGACAAAGACTCGTAGTGGCTATAAAACAACAAAAGTACAGCAAAAACCTTAATTTATATATTGGTCCTCCTCCTCCTTTGCACATGATGCACTTCCTGCCATGATTATTTGTATATCACCTGTAACACTCTGACAGTTTTCGCTTATAGTGTGTCCGATTGCAATCACAAATCAGCGCTTGTTATTTTGGGATCTTAGTAAATCAGGGTTTAAATGTGTTGTCTAATTGGTGTACCTGCTGCACTTTAAATCTCATGAAATAAAAATGAACATGTAAATCATTAAGAATAATAATCAATAATGGCCATTTTGGCTTCATGCAGTATCTGGGTGACAAGACAAGATAACAGAGCAGAGAAATGTTGTCATCAGTGCCACACGCACAATGATGGTGTGTACACAACCCAGTGGTGTGTTAAGGATCTAGTAGCTTTCTGATTATGATGTAAAGCATGATACTGTCTATAATGTGATGTGTAGGTCCTCAGAGAGTTGCTTCTGATGGAAAGCTTAATGTGAGTTGCTAGGGCTTTATGTGGGTTGCTAGGGTAGGCTCTATAAAAATGACCAGTATTACCAGATTTTGTCTAATGTGTTATTGTTCTTACTCAAGTTAAAGTACTTTTCAGGCAGGATAGGATTTCCGGACAAACGTCTTTTAAGTAATGTTGACGGAGGATGTCGGTAGTGATCGATTTGCACGGGATAACTGATCTCTATATAAATCATAGAGATGGGAGTGTCTTCATGATGTACGCATGGTTGTTACACTAAAATTCCATGTGTAATACATTTAAGAGAAATCATTGTTTTGAGCTTTATTATAAGTTTTTGTTGTAGGGCTTGTGGATGCATGAGTTGAGTTGAGTCTTTATCATTAATTAGTAGGTCATATGAACATAATTGTGCTCAGAACTCAATGACTAAATATTATCTAACATCATATGATATGTAAAGCACCTAGAAGCGTCTCTTCTGAGAATTCTTATTCTTATCCTTTTATACAACATTATATTGTTATATTGTTCATTGTTCTGCATTTTAAATATATGGATTCGTTTTGGCAGGAAACTACTTTATACTGAAGAAAAAGCATACAACTATGGCAGTTTAGCTGGAATATATATTGTCTGGGGATTCCTACTTGTCATTTCATAGAAGATAAAATACCAGATTTTTTACAGTGTGTAAAAAATTACGAGTGGCCTGACTGATTTGGAAGGGACTAAAATCCCAGAGATACTCCAGTAATAATCACATTACCCCACCTCGCTATATAAAACTAATCCAGTCTGAATACTGCTTAAGATTAGCACAATTGAATGGATATGTTTTTAAGATTCTGATAGTAAAGCCTAGACTTGTGTCTGTTGACATGTATAGTATCTCAGTGTTTGAGGATTTGAGGATTTTTCAGCTCTTGTAGATAGAAGTGAACGTATCCCACAAGGCTATTGCCATGTTACTTGTAAAATTTGCCCAGCGATGGTAACATCATCCTTTCATGAGATATGAAAAGTAGTTACAAATAACAAAGAGTAAAGAGTTTTGGTCTTGGACATATCTTCTCATTTGGTTTGGTTGTAGATTCCCTAATGGTTTCTCACTGTCTTGGTGGAGTAGAGTGGAGATTGTTCCGGGTGAAGGTACCCGTCATTGTACTTCCTGTGCATCTTGGATGTACCACAATTACCCAAACCACCTGTGTGCCGTTCTGAAAGTTCACCTCAACACGCTAAAAGTGTAAATGTGTTCACACATGAATGCCAATTGTTTAAGGAGAGGGATTAAAAGGTTTGTCCTTCTGTAAGACCTGTTCTACTTCTGCTCAGGTAACTAATCTCTTGGGATGTTTACGTCAGTGTTTGACTTGTGTTTCATTATCAAAGCTGAAACTAACTTTCCCAATTGGGAAAAGTGCTTCTATGAATGTGTGAACAACTCTAGAGCTTGTTTTCCTAATTAACTGAACTTTCCCTCGCTTGGTTGCATGAGCCAGAGAGGCTGTGTTCATCTCCTCTGAGATAGTCCTTACTGTTGTGATCTGGCATTAGGATGAATTGTGTGTAATCGTTTCAAGTGATGAGCAGGTTTTGGGACGTGTTTGCCTGACTGCAAGACTAAATTGTCAAGGTCATGCATGAGTTTCCTGCTTTCTTGTTTTGTGCCTAGAGGGCACTAGTGAGTGTTCTCTCTGAATGTCAAGATGCAATGTTTGCCTTTTCTCTGGAGAAGAAAGCTTAAGAGTGATCATCACTCCCCCAGCAGGTGTGCAGGAGACTATGATAATGCTTGCTAACTGCTTTTCTGTCTAAATGAGTGTCATGCTCTTGATGATGAAAGAAAGAAGTAAAGGAAGGGCAGAACTTGGTCATCTTTTTATAAAGTGGTGCCCTACGTAATTGTAAAATCTGACTTGACTCTAGGAAGTTGACCCCTGGTCCTTAACAGACTGGATGCCAGATGTAATTATATTCTTAAACAACAGCTGTTCTTTTGCTCAGGTGTCAGGCTACAGGGACGGAGAACTGTAAGAGGTGGCACCCCAAATAACCAAGAAATATTCGTGATCTTATGCAAACCCCTGTGATATTTACTTTGAGTAAGCACTTCATTTTCTATATTGGTAGTCAGATTTGCTACCTCAAAAAGGAGTTTAGTCAAGAATCCCATTTTCATTGCTTTAGAGAAGTACTTTAAACACTTAACAAAACTATTCACTATAACTTATCTTGTTTCAGCATAAGATTCAGTATGAGAGACTCCAGGCATCTAAAAAAAAAAAAAGTAACAATAACTGAAATGAGGTTCTGTTACTGTAAGAGGAGCTTGGGCCATGGATAGCCATGGATTCATTTTTAAAAGATCAAAATCACTTGAGCTTCATGTGTCATGTGTTTTTAGACCTACAGTCTTCTTCATGTCTTCTAATGTCTTCTTCAATGAACAAGCTAAAATTCAAAGGAAATCAGAGCTTTGCATGGAAGAAATTCATGTCCAGAACAGTACACTATTAGATATTAGCAGGTAAGACAAAATTCTGCCATCACCAAATTTGTATAATTGACATGGTTAAGCACTGGATGACAAAAATTATTCTAGCAACACCATGTGCTTTAGATTGTTCTGTTAGTGCAATCAATCAAAAGGCTCCAATTATGTTCTTATTTTGGAAATAATGCTACTTATTAATGAAATGTGAAGAACTAATATTCCGATAATAGTTTTCCCAAATTGATTTCTACTATGGATTCACCTGTGACTGACCGTAATTACTGTAAATTAAAACACAAATTAGCAGCAAATTGCAAATGCTCATTAGCAAGATTTAGCTATTGCCTTGTGGTGCTTTGGTCACTTCTGATGGCAATTGGCAAGGCTAATTACAATTCATTTTACTGAAGAGTAAAATATGAACTGCAAATAACTAAAGTCAATTAGACTTAAATAAGGATAGACTGTGTTAACTAAATGTTAACCAAATAACAAAAAAATGTTCCAATGTTATAGTGCATTCCGCACATATATCTGCTAAGGAGATTACATGGTGAAAGGATGTGTTAGTGTATAAAGGATTTTGCATGCGAAAGGCTCCATAAATATCAAACTTGCACACATGGCGTGAATGTGAAGAAAGGTTGTGTTCTGCTGGTGTGAAACTGCGAGGCTTTTTCTCTGTGTAATATAATCTGGAGTAATCTGGTCAATCTGGAGAAACGAATCTTACAGCCTTAATTTAAAGGTTTCACTGTTCCAACCTGAAATCTGTGTAGTGTTGCAACCTGAAATTAATTTACAACCTTGCTTAACTGGAATCATGTCATGAATCTACAGACAATACCCCATAATATTGAAGTGGGAGGAAATCAGTTTAGCTTGCAAAATTATATACAAGCAGAGGTGGGTAGTAATGCACTACATTTACTTCGTTACATTTACTTTTTAACTTTTTTAAGTAACTTTTTTGGAAAAAAAAAAAACAAAACGTTTAAGATTAAGTTTAACTGGCCATACTTATACTCTTACTCAAGTTAATTTTTTATCACAGAAATGTACTTTTACTTCGCTACATTCGGTGGCGTTCCTCCGTTACTGTTAAACGTTAATGAATATATATAGTTTTAATCATTAGTTTATATCTCGTATAATGAGGTCGCAAGTCTCGCGATACGCTGCAGTGGTCTGAATGCGAACGCAACAACCGCTCTTTTTTAGCAGCTCAGTCCTGGAGAGGACGAAGGGTCGAGGGAGGCAGGACACACGCGCACACACACACACACACACACACACAAAAATACTAACACACACAAACACTCACTCTCTCTCTCTACACACACTTTCTCTCTGTTCTGTTCTATAGTCTCTTCTTTTGTTCTCTGTTGTCTTGTTTAAATGCAGATGCTGACAAGTTTTTGTTGTTAACATGTTAAGACGTTAGGAAAATGTTTGTTTTTTGGTATGTGTGTGAGATTTTGTGTTGAAAATGACAGGTTGTGTGTTATTGTACCCATCACAGGACTGGGATATGCTGCTTCATCTTGAACCCAGGTTTTATATCATATAAACAGAACAGACAGACTTTCAAGGAGAGGTGTGACTTACAGTTCTCCATGTAGTCTGAGATTCAGGACTTTCCCTTCATTGTAATCAGATCCGAAGTAACTAGTAACTTGCTACTTGAGTAGTCTTCTCATTGGATACTTTATTACTCTTACTCAAGTAATTAAAGTGTATCATGATCTCTATATTCATACACCTGTTCATGGAAGGCCCCAGAGTTTATTGGAGAACATTTGCAGTTAATGGAGCACCATTATATTGTTATTAAAAATGGAAAGATATGACACAACCTCAACTCTGCTTAGAGGAGGCTGTCCACCAAAGTCAGTAACCAGGTAAAGGGGGCATTAGTCAGAGAAGCAACCAAGAGGCCAATGGTGAAATGCTGAAAGAGCTGTGCAAGTCGATGTTGTAACATTACAAAATGTGGAAAAGTTCAAGGGGGTGAATATTTATGCAAACCACTGTATTTAATAGTCTGCATTTATTTAGAGTACTGGTTCACAGTGTCAGTCTTAGAGTCCATCATTCCCTGAAGCTTTTCCCTGTATTGGTTCGACCTGAAATATAAAGGAACCTTAAGGGAAAAAAAACAAAAAAAACATACTATTTCAAAATATTTACAGCAGTCTGAATTTACAAGAAGACAATGACTGTAGCTTTAACACATGCAGTAAGTTAGCTGCGCTGTTTTGTTTCACTGCTAATCCTGTTCTAAACTCGGCTTTGATTAGGCATTAGCAACACATAAAAGGTCATTAAGGCCACTAATATCAGGGTGTTGGGGGGTTGTCTGTGTTGAAGAATAGGAGGCAACCCATAAGAGACAAGGCTAATTACAATTCATTTCTCTATCTGAACCCAACCATCTGCCAGTGTCAGCCGCTTATTGTCTATTGGCTCTCAATCATGAACAGGCCGCCGCAGCTGAAGATCTGTGTTTTAATTAGAGCGCTGCCATATAATTATATTTATATTTTAATGATGACTTTGACAAAGAGTTTGAATGACTGTCCTTCATTGTTCACTGAAATGATAATATTTAATTATAATGTTTGAACATGCCAGATTTAGGTGCCTGAGTGCTTTTTGTCTCTCCGAAGCCCATATCATACACGCACGTCTTCTGATATTATTATTACATTAGTCTTGTGTTTATTCTGCTAGATAGCAGAGAGGTGGTCAGTCAGTCTGGATCCACAAATATGTTTGATATATACATACAATGGGGGGAAAAGTATTTGATCCCCTGCTGATTTTGTACGTTTGCCCACTAACAAAGAAATCATCAGTTTATAATTTTAATGGTAGGTGTATTTTAACAGTGAGAGACAGAATAACAACAAAAAAATCCAGAAAAACGCATTTCAAAAAAGTTATAAATTGATTTGCATTTTAATGAGGGAAATAAGTATTTGATCCCCTATCAATCAGCAAGATTTCTGGCTCCCAGGTGTCTTTTACACAGGTAATGATCTGAGATTAGGAGCACTCTCTTAAAGGGAGTGCTCCTAATCTCAGTTTGTTACCTGTATAAAAGACACCTGTCCACAGAAGCAATCAATCAATCAATCAGATTCCAAACTCTCCACCATGGCCAAGACCAAAGAGCTGTCCAAGGATGTCAGGGACAAGATTGTAGACCTACACAAGGCTGGAATGGGCTACAAGACCATCGCCAAGCAGCTTGGTGAGAAGGTGACAACAGTTGGTGCGAATATTCGAAATGGAAGAAACTGTCAGTCTCCCTCGGTCTGGGGCTCCATGCAAGATCTCACCTCGTGGAGTTTCAATGATCATGAGAGCAGTGAGGAATCAGCCCAGAACTACACGGGAGGATCTTGTTAATGATCTCAAGGCAGCTGGGACCATAGTCGCCAAGAAAACAATTGGTAACACACTATGCCGTGAAGGACTGAAATCCTGCAGCGCCCGCAAGGTCCCCCTGCTCAAGAAAGCACATGTACAGGCCCGTCTGAAGTTTGCCTGAATGATTCAGAGGAGAACTGGGTGAAAGTGTTGTGATCAGATGTGGTGAGATCTCTTTGGCATCAACTCAACTCGCCGTGTTTGGAGGAGGAGGAATGTTGCCTATGACCTCAAGTCATAACACCATCCCCACCGTCAAACATGGAGGTGGGAACATTATGCTTTGGGGGTGTTTTTCTGCTAAGGGGACAGGACAACTGCACCGCATCAAAGGGACGATGGACGGGGCCATGTACCATCAAATCTTGGGTGAGAACCTCCTTCCCTCAGCCAGGGCATTGAAAATGACCTTAATGACTTGGAGAGGATCTGCAAAGAGGAGTGGGACAAAATCCCTCCTGAGATGTGTGCAAACCTGGTGGCCAACTACAAGAAACGTCTGACCTCTGTTATTGTCAACAAGGGTTTTGCCACCAAGTACTAAGTCGAAGGGGTCAAATACTTATTTCCCTCATTAAAATGCAAATCAATTTATAACTTTTTTGAAATGCGTTTTTCTGGATTTTTTTGTTGTTATTCTGTCTCTCACTGTTAAAATACACCTACCATTAAAAGTATAGACTGATCATTTCTTTGTCTGTGGGCAAACGTACAAACTCAGCAGGGGATCAAATACTTTTTTCCCCCAACTGTATGTATGTGTATATATATATATATATATATACACACACACACACACACACACACACACACACACACACACACACACACACACACACACACACACACACACACACCCACACACACATATATATACAGACATATGTATATATTACATAGCGCTTTTCCGCAAGATGTTGCAGCTTGGCCAGACTCAGCTTAGCAAATGAAGCGGGAACCTACATGTTGTTGCTGTTTCTACCATCTCGCAAGCTGTGCTGTACCTGAGCTGAATTAGATTATGCTTTTTACCCAAGTACCATGTGAGAAAAGCCAGGACATATGGGTGAAGCTCACAATATTGGAAGCCATTGATTGGCCAAACGGTTGTCATTGAATCGTCCTGATTAATTTGTGTGATTGGATTCACATCTCTACCAACATAAAAATCTTCAGTAGTTTAGTGAATGCCAAAGTTTCTTTCTCATTTAAAATGTTTTCTTTTAAAAGTAAACAAGACAGTTTTGTCTCATTATTTACATTTCTTCCCCATATTAGAGTTAAATCCATTATTTTCTAAGGTAGGCCAAATCACAAACGGTGTCTTAGAGGTGTGAATCTGACTTTGCATACACATCAATAATAATCGGAATTTGACAATATTCTAATTAGTGTTGAGTCATGTAAACTCAGATCCCGATTCAGATTAAGACAATATTCTGATTCCCCAAATTCTGATTTCCTGTAATATGCCTGTTTTAATCAAAAATTTGTTGCATGTAAACACCTTATTCAGAAAATCCACTGAAAGTAGATATATGTGCATGCTCAGTCCACAAGGTATTGTAGCAGTGGCAGCATCTTGAATCTCCCAGGAAATAACAGCAGGAAAGGAAAAGCTCATGTGTAGATCGGCATACTTACAACAACCATGTATACAGGAATATTCCTATGTTTATATGTGTACAGGCATCGTAATATTCCTGTATACATGGTTATTTGGAATATGTCTGCAACCTGAATATAGACCTTAAACAGAACTTGATGCAGTCAATGATACAGCTAACAAGTAACGATTCAATACAGTTCAGTTCACTACTGATAAGAGTATGATTCAGTTGAGCACTGATGCAGCTGGCGACTGTTAGTTCAATTTTCCGATTCAAAATCTTTTTTCGTAACACCCCTGCTAGAGATGTATGACATAATGGTGCTGTACACCCTAACTAGTGCCCTACATGCGTAGTGTAAAACACTATTTGAATTTCTGCCACAAGATTCCTTGTCTTTTTGTTGTATTTTAAGTAGGGAAGTGCATCCACTTAAACGTTCGAGGCTCCAGATTTCACAATCTGAAATCACTATTTGAGTATTTGTTGTGCCCTACTTCCACATTAAGTCGGTGAAAAAATATGCAAAAGAAAATCTGCGTCTGGCATTATTTTGCTACAGCGACTGTCATGGTGTGAAAGTTGGAAGTGTACACTGGGACTAGAAGAAGAGATTTGAGAACAGGCAGTTTCTGCTCTAATGCCTGTAGGAGGCACTCAGATTCGAAGCTCACAGGATGAGATAATACATTTCCAATAAGTATATTTCCTTTAAAGGTTTACAACTGTGGACATCAATTGGGTAACTAGATTGCAGATTTAGCTCATTTTACCCCAGAAGCGGCACTGCTTGCTGGACATCCCAACTACTCCATGACGCATTTCATTATACAGCATTTGCTGCTTTCACATGGAGCATTCAGTTACATTTCATTCACTGGTTTAGTAAATACAATGTCCAAATACAGTCCTATCTGGATCTGCAGAGGCTGTGGTAAAAGTCTGAAAAAAAGCATCACGAAAGAAGAAACCAACAATTTGGTGATGTCAATAAGTTGCAGACTTGATGCAGTTATTGCAAGCAATGGATATGCAACCAAATATTAAGTGTTATTTACGTTAATTTACCTAATAAAAGACTTATCTGTTCCTATACTTTTGCTCACCTAAAAATTGGGTGGTCTGATACAAAAGGTCCTATGTTTTATGTTGTTTAATACGTCTAGATGTAAAGACCCGGAAATAAAAGCTGAAATCCTAAACTCTCGTCTCATATCCATCTTTTGACCTCAAACCTAAATGTCTTTGGTGCACAAACAATTGGATTGGCCTTGCCGTTCCAATCATTTTGGAGGGCGCTGTACCTGTACTGACACATTATTGAAAACATTCATTACTATGTAATTATATAAAGTTTGTCAATCCAATGAGATTTTCACTCCTAAACAGGTAGAACTTTCATGAAATTTGATGCCAGAGTGCCGTTACAGCAGGACTACAGGCGGAAACCGTCATTAAGTTACGCTTTTGCTGTGCGTTTAATATTTCCGTTCATTATTTCACTATATTACGTCTGTCACACTCATAAGCACGTGCACCACCTCATAAGCATGTGCACACGAGCACTGACAGGAGGAATGTTTAATTGCAGTGGAAAAATGATACTTGATTACGCCACATTAAATATGTTTTTTCCCCCTCTCCTGACGCTTCACTGAATATCCGTTCATTAACTCTTACAGATATTTCAATATTAAAATTAGGCACATCCTTAATTTTAATGTTGTCTGGTGAGGTTACTTCAACTTCTCTGCATTTTCGCTAAGGATTAAAGTATTGGCACACATGATTGTGTGCATGCCAACCACATTTTAACTTCGAAGTTAAAAATTATGCTTGGTTTTATTTATTTATTTTATTTTATTTTTTTTTAATGAACACAAGTAGTATTTTACTACTTGTGTTTATCAGTAGTTCTCGCTAACCAAAAGAGAAACGTGTCCATCTTTCATGAGTAGTTTCATATGATGAGAAAGTGACACACACCGCTCTTGGTCTTCAGTGGAGAAACCCTTGTACATGAACCCACACACACGTCAACAATGTCCTCCCTGCTCGCTTCAGTCTTAGGCCATACAAACTGTACCTGTTCCCTTCCTCTACATCACAATTGCCCAGAGTGAATTAAATAGCACTTGGAAGCGAGCAATTAATCCCAGATGCTTAATCTGCTAATAACAGCAGAGAGAGCCAGTAAAACAGGGAGGAGACAGAGCCAGTCTTGCCTGCGCCTCCTCACAAATCACCCTTCTGTTCAGCACCCCAGGCCCACCACAGCTATAGCTGCTATTCACGCAGCCTGGAGCCCAAATTATCCCCCTGATTGATTGAGTTCCAAAGCATAAACCAACATGACCAGCGACAAAGAAAGATTTGCCTGTTCGGCTTTACGACTCTCTGTCTCACTCGCATTCGCATTACCCCACCCTGACATGAGCAGTGCCAGAGAGATAAGTGACTTAAGTGGACTACAAAGTGTTTTGACTGTTTAGCCGTCTGCATATCACTGTTGTGCTGCCAGTGTTGGTCATGGTTAGACTTCAGCCTGGTATGATTCTGCTCTGGACAGATTTCTTTGGTGTTTAGTAACACAAGTGGCTGTTAGAAGCCCAGAAGCATCTGCTGCTCTTTCTCTCCTCCACTTCTGTTATGACAAGGTTTTGCGCCGGGCTATAGAGAGTGTAATTGCACTTCTATAAATAATAGTGTCTTCCTGCCTTGATTTAGAGTATTGAGTAACGACTGAAGCAGTGTTTCATAATTCCTTTAGTGCTACAAAACCAGTGGAAAATGATACTCATACAAAAGGATTAGACAAAGCTGCACTGAGTTTTGTAACCATTTGTTGAACATATTATTGATTTCGCAGAAAGATGTTCACATACTATAGTTAGATTATATATCTGGCACTTAACTCTTTGATGACTCTGTGCTGCAATTTTTCCTCTGTTAATGCCTTAAAGAGGCACACTGGTTTCATGCATTTAACCAGATTGGAAAGCCTTTAAAAAATAATGTGTTGCAGTAAAATGGCCATATAAGCAAGCCATCATATCTAAAAGGCTCATCTGCGTTTGTGGCCTTGCTGGGGTGTGCTCTCAGGAGATAAGCATGGAATGAAGACATGGCTATTCATGCAGAAATGCTCGAGAGTGCAGTAGCGTCACTGTAGCTTGCTGAATATATTAAGCACAGCTCCTGAGACAGAATCTACAATACCCACAGGCAGCAAATCACACTGGAGCAAGATAGAGTTTGTGACAGAGATCTGAGGTATAGCTGGATTACACTTACCTTATTTGTCTTCACTTTTTTTTATAGCTCAGCCTAGTACTTATTCTTCTTTTCTTCTTATCTTCTGTCCACTTTCTGCCCTCTTCTCTGGCCTATGTTAACCACTCTCTGTTGTTATCCTGCAGGCTTTCCCGCAGCGGCGTATGGTCCGATGGCGGCAGCGGCAGTGGCAGCAGCACGTGGTTCAGGTAGGGGGCCCCGTGGAAGAGGCGGCTACGCAGCATATCCGCACAGCACAGGGCCAGGTAAACGCTCTGGCCATATATCTGTGTGCTGGCCGCTCTCTCCATGCTGCTCTTAACTCTAGCCGCCTCTGTCCTCACTCACACACACAGTTTATTTAGATACAAGCACCAGGACTGTGGAGTTAAGAGAAGGGATTTTCTAAGCCCTTGCTTTATCCTCCACATCTCCTAACCAACAGTAGGAGTGATTAGTAGAGTTCAGCTTCTAGCAACTGACCTGAGACCAGTTTTGCCTTAAGGCCCAGCCACATTAGTGTTTCATCAGCGTAAATTCTAAAGTGCAGTTACATTTATTTAAACCGCATTTGGTGAATAATTTTCACATGTGAATTGAGTTCAACTTGACACGACTTGACTTCACATCTTGACCTGTTTGAATGAAGAAGATTCACAATTGAGGAACTTGCTATTTTTAGCAGTAAGCAGGCATGCAATTTTATATAAAAAGAAAAAAATTTCCTTATGATGATAAATTATTTCAGTGGTGCAGTGAGTAGCATTGCCACCTGACAGCTCCTGGGTCCCTGGTTCAAACCTGAGCTCGGGTAGGTTTCTTCTGGGTTCTCTGGTTTCCTCCCCCGTCCAAAAACATGCCTGTAGGTGGATTGGCTATGATAAATTGACCCTAGGTCTGAGTGTGTGTGTGTGTGTGTGTGTGTGTATACATGGTGCCCTGCAGTGCCCTGCCATTCAGGGTGTAGTCCTTCCTTGCACACAGTGCTCCAAGGATTGGCTCCAGAATCCACTGCAACCCTGAGCAGGCTGAAGCAGCTATTGAAGATTAAGGAATCAATTACTTCCTTAAAAAATGAGGCTACTATGCAGTCAGTCAAGATGCTGGATTATATAGTATAACGTGTAATTTTACTGTTTATAGTTTCAGTTAGCAGCACATGTACAGAGATAGCAAAACATATAAACATATGCCTTGCTTTAGCATGCCTAAATTGATTTAGAAAAATTGATTTGCTGGCAAAAGTTATGTTTCCTCATTCTCCTCCCAATATCACAAGCCACAGCTAAAATGACTTCTTTCTTCTTCTTTTTTTTTTTTGCCAAGGTTGGGAACGTCTATTTATAAAGGAGATGCAAAGTTTAAATTTCTAGTGTGACTGCGGCTTTATATGATATTTGTACTGGTGAAACTGGTCATAGGTCACAGACTAGGGTTGACCTCTGCTTTCTCAGTTTTATGTAATTTGCTGTAGATGGAGTGTTTTCCTAACCCCAGACATTCCCATCGAACACAGACTGTGTGACTGAGTATCTTCATTTCTCATGGTTTTTCAGTGAGTTCATCCACACATAATCACTCCTGGCCATAACTGGCTTCCTTGAAGCGCCTTTGATCCACAGTGACCAGAATTACTGAGGCGGCACATTTAGCAGTTTCTTGGCTGTCCTCCTCCAACTACGGCTATCGATCTAGCGGCCAGATAGCTTAATCAATCAATTTGACTTTGTCTGTTTGATGCGGGGATGCTTAAATAAATAAACAGAGGGAAGGTGGGAGCTGCTAGTGCTCTCCTCACTGGCCTTTACTGCAGCAACTGGCCTTTACCACGGCAGGATGTGATGGCCTTGTCTAATTGGCTGTCAGAAAGTGGGGTCTGAGTGCCAGTTTGATGTGGCCCTGTTATTCAGACAGCTCCCCACACACTGTCACACACACACACACACACACACACACACACACACACACACACACACACACACACACACACACACACCACATTCTTTCTGTTATACACACACTCTCACTTACACACACACACTTTTATACACTTTCTCACACACACACACATACACAAGAAGCACACACTCGAGTGCACTCCACCGACACCTGCTCTTGAGCAGCCAGCCATCCAGCTCAGTGTAATTCGTAGACAGGCGTAAAAGTGGCTGTGCGCCGGGTCTGCCGGAGCTCAGTCGACAGAGCGTGAGCCAATCAGTCATGCCTCTCCACTCAATCAGACGTGTCTGATTCTGATTAGTGCCCTGCTAAAGCAAGTAAGCCTGCAAAAAAAAACACACTTGCACTTTGCATCTCTTTTCCATTTACGGGTGTGAAATGCAGCAGCCTTGTTCAGAGAACGCTGTAAGCATTAAATGAGACTCTCATGAGAAATGAATATCTCAGTCAGTGCTAACTCTGGTGTGTTCGGGATCGTTTTGAGAGTCTTGCCTGTGTGCCAAACTGGACTTCAGAGATACACAGCATCTCAGGTTGGGTCTGTTTTTCCCCCCCATTAGATTGTAGGTCTAGATTGCAATCTGTCATGCTCTCAGTGTGGTTTATGGCAGGCCAGAGGAAGTCAGTGTGGTAGTAGTGCACTAGGCACGGTGTGATAGTAATAGGCAGACTGGTTCTCTCTGCTCCTGTCTGACGCCGATGGGGAACACACTCTCTCCATGGCTGCACTGTGACAGAAGCCGGAAAGCCATTGAGACAGAGTGCTGACATTTAACGATGACCTTTTCGCGGGACTTCATCATCTATTACCCAGCCGATCTTAGTGCCAGGATGAATTTATACACCCCTGCTGTGCATACATTTACTGCTAGGTGCAAGGCCAGATGCATTTGTGTGGGCTGTTTGTTAAAAGTCAGTCACTCAGTACTAGAGCTAACTTATCTACGAGCACAATGTAGGTGTCTCCAGCTGAGTCGGATTTGGTCATACACTCACATTGGATTAATAAAGCTTCTCAGCATGCTTATTAAAGCAGACTTTTAGATTCAGTGCCATGAATATCAGACCAAATTCCTCACATACTAACAGCTAATGCAGTCACTAGTTCCAGAATAAGCTTTACGTGGTCACACTCGGTCAGAGACACAATTACACCATTTGACAGAGCTGTATTTGGAAAAATATCACATTTTCTCTAACATTTCTATATATACTGTATAGTATGCTAGCATGCATTTTAAATGAGAATAATTATCTTATGAGCTTGTGATCAAGCTAGGCTGTATTTATTTATTTATTTCCTCCGAGTTTCTCTCTAAATCCTCTCTAAATGACGTGTGAAGTCAGCTGACCACATCTTTTCGACTTGCTGCTTATGCAGTGTCAGAGTTTGGCGTAACACCCTCAGAGGAAAATGCTATCCGCCCACTTCCGCATACATACACATACATTGATGATTGGCCAGTGTCTCTGTGATTGATAGGGCGAGAGTGTATGCCATCCCTCCACCCCTGGAAGCACGGCCAATTTTGCTCTTTTGGAGTCCCGGTCATGGATGGCTGTGGCATCATCACGATTCGAACTTGTGATCTCCAGATGATAGGGTGAACGCTTTTCTGAGCTCATTTTATGCCAGATACGAAAAAGTGGATGCACAGACTGTAACCATGACAACGCTGTTACCACTGAGGTCTGCCTTGTATCCGATTGCCCTGCTTAACCATTTGGCTATGTATATTACAATCATTATTAATTCTAATAAAGACCAGATTTACAGTATAAGTTAACGTAAATTTGGCGAAAGCCCTGCTTGCCTTGTCTGCTTGGCTTTGGAGAAGAAAAAAAAATCAAAATGAGAAAGCTTTTTTCTTGGTTTTCATTTGCTTTCTGAGTTGTGACCTGATTGGTCAGGTGATTTAAAAAAGCAAAACAAAAACAACAACACTTAATTGGTCAGGTAATTTTGCACTTTTCTGAAATACTTAACCTTCATCACTTGAAAGTGCTGGCTGTGACACTGCCACCTTGTGGCCACTTTCCATTGGCTCACATGTGAAATGTGGAGGTTGAGCAAAGAACATAAAGTGATGTACTAGTTTTAAAGAACTATTCTTTAGACAACTCATTCTGTAGTGCTTTGAAAAGTGATTCTATGATTGAGGTGCCCTTTAGCTCTTGTAACTCATAAAAATAATTCTTTTAAAAATTAATTTTCAACATTGAATCAAAGAAAACAGTAGGAGTGGGAGATATGACAAAAATATCATATCACTTATCGTAACACTTGAAGACATTTATATACGATACACATTTATATCATCACACTGGCAGCAAAACTGAAGCGCTGCATTAAAACTGTAAAAATGAATAACTGTTAAACTGAGTCTGATACTTTTATTTAATGTCTACAAAAACTATATTCTAAAATTTTAACTGTTTTCAATAATAAAATTTTAAAGATTAAGTAATGTTTACATTACATAAAAATATATATATATATATATATATATATATATATATATATATATATATATATATATATATATATATATATATATATATATATTGATAAATATCAATATAGGCAATATCTCAGAAAAGAATATTGTCCAGCCCTAGAAATCACCCATTCAACCATTCAAAAGTGTCCTACTCCATCTTAGACAACCATCTCAGCTTTCTTTCCTGACAAAGGATTAGGATTAGGAGTAGTTGAGTAGTAGTGATGGAAAGTAACAAAATGAGAGAGCTCATTTTTCTTCGTTCCATGATCTTTGAATGATGCAAATTCCTGCTGGAACATTCCAAATATTTCACAGGAATGAATGTGTTCAGGTAAAAGGGTTGAGTGGGTCTACAGTGTACATTTCATAACCTGTAATGGATGACTCAAGGAAAAGGATGTTTCAAGCATGAAATTTTAAATGGATTCACACATTAATGAAAAAATAATAAGATTTGTGAAGTATTTTATTGATTATATTTCAATGTATAGTGTAGTTGTAGTGGGCTGGGCAGGCAAAATTCTGTTTTTCTATAGATATGTTTTTTTCTTTTTAATAATATATTTATTTGAAATATGCACATAGGTGATGTGAAGGACATTTTACCTATGTTTAAATTATCTTATGTTTTCTTTACATACACATGTGTAATATCAGTGGAACACAAATGACACCCAAGTGGTGGAATCACTCTGAAGTGTCTGAAGGAGTTCCTTTATCATCTTTTATAAAAGATGTAATCACAGAACAGAATTAGTTAGTATTAGCTAACGTAGTTGGTCATACTTCTAAAATGTCTTGCTCAGAGAACACTCTTCTACATCAGAGTGTCACTTGCTCACATTAGAAAACGTTCACGTGATTCATTCCTTCAGGCAGTCCGGCTGGTCAACAGGATATTGGTGATCATGCATAGAAGCTTGGGGATGCCACAAAGGGGAAAAAACTGCACACGTTTTCCAAAATTTACCAGACTTGCATGCAAGCTTCATGTATAGGCTAAAATGTAGGACCTGACGTGTTGCTAGTGTTTAATAGGCATTGACCTGCTGGTCATGTCTCTGCTGTTTCTCTCTTGCTTGGTTTGAGCCAGCTGAAAGCCAGAGTCTGTGAGTCTGAGACTGACTCCCTAGACACTCTGTCCTGCTGCTACGCCACTGGAAGGTTTGTCTGACCTCCCTCTCACCACACCTTCTCACAATGACGCACTGCCACTTTCTCGTTTTTCATTTGCTCATTTGTTTGACTCATTACTCGTTCATTTTCTTGATTTTATGATGCTTTACAAATTCTCATACTTCCTACTCCATCTTGTTTTCTAAGATGAATTACTTTCACACTTTTCATCTGCTTTCCAAGTACAGTGCCCTTCACTAATATTGGCACCCTTGGTAAATATGAGTAAAGAAGCCTGTGAAAAATTGTCTTTATTGTTTAAACTTTTGATATTTTGTTCCAAAAATTCAGAAAAATACTCTGCTCTCATGGACATCAAACAATTGCAAACACAACACAGGTTTATCCCCAAAAAATATCTTTGTTATATACAGTATGTGTGGCACAATTATTGGCACCTCTATGAATTCATATGAGAAAAATATATTTGAAGTATATTCCCATTGATATTTTTCATTTTTTAGTACACCTGGGTGACTGGGAACAGGAAATTGTTCAACCATGACTTCCTGTTTCAAAGGGGTATAAATATGAGGTAACACACAGGCCCAACTCCCTTAGTCATTCATAACAATGGGTAAGACCAAGGAATATAGCTGTGATGTGCAGCAAGAGGTTGTTGAGCTTCACAAAATGGGAAGTGGCTATAAGAAAATAGCACAAGCATTGTAAATGCCCATTTCCACCATCAGGGCAATAATTAAGAAGTTCCAGTCAACTGGAAATGTTATGAATCAACCTGGAAGAGGATGGTTCAAGTGGCCAAAAAATCTCCAAGGATCACAGCTGGAGAATTGCAGAAGTTAGTTGCATCTTGGGGTCAGAAAGTCTCCAAAACTACAATCCGAAGTCACCTACATCACCACAAGTTTTTTTGGAAGGGTTTCAAGAAAAAAGTCTCTACTCTCATCCAAAAACAAACTCAAGCATCTTCAGTTTGCCAGACACTACTGGAACTTCAAATGGAATCGTGTTCTATGGTCAGATTAAACCAAAATAAAGCTTTTTGGCAATAAACACCAGAGGTGGTTTTGTTTTTCTGCCAGAGGACCTGGACATTTTGTTAGGATACATGGCATCATGGACTCTATCAAATATCAACAGATATTAAATGAACACCTGACTGCCTCTGCCATAAAGTTTCAAAGTGGCCGTGGTTGGATCTTCCAGCAGGACAGTGATCCAAAACATACATCAAGATCAACACAAAAATGGTTTACTGACCACAAAATCAAGGTCCTGCCATGGCCATCCCAGTCCCCTGTTTTGAAACCCATAGAAAACCTGTGGGGTGAACTGAAGAGGAGAGTCCACCAGCGTGGACCTCGAAATTTGAAGGATCTGGAGAGATACTGTATGGAGGAATGGTCTCATATCCCTTGCCATGTATTCTCCAACCTCATCAGGCATTATAGGAGAAGACTCAGAGCTGTTATCTTGGCAAAGAGAGGTAGCACAAAGTATTGTCTAAAAGGGTGCCAATAATTATGGCACACATATATTTAACAAAGATATTTTTTTTTTTTAATATTTTTTTGAACCTCTGTTTTGTTTGCAATTGTTTGATATCCATGAGAGCAGAGTATTTTGGTGAGTGTTTTGAACAAAAGGTTAAACAATAAAGACAATTTTCACAGCCTTCTGTGCTCATATTTACCAAGAGTGCCAATATTAGTGGAGGGCACTGTAAATGTATCTTTTATTTATCTTAAGTTCATTTTCTTGTGTTCTCTCCAGTATATTGCATTATTCTCCCATTCTTTTTTCCTTCATCTTTATGCTTCACTCCTCCTCTGCCTGTTTCTGACCTGTTTGTGACACTGACTTGACTGCATGCTTTATTAGTAGTGGTCTTGTTAGAGGTAATGTAGCTGTAAGTCAAGTAGATATTGTCTGGAACCTAGCACTGGATAAGATATCTGTGTTTTAATGTTATGTATTATTAAAATGCACGGTAGAAATATTTATACCTTCCTTTTGCATATGCAAACTTTGTCCTTTACCTAGAGACTGATAGCATGACATTTTAGTAGAAGAAACCTTCACCTTTTTTTTTTTTTTTTTTGCTTGTTTTTTTTTGTTTCCCTCTACTCTTTCTAATACATGTACAAGAGTGCAGCCATGTTTTAACACTGTACCTTTTACACTTTTACATTCTAAACTAAGCTAGGAGAGACACAGTCAAGCCCTCCAACCTTTCTGAGGGCCAGCATGCTGGAAAAGATTAGTCACAATGCAGAGGCTTGCTTGATGCTGTAGATATGGTGTAGATCCCATCCGTGTGGGCCGTGTTGTTACCTTGGCTGAGGACTGTAGAGAAAATGGCAACCCTGTCTCTCCCACTCACACACATGTACTGTATACACGCTGCTATGCATTACTGGAGCACAAAACTGCTCCTCATATAACTAATTCATCCCTAACTTTAGCCACCGTAACCAAAATTTTGGGTGTAAAGTAAACGATTAATGTTCTGTGGACTAAGCTCACAGTGTTTTCCTTTTTTATGGGGAAACATGAAAGTACACAAATATACACACACAATAATTCAACAGTGCATGGAACCAGCTAAATGTCCTCACAATGTCACATTTGTCACATACTCCTTTCATTATAGGGACATGTGGTCCCCATAAAATGGAAAATGCATGTCCACACACTAGGGATTTCTCAGACTAGTCAACTAGTACATACTGTACATTAATCACCACTGTGGGGATGTCCCAACTAGTCAGGGCATGGGAATAAACAGTAACGAAAGCAGGCTAAATATACTTGGATGAAGATAAAGATACTTGGATGGATGAAAGCAGTTCTACACAGCACCACATGCTGTCTAAGACTATACTGGGAAAAGTCATTTTTATTTTCTGCTATTTTGCTTTAGTGTAATGTTATTACTTTTGTATCAATTTAATGGTTAAGTGTAGAGTTGAATATGAGAAACGGTTTTTAAAAACCACAATCCTGGCACTCCCAATTAAACCGAAACCAATCCTACCTGCTCCCGTACCATATTTCCTAATAAACATTGGTTCCCTGGTGGACTAGTGGCTAGCATACGGTGCTCTCATTGCCACAGCCCAGATTCGATTCCCGTTCAGGGAACCGACCCCAGCCACTGGAGGGAAGGGCATCCGGCATAAAACTTGTGCCAGAATTAAAATATGCTAATGGGTTCTCCGCTGTGGCGACACCAACGGGGGCAGCCAAAAGAGGAACAAACAATTCTAATAAACATTAAATATATCTTTTTTTTTTAATGTGAAGTAATTTGAACCAGAGAACCTGACCAAGATAAAGCAGTTACTAAAGATGAATGAACAAATTAGTGAATCCCAATTTGCACCAGATGAGCTAAACTGGTACTGTATTAGTGAGTAAGCAGTGTTCTGAATCTATTCCAGTCCTGATGCACAATTCTAGTTAAAGTGTCTAATGGTTTTCAAGTAGTGTAATATGATACAAACAGTTACCGTTTTGCACATTTAGTGCTCTGATTTATTTCGATTTATTTATATTGTTTATTTTAGTGTAGTTTAAAAATAAACGCTAGAAATGTAATGTGTGTATGGTTGTTAATTGAAGTGCAGTTTGATGTGTTCTTTGCTGTTGTTAATCAGCATTTTCCTGCACTAATTAAATAAATTAAATAGCCAAACAATAGCGATGTCCTGAATCAGTTTTTGCTATAACTATGGAAAAGACAAGTAGTCAAAATTTTTTTTTTTTTTTTTTTTTTTAAATTACTGGTCAGTTCTCCTTTATAATGCCAGGCTAACTGCATTGAGTGTGTGTGTGTGTGTGTGTGAGAGAGAGAGAGAGAGAGAGAGAGAGAGAGAGAGAGAGAGAGAGACAAGGAAGGCAGCATAGAGAGCTTGTGTCACTCTCCATTAGTTGCTGTATGTGGACAGACAGGTGGTGGTCCACAGCTGTGTGTGTGTTCATGTTTGTGTGTGTGTGTGTTTGAGTGTGTGTCCTGTTCACCGGCCGCAGGTGCAAACTAGGCCAGGCAGCATCTTCAGTGTCCAGCCGTCTGAGGTGGAAATATGAAACACACCTCATACTCGTTTGTCACCCCTCCTGATGAAGACAGATGTGTGTTTTTGTCCATCTCGGAGCGAGCTGTCCACTTCCCTCCTCCATCTGCGCACCAGTGTGTGCGAGTGTGTGTAGGGGACAAAGAAATCCATCACCAAGCAGAGGATAAATCATGAAGATTTGAGATATTTGCTTGATTAGATGTAATTTTCATAATTTAAATGTAATTTTCCGGGGCTATCCGAGCAAAAAATAGCAATGAGGCATTATCTATAGAGTATTTATGAGATGTCATCTGCTAAGAGGGAGAGCTGGTAATGACAAATTAGTCACCTGTTGGCTAAAAAAAAAAAAAAAGAAAGAAAGAAAGAAAAAAATAACGTGAGAATAGGGACTGATCCTCTCTGGAGGCAGCAAAGGCAGTTAGTAATTCTTTAAAGATGGCATAGGTGGAAATGAAAAAGCTAATTGCACATGTTCATAAATCCTGAGCTAATTTAGGAGAACATTTGACAAGTTCACTGACACTCTTCAAGAGGATTTGAGTGAAGTTGGCTTCTTTTAAGAGAGGAAAGATGGGAGAGATTCAGTCACTTTGAGATAACACTACATCTGTGAGAGGAACTGCTGCTTCGGTGCTTTTTAAAGAGTGCCAGTCTGTGTCCCCCCCCCCCCCCCCTTTTTTTCCTTGTGTGGATTCCCTCTCCAGCCTTTTCCGATGTATTTACCGTGTCTGACATTTCTGCCTACAGTAGATGATTGTGTGCAATGCTATTTCCAAGGTTGGCTGTGGTCCTCCAGCTTTGCGGAAACTGTTTGAAAGTCACCGTGTGAAATGTCAGCTTTTTCTCCATCCTTTCATGAAAAGGTACTTTAAATGGCAGTATTTTGCAAGCCTCAGCAGGCTAATTGTGGTAATGTAGTGCTGACGGGTCAGGTGTGAGCTATTCGGAGTCCACTGAACCTGATCCAGCTGCAGAAAGTGCCAGAGCTTTGCCCCTGTCCTTCATTAACGCACTTCACATTATATTAAATTGCCATGCAAACACATTTTGGTGTTCTTCTGACTTTTCTGCCAGATTAACAGAAAGCAGTGCCAGGAGCACATAGGACAAAGGAGGGATGAACTCTTGCTTAAGTACATCTACTTATTTGGGTTCAGTCAGATTGTAAACTTACTTCAGACTGCGCCAAAATGTCCCGAATCATGAACTGCAGTTGAGTCTTGGCGGATTATCTTATTTTGAGATGTGATTTTAATATTAATTTACATTCGAAACAGCTTCACATTGTTATTTTTGTACTCTTATAATCCATGTTGTTGGCAAATACTGAACAACTTCCTGTCCAGATACTTCTTCAGGCACCCCTGCAGTTCCATAATGACAAGCCCACATATACGGCATTTGTGAATTCAGCTAGAGTGGATGGAGACAACAAACAGCAGTGCACATTATTGTTGAGAGGAAGCAATGCAGCCAGTGCCTGGGGCTCTGTGGCACCATTCAGAGAGCTGGTTTGATATGTAACCATAGTGCAGCACTCTAGAGAGCGATGGATGCTGAATACTGAGAAGAGGAAATTAAAGTCTCCCACTGACTGCAAGGCCCCTGATGGGACCCTGCAGTAATCTCTGAAACGGCTGCCTGGCTATAAATGCTAAAGAGACCACTAACTTGCATTAAAGCCAGTTATCCACAGAGTAACTCACATTACACATGAAGGAGTTGCACAATTCTGTTCTCGGCTTCATAACAGCTGATAATAAAAGCACCCTCTTATTTGCACATTTGTATCTGTTTTCTTATCAGGCATTATATATAATAACACGCAGCAGGAGGGGGAGAAAGCAGCTTAAGGCTTTCATCTCAGCAATTGCTCTAAAGCACCCAGATGGGCTATCTAATGGCGCGATTGACAACCTTACAGAGTGCAGTGATTCTGAGCATCAGTCTCCCTCCTCTCAAAGCCAGCTGGGGTGTCCAGGCTCTGTGCAGATGTTGCATAGCCAAAGGCACATCTGGATGACCTCCTCCCAGCTGCTCAGACACGACCCTGGAGTGCGTTTGTGGTCGGCGGCGGCGGCGTCTGGAGGTGGAGATGATGAATAGACGAGGCTGTGGCGTCTGGCCACCACAAGCGAGCGCCTTGCGTTTCCATGCTGCTATTCATCAAGTCAGCCGAAGTGAATTTACGCATCTATCACCTGTCAACGATGCACGCGGCTCCCCGTGCCAAAACGTGCCATTATGAAGTAATTAGATTTGGCTTTGAGCAAGAGCACAAGACCTGGGTGAGTCGAAAGAGAGCAAATAGCTGGGTTTTATGGGTATGAGGGGAAGAAAGCTTGTGAGAGGAAAAGGAATATGTTAGGCTTTGTCTTGCAGGTTTTGAGGAAATAATTCATATGTAAATACAGAAGAGAGCTGATACGCACACACACGCTCACTTCCTCCCTCCATCCGTACGTTATTCATGGGAACATAAAACATGCAGAGTGTCATTCTGTAACTGGCTGGCTGTAGCGGAACATCTGAACCAAGCCATTATTGAGGCAACTTTTGATGTCTAAAAATGACAATGTTTAATTCAGCTCCATTTTTCCCTCAGCTTCCCCGCTTCCACTTGGTCAAAGTGAATCATTTGCATGTGCTCAGAAATAGGGAATTAGCTGCCGAAGGTAATCAAGCAGCCCTATTCTGCCAGATGGCTTTCTCTGTAGTTAGTAAATGGGTGCTTTTAACTGCATTTTATTCCACATTTCTGCTTCAGATAGCGCTATCATTAGAAGTGATCTACCTGCACAATAAAAGTAATTTCTGTAGGCCTTTATTAGATAAGACCTTTCCTGTCACAGCAGTAAAATGAACGGCTTTCCGGGGCTAATTTGCTATGTCATTGCAAACAAAGAAACCAGGTGTATTTGTTGTATGCGTGTTAATTTTGTATTTCGTGTCCTGTCCCTCCTGCTATGCTGAAATTAGACTGAATATTTATGCAAATAGCAGCAGCAGCGTGGCATTGTGCAGGAAAGCAGGCTGGGGAGCTTTAAACAAAGGCAGGGCCTCCATAAGCCGTCCTCTGCTGTGTTACGAACGCAACAAGCGGCACCACAGGTTCCTGTAAAAGGTCTTCATTTGTTTCTTGTTAAAGATCTAATTAGGAAGATGAGAGGGAACAGGATGGGATGGCAGCTTGGCTAATTAAGAGGCGAGTCCAGAGCTCCCTTTGAACCTCAAGGACGCCCATCTATTAGAGCAGCCCATCAAAAATGGATTCAGCCTAAGTGCATTTTCAGGTCGCTTTCTGTAAATGATTAAACATGTTACAGTGGGCAATGTCGTAGCTTAGCCTTTTCATTTCAGTGCATAACTGACTGTAGTTAATTTTTTTTTTAAAGGACAGTCTGAACATTAGAATGCATCTTTTACAGTCATGGAAATGATTCACGACAGATGTATAGATATTAGCTCCAATGACAAACTGTAAATCTAAATATTTTCTTTACATTTTTAAAGCTGTATCAGCTAAGAGAAGAAACTCAGCTTTCTGTGGCTGCCCCATGGTCTATTAAAAAACAAAACAAAACAAAACAAACAAACAAAAAAAACCCCGATGTAAACCCACAACATCCAGCCAATCAGGACAAAGATTGGTTGCTGGTTAATTTTGAAAAGTCTTGCATTATAATTCAGGTTTCCTATCCAAGGCATCATGTGTATGTGGTTTTAAGAAAGCCAGCTTCGAGCAGACATTGAGATTTACTCATTGGAAGGCAGGTACATATTGTATAACATATACAATATTTATATAGTGTATAGTAAGAATATATGTAACTGGAGTTACTTAGGTGTTAGTTTGTAATCACCATGTTAGACTGTGTAGTCATTTTCATTTCCTCTGTCTTGTTAATGTTTTCTTTCGTATGGGCCAAAGACTAATTTTATCATTACTTTTTCTGAAATGAGAAACATAGCAGGAGTCTGGATTAGTGTACTTACAACTCCAATTCCTGTGTTGTAAGTACACTAATCTGTGTAAAATGTAAATAAAAACAGAATGCAATGATTTGCAAATCTCATAAACCCATATGTTATTCACAATAGAACATAGAAAACATAACATAAACTGAGGAAATGTACCATTTAAGGAAAAAATAAGGTCATTTTGAATTTGATGACCGCAACACGTCTCAAAAAAGTTGGGACAGGGGCAACAAAAGGCTGGAAAAGTAAGTGTTACTAAAAAGAAACAGCTGGAGGTTAATTGGCAACAGGTCAGTAACCTGATTGGGTATAAAAAATAGTATCTTAGAGAGGCAGAGTCTTTCAGAAGTAAAGATGGGCAGAGGTTCACCAATCTGCGAAAAACTGCATCTACAATTTGTGGAACAATTTCAGAATAATGTTCCTCAACGTAATGTTTTTATTTACATTTTACATAGCGTCCCAACTTTTTTGGAATTGGGGTTGTAGTTGAAATAAACTGCTTGCTTGCTTGTCATTTGTGCTAGAGGTTAGTAATCAGCTATATTGATAATAAATTGCAGGAAATTCTGCTAAACATGAGAAGCATAATAAGACTTTCAAATGAAAAATACAACTTAAAAAGTTGTATAAAGTTACTTATGTATAGAATATGTGGAAACTGCTATTTCATTTTGCATTCCTGTACATGTCAGAATTTTATTTTATTTTCCTCTTTTTTTTTCTGCATTGTAGGGTGAAAGAAATGTGCCAAGATCAATAGCAACATAAATCAGCAACTCAAGTTCAAATGATATGAAGAAAATTGGGAAGCCCGTTCAAATTATTAAAATTCCCCTTATACAGTTCACTACTACATATTTTTCTTGCATAGAGCTCTCAGGAAAGGAGTTTTTCAGATATGCCAGTAAAATACACAAAGTGACCGACCGAATTATTATTTTATTTTTGTATATAACAACTTGACACTATAATTTAATTCACTGCTTATTTTCTTTTCAATTTACTCTGTTTTAAAGGAGCAACTGCCAAATTCCTTGTAAGTGAAATCGTTTTTGGCCAATAAAAGTCTTTCTGATTAAGATACAAAAGCCGAGGTCATGAAATCATAATGTCTGCCTATAATGCACTTTTTTCATGGTTTATTATTCTATTTTGAGTTTTAGAATTAAATTTGTTTAATTTGTGCTCTTCTCTAAAGACAACATGTCCATGGTTTAATGGCTAAGCTGGCCAAACAGTCATCTGCTATGGTTACGGCTCACTTTAAGTAGGGTTCCTAATTTTAGAATTAAGAATTAATGTGCCATATGAAATTTGGTCCTTAAGATAAGTATTGTCTCCGATTAGGACGCTGTCTCCTCTGATCTCTTCCATGCGCTCTTAACCTTCAACTGTTTAACTCAGTTGTAATTCACTTTGGATAAAAACATCTGACAAACGAATATATGTAAATGTAAAATGTAAATCAGCAAGGGGCAAAATCAGGCATTTTTTAATTTGTGTGAATGATTTGTTTTTATTGAAAGACTAAAGGACATACGCGTTTCTAACTCATCCCCAAATATACAATTTATATATCACATCAGTGTCCTCTGCAGTGGTCCCGTACATTAAAGTGTGTAAAGGTGCCTTTAATTCATGGCTTACTCGATTGAATCAGGTAACCTCAGAGATAACAATGTTGCCTCCATAGCCAAGATGCTGTAATATATTAAAAAGCTTTTCTTATTAGCAGGGCTGGCTCGAGCCTTTTATGATCAAGATTTGAATTGGAAATTATAGCAAAAGTATTGTTGGCAAAAATATGTACATTGGTATCACTTTAGCAGAAGGCTAGTCCACACACTATGTCCTGTTTGAGGGGACTAAATGTTGAAACTATCTTTGCCTGCTAGATAAATTCCTTCAGTCCATCACAGACACAATCAGCAATAAGTAACTGACTCTGGGTCAGCTGTGTTCTCCAGACAGTACGCTGCCTAATCACGATAACTACGATAAGAATAGTTGTGTAAAAACAAATAACATGTTACTGATAACACCAAAAGCATTGTGTTTTTTTTTTTGTTGTCTCTTTTCCAATGTTGGCTCCAGACACTTATATTGACAACATGGGCTAGGTCCCAAACCTGAATAGTATGTCTAAAACACCAGAGTTGGCGTGGCTCGCTATTTGGATATTTAGTAGTGCATACTATGGACTCGGGACAGACACAGCCATGATGAGAAACATATCCAACCAATACAATTTTTTCTCACTAGAACTTTATTTGAAACTTTCTTGACAACATAGGCTCATAGGCCAAAATGTATGGCCTGTGGGAGGCCTGAGCAGTCACTTATGTTGCTTATTAAGTAGACGTAGCTCCGCTGATTAGGATATAGTCAAACAGGAGTTAAAACTTGACACGAGAGAGAAACTACCACCCACGCTCTGGGGCCTTTTACAGAACCAATCTGTATATGTGCTCTTAGATGCAGACATGCATAGTTATCTAATTTGAGCAATTTGTTGCTGAAAGGTTCAGGGAGTGATCTTTTTGTCTTCTTGAGAAAGTTAATACAAGAGTTTATGTATATTCTTTCTGGTATAACTTCACTGGAGTAGCTTGAATATTGGATATGGAATATTGGATTTCATCATTTTAGAGTTAAGATTGAATTAGAAGCTGGGAAAATGGAAAGTTATTAGTTTGGACTCATGTTCTTTTGGCCAGCAGTACCCACATACATACACAACACACACTTACACATGTTAGGAACACAGTAGGAGGCACCCATTTGAACTGATACTGTTTTGTATCTTGCAATACTCCACCTTTATGTCATGCAAAAGACAATGCAGCATTGACTCATAACATTACTATGCAACATTGTATTTCCCAATGATGGGGAAAATTTCCCAATATTTCCCCTCCCTCCCCCTCCTCCTCCTCCTCCCCTATACTCCTGTATCTCCCAGGCTTCCCCGATTACGGTTTCTATTCCACGACAAGTGACCAACGGGGGCCCCCCTTCTCCTTTGCGGACTATGGCTCCCTAGGCCCGCAGGCGGCTCAGCTGCTTCAAAGCGAGCATGCCACCTCGGCCTGCAACTCCCCCCTGCAGCACCTGCCCAGCCCGGATCAGTATAAGAGCCCAGGTGTGTACCACCTCTCCTTCATTCACTGATTGATTTGATTCATGTGGTTGATTTATCATTCAGTCATTCATTAAGACGGAAGGCAAAAAAGAACTTCAAGGGATGTATAGAGAGGAGCCCGCTGCTTTGCCTGACATGAACTGCATGCTGATTTGAGCTCGTTCACATATTATTTTATCCTGTTCTATTCTGTCCTTGGCAATGCATTTCTGCTGTGTATGAGTTGAGATATATGGGCTAATAGAGTGATAGTGGTTATTATTCAGTTTCTTATCAGCATCCTTACTGACCCAAATTGAGTCACATACCTTAATAAATCCATACACAATTATATGCAATTTTCTGATACAGACATTACCACAAGTCTTTTATTATCTAAGATCATGTGATTTTTTTTTTTTTTTGACCAGAAGTATCACACAATTAATGGCTGCCTGTTTTAGAGGTGTGCACAGGACTTGTTTTTTGTTTTTTTTTGTAAATTTACCAATACCTCCCCCACAGTTAGTAATTTTGTTTGACTTTTGTTGCGCAGTATTTTTTTAAGCAACATAGTTGGTCTATTTCCAAAAATATTAAGATAAGTAATTTAAGTCACATGACCCCAACCAGGAAAAAATCAGTAACGCTGAATGAATTAACAAGTCAGTGTCACATAGTGTCAAACATAGCGCCAGGTATGTTCCCATGTTCATCAACATGACCTTTTTTTGTCCTGCAAGCATTTGTCCTGAATGAGAGTAAAAAACGCATGCTACCTTGACTTTTTTGTTGGGTCCTAGAGGAGCCCAGTCCTGATGCACACTTCTAGTCTGGGCAAAGATACACCAGAATGTACATAAGACAAAGGAGTCTAAATGTACCTCTATCAAAATAAGTTACAAAATACTACAACTGGTAAATAATATTGTATTTTCCATTTTGAAAGAAAAAAAAAAACAGAAACATGTTCCTTAAGGGGGCCATGAGATCAGTATCCAATATGAGATTGTCCAGCTCCATTGCTAGCATATAGCATGATGACTAATGGTCGTTACATTCATGAATTTTCCAATATGCTGGACTGAAATGAGTCAGTCAACACATACACTGCCCTCCACTAATATTGGCACCTTGGTAAATATGAGCAAAGAAGGTTGTGAAAATTGTCTTTATTGTTTAACCTTTTGATCTTTTGTTTAAAAAAAAAATCACAAAAATACTCTGCTCTCATGGATATCAAACAATTGCAAACAAAACACAGGTTTATCAAAAAAAAAAAATCTTTGTTAAATATATGTGTGCAACAATTATTGGCACCCTTTTAGTCAATACTTTGTGCTGCCTCCCTTTGACAAGATAACAGCTCTGAGTCTTCTCCTATAATGCCTGATGAGGTTGGAGAATACATGGCAAGGGATATGAGACCATTCCTCCATAAAGAATCTCTCCAGATCCTTCAAATTTCGAGGTCCACGCTGGTAGACTCTCCTCTTCAGTTCACCCCACAGGTTTTCTATTGGTTTCAAGTCAGGGGACTGGGATGGCCATGGCAGGACCGTGATTTTGTGGTCAGTAAACCATTTTTGTGTTGATTTTGATGTATGTTTTGGATCACTGTCCTGCTGGAATATCCAACCACGGCCCATTTTAAGCTTTCTGGCAGAGGCAGTCAGGTTTTCATTTAATATCTGTTGATATTTGATAAAGTCCATGATGCCATGTATCCTAACAAAATGTCCAGGTCCTCTGGCAGAAAAACAGCCCCAAAACGTAGGGCAGTGGTAGCTCAGTGATTAATATGTTGGACTACTGATCAGAATGTCGTGAGTTCAAACCCCAGCACTGCCAACCTGTGGGCCCTTGAGCAAGGCCCTTAACCCTCAACTGCTCAGTTGTATAAATGACATAAATGTAAGTCACTCTGGATAAGGGTGTCTGCCAAATGCCATAAATGTAAATGTAAAACATTAAAGAGACACCACCATATTTAACCGTGGGCATGAGGTACTTTTCCATATGCCTACCTCTCTGTGTGTGCCAAAACCACCTCTGGTGTTTACTGCCAAAAAGCTCTGTTTTGGTTTCATCTGACCATAGAACCTGATCCCATTTGAAGTTCCAGTAGTGTCTGGCAAACTGAAGACGCTTGAGTTTGTTTTTGGATGAGAGTAGAGGCTTTTTTCTTGAAACCCTTCCAAACAACTTGTGGTGATATAGGTGACTTCGGATTGTAGTTTTGGAGACTTTCTGACCCCAAGACGCAATTAACTTCTGCAGTTCTCCAGCTGTGATCCTTGGAGATCATCCTCTTCACAGTGCATTGAGACAATATAGACACACGTCCAATTCCAGGTTGATTCATAACATTTCCAGTTGACTGGAACTTCTTAATTATTGCCCTGATTGTGGAAATGGCCATTTTCTTATAGCCACTTCCCATTTTGTGATGCTCAACAACCTTTTGCTGCACATCACAGCTATATTTCTTGATCTTACCCATTGTTATGAATGACTAAGAGAATATTTATACCCCTGTGAAACAGGAAATCATGGTTGAACAATTTCCTGTTCCTAGTCACCCCGGTGTGCTAAAAGAAAAAAGTAAAATATAAATGGGAATATACTTCAAATATATTTTTCTCTTATGAATTCATAGGTGTGCCAATAATTGTTGCACACCTATATTTAAGAAAGATAAAGTATTTTTGTGAATTTTTTGAACAAAAGATCAAAAGGTTAAACAATAAAGACAATTTTTCACAGCCTTCTTTGCTCATATTCATCAAGGGTGCCAATATCAGTGGAGGGCACTGTAGCCATGTCTCTATTTCATACCTGACAGGTGTTTGGAAGCTTTTAATAAGCTGTTCACAAACTAAACGCACTGCAGAAAATTTCTAGCCATGCAGAGTGATACAAAATTACAGAACACAAAAGCATTTCGATATAAATTATGATCATCTATAGCAAAATTGTATTTTAAATACATATTTTAAATCCAACAGAGATACATCACAAATATTGTTTTCCATTCTGTATAGACAAAGGCACAAATCCTATAATATAATTTTGCTCTGTTTCTAGATGAGTAGTGGAGTCAGAATTGTAATGCTACCCCTGTGTGACCCACTTCATGTGCATTATTATTGAGTTTATAAGATAATGAGACAAAATATAAATGTATTCCTTCCCTTCAAGTATATCGTTCAAAGGTAGTAACACTAAAATTAGGGTAATGTTACCACAATGTACAATAACTGTATCTGTATAAGTGATGAGAATGAGCTGTAGGGAGCAATGATATTCTGATAGTCTGATATGAATAAGACTGTAAGCTGGTGGTTCATGTAGAGGTGAAGGAGTTGTTATGTTAGAAATGAGAGAGAGAGAACAGGGTCATACTGCTGTGAACAACTGTCATTTCATGGTCTTAATCTACCTTAGATTAAAGGTTATGTGGAGGAACTGTTGACACAAATAAAGCTCTAAATCCTTTGGACATGGAAATAGTGTTCAGAACTCTCTGCTCAGCAGAGTGGGCCGATTACAGGCCATGGAGTTTAGTGTTTATATAGTGAGTCACTTATTGCCTCCAGCAGCATTATTAACATTGCGCCAGTGGGAACACCACGAGTGATCATGAGAGAGGACTTGACTTTAACCAGCATTGTCACTTATGTGGAATTAGGGACAATAAGCTAGTTGTTTAGATTTATTTAGAAAAGCTTTTACATTTACAGAAAAGGTGAGGACTGATATGGTGTCATGCTTTCCTGTTTTTTGTTTTGTTTTGTTTTTTTTGGGAGGGATTCCTGTTCTACCACATCCCAAAGGTGTTCTATTGGATTCAGATCTGGTGACTGGGAAGGCCACTGAAGAACACTGAACCTTTTGTCATATTCATGAAGCCAATTTGAGACGACTTTTAGTTGTGACATGGTGCATTATCATGCTGGAAGTAGCCATTAGAAGATGGGTAAATTGTGGCCATGAAAGGATGCACGTGGTCAGCAACAATACTCACATAGGTTGTGACATTCAAAGCGATGATTGATCGGTGTTAACGGGCCCCACACCATTGCACCACCTCCACCATCCTGGACTGTTGACACAAGGTAGGTTGGGTCCATAGATCCATGCTGTTGGCACCAAATGCTGATGCTACCATCTGTGTGCCTCAGCAGAAATTGAGATTCATCAGACTAGGCTACGGTTTTCCATTCTTCAGCTGTCCAGTGTTGGTGAGCCTGTACCCACTGTAGCCTCAGCTTTTTGTTCTTGGCTGACAGAAGTCAAACAGACTCCCATCTCTCTGTTTTATCTCTATGAGATCCTGTGCAAATCAATCATAATTTGATCTTTTGGTTTTTGCTACACAGTGGGTATAGAAAAGAATCACCCCCCTTTAAAATAATCATATTTTGTTGCTTTTCAGCCTGAAATGAAAACGGACCCAGTTTTTGTTTTATCCAGCTGTATTTACCCAGTGCAACTTATAACATCCAAGTGAACGATATAACACCAACATGTCAGAAAAAAATAAAAAACCAGAATCACTGAGTTGGAAAAAGGATCACTCCCCTCCTAAAATGACTTGTAAACTCAATAAGGTGTAGCTAATCACCTTCTCAATGGCACACAGAGCCATTTGAATTTCAACCGTGATCAGCTGTGGTCATTTTGGTTAGCTCAACATGAAAAGAGCTTTCCTGGAGCATTTTGTAGTGCAACTGAAGCAAACAACCAACTATGGGTGGCACGGCACTGTCAAAAGATCTCCGGGATAAAGTTGTGGACAGGCACAAGTCAGGAGATGGATACAAAAAAATTTCAAAGGCTTTATCAATGCCTAGAAGCACAGTGAAGTCTATTAAGAAGTGGAAGGTATTTGGTACAACATAGACCCTCCCTGGATCAGAACGTCGCTCCAAACTGGATGAAAGAGCCAGGAGGAAACTGGTCAGAGAGGCTACCAAGAGGCCTACAGCAACTCTGAAGCAGTTGCAGGAATTTATGACAAAGAGTGGTCATTGTGTGCATGTGACAACAATATCACAAATTTTCCACAAATGTGGCTTGTATGGGAGGGTTGCAAGAAAAAGCCACCCACGACTGAGCTTGAAGCACCTTGAAGATTCTGAGGCTACATGGAAAAAGGTATTATGGTCAGATGAGACTAAAATTGAATTATTTGGCCTCAACAGCAAATGATATGTCTGGTGGAAATCCAATAGAGCTCACCATCCAAATAACACCATTCCTACAGCAAAGCATGGAGATGGTAATATCTTGTTATGGGGATGTTTCTCTGCAGCAGGGACTGGAGCACTTGTCAGGATAGAAGGAAAATGGATGGGGCAAAATACCGTCAAATTCTTGAGGAAAATCTGCTGTCCTCTGCCAGAAAGTTGTTAATGGGAAGAAGGTTTACCTTCCAACATGACAATGACCCAAAGCACATAGCAAAACTGACCACACAGTGGTTGAAGGAGAAAAAGGTGAATGTCCTTGCATGGCCTAGTCAGAGCCCAGACTTAAACCCCATTGAAAATCTGTGGAATGACTTGTAGACTGCAGTCCACAAACGGTCACCATCAAATTTAACTGAACTTGAGCAGTTCTGCAAAGAAGTCTAGGCAAAAAGTCTAGGTGTGCAAAGTTAGTAGAGACATATCCCAACAGACTAAAGGCTGTAATTAAAAAATTAAGGCAAATTAAAGCAAGGAGCTGATCCTTTTTCCAACTCAGTGATTCTGTTTTTTAATTTATTTTTTTAATTTTTCTCTGACATGTTGGTGTTATATGTTTCACTTGGATGTTATAAGTTGCACTGAGTAAATACAGCTGGATAAAACAAAAACTGTGTCCATTTTCATTTCAGGCTGAAAAGCAACAAAATGTGATTATTTTTCTATACCCACTGTATATACGAGGATGTGCTAAGAGATTTTTGTACAAAAGGTGTATTTTTAAATGGTTGATTAACACCATGATACTTTTAGACTAGGTTATCATACTGTGAAAATTTCAAACTGTAACTCCCCTAGATGAGGCGAGAGAAGATTTGATTTTAAATTGAATATTTAACCATTTTGTGTACATGTGCTCAGCACTCGCATTCATAAGAGAAACTTTAAACAGTTTTACATACAGAGTAGTGTTTTTTCTGACATCCTGCTAGACTTCTCTCCGCCTCTTTTACTGTGGTTGCCATGCTTCTGACACTTTCCAACATTTACTCCACTGCTTAAGGAGGTTGGTGCAATCTGTTCACTTATTGGCAGAATCTCACTTTTTGTGCAGCAGATGTCACATTCAAGTGTCAAAAGCGGCCTCATCTTTCCACACTACCTACTGATACGCAGCCTGCCTGAGATATCCATCTTCTGTTGGCTGCGCTCAGATCTACAAATAAATATATGCCTCCCTCCCCCTTTGCTCTTCCCTGGAAGTCTCTGTTTTGCTCAGCTGACATTTTGAGAGTGAGAGCCGCGACTGACAAACTGTTCTCCACTCACCGTCCTGTCTACCTGCACCCATCTGTGTGAAAAACAGACGAAGCTAAAGAGCAGCCTTGATGCTATGACGCCCCCTATCAGACATATCTGCTCTTGCACATTATCCCTCGGGGCCTCTCTTCGATATTTTATTCTTGTACATATCCTTTACCCTCATGAGTTGTGGTGTCTGCTGTATTAATAGTCTCTCCTTTCAGTGGACGGTGAAGTGAAGGCTTCCGGCTGTGGAGGAACCTGATTTAATATTCGCTTATTAATGGAAGTGTCATCGGGGCTGAGCAAGTGAGAAAAATGACCGGCGTGCAGTATGGGGCCGCAAAAGTTTTTCAGAACCTCTATTTAATTCAGTGGGTGTGTTTGTTTACACTTATTTAATTCGCCGTTTTGTGGCGGATCATCTCTCGGACATATTGAGTGTAATTTTACCTCTCTTGAAACTCTACGCCCAGGGGCATGGTTTGGCTAATTGGTGTATTCTGGTAGCCCTGGCAGTATAACATAGACGTCCATTTAAAAATTGCCTGGCTGAACAAAAAGAAAAACATACATTCATCTTCAGTACCTGCTTTATCCAGAGTCAAGGTGGATCCGGAGCCTATCCTGGGAACACTAGGCGTGAGGCGGGGAGACGCCCTGGATGGGACGCCAGTCTATCACAGGGATCCATGCACACACACACACACACACACGCACACACACAGACACACAGACACACATTCGCACTTAGGGGCAATTTAGCATAGCCTGTCCACCTGGCATGTTTTTGGGAGGTGGGAGGAAACCAGAGAACATGAAGGAAACCCAAAAGGCCACCGAGAGAACATGTGAAACTCCACACAGGCAGTAATGTGAGCTCCGAATTGAACTGGGAACCTGGAGCTCTGAAAAGGCAATGGTACCTGCTGTGTCATCTTTCTGTCCTGAAAATAATTCCAGGCAATATTTTGGTCTCAATGCATTGCCTATTACAGAAATTCTTTCAAATTAGAATATCCTGATAGCTCATTATGTTACTGATGTCAATCATCTGCAGCACTCTAATTTACGATCAGAGAAAATGTAGCCAACCCTGTCATTACTGTGTCATGTCATGTTCATAACTTCTCATAAAAATGTTAGAAATAGTAAAATTCCACTCACTTATTAAGCACAGAAATATAAAAAATATATAATTTTACACTCACTTAGGAAGCAAAATATAGCAAAAAAATATACATACAAAATTTAATAAAAATAAAATATGTCCTGTTTTTGTTGTGCAATATACACTATATAGTCAGAACTATGTGTATCCATATCCATATGTGCTTTTTGAACATCCTATTCAAAAGGCACTTTGCTGTAATATAATGTTATAATAACCTCCACTCTCCTGGGAAGGCTTTCCACTACATTTTGGAGTATGGCTGTGAGGATTGGGGAGTGTGGCATTGATGAGTATTAATGTTTTAAAGCTTGGAAGGTGTCATAGCACAACTGTTACATCACAACTATCACTTGACTCGGGTATTATGTGAACCTGACATTTCAAGACAGCTAATGCATGTCGGAACAATCTTTTTAAAATGTTTATGTAGGTCTTTGGCAGTTGTAAGGAAGGGTTTATGAAGGTTTCATGTAGCCCTATGAACTTATAATAAAACTTAACTAATGTTAGCCTTATGTTAAAAGTTACAGTTGATTACACCCCCAGCTCTCACCTCCACCTTTCATGGCTACATCATACACTACATCGTACTACATCATAGTACGAATGAGTTCACGAATGAGTGTGAGACCAATCAATGGTTCCATTCAGCCATTTAGCATTAATAGTCATGAGTCTAGAGTAGTGAGTCAGATGGTATTAGCAGCCCATATATTCAAAGTGAATGAATCTCATATGCTAACAAGTCTTTCCAGTTCTTATAATATGCTCTACCCCTCCAATCAGAGTTTTCATCACCTTCCAGAAGTACTTCTTTAGTTTTCAGAGCTAGCAGTTTTGCTAACACGGACATTTTACCGAAGTATTCACCCACCGCATTCCCTTCTCCTCTGCTGCTGTATATACTGTACACTTCAGTAAGAAAAGAACTGTACCATCTCGGTGGAAATGAGACTCAATGATTCAGTCTTTAACACGCTTTACTCAAGACACTCTCCGCAATTTCCTGGCTGCCAGCCGGCTGCGAGGCCCAAAAGCCCCCTGACGCTAACAGCTAGATAATCACCATCATATATTTAAAGAAGGAGTAAAGGGGGAAGGAGAGCACTCTCCCTGTGACAGGTGTTGATTAGATAGGGGGTGTTGTGGCACAATCCCCCATGCAATTTCTTTGAAGGACTCAAGAATTGGCAGTCAAATTTGACTACTCTGAACGCAAAGAGCGCACTTGATACAACTACGGAAGAGCGAAGAGTTCTGTGTGTGTGTGTGTGTGTGTGTGTGCATGCATGAATGGCAGAGAGAGAGAGAGAGAGAGAGAGAGGTTATGATAATGAAAGAGACATACAAGGCAGCATCTCACTCTCACTGGTACTCTTTAACATTACAGAAGCCTCTGAAGGAAAGTCTTCAGCCTTCTCAAAAAGCACCTCCATTTGCCACGAAACACCCCGCGCTGCATACTCAACACCGACCATAGCTCCTTTTGTAGCGTGCATGCCATGTGAATGCTGAGTAGATGTGTCCGACATGCGCAAGCATTTCCTTCTGCATGAGTGACAGAAAATGTACCATGAATAATAGAAAAGCTTGTGGAAATTGTAGTCACTGTAGGCTCTAAGGGGTCTTGCAGGTTAGGTCGCAGTGTGTAGGTCTGTGCACAGATCCGAGCTAAATCTTTACAAATTAGTTGTCTATAGTGTAGCAGTCTGTTGCATAGATCTCATACACACCCATTTCATTACGGTTCATTTGTAGTGCTTTGGGTGTTTTGTCTTGTAGACTTTGCATGCAAAGATTGTTCTCAGTTTCTGTAGCTCTGCACATAACTATCCACCATCTAGCCTCGCTCCTTACCCCAATGTTGGCACACCTGCTTCTTTGGCAGGCACCAACCCTCCGCGGCCTGGAACTTTTCCTGGAGCGAGCAGTCCAGGACCCGTGGCTGACCTGTATGGCCCCACCAGCCAGGACTCCGGCGTGGGCAATTACATAAGCGCTGCTAGCCCTCAACCTGGCTCCGGCTTCGGCCACAGTATTGCTGTGAGTACTCTAGCTCTTCTTCTCGTCTCTCCTCTTCCCTCTGTCCTATCTCACACACATATTCCACTTTCTGCTCATCTCAACACACCCTCCTTCACCCGCTGCATCATAGCTGCCATAGCTGTGCTGCTTTTAGTTTCAATAACAGTAAAAAAAAAAAAAATCACACTAGTCTGTCATTAGTAAACAGCTTTGTGGAGGTAAGAAATTTTAAAGGCTTTGAAGTTTTAGCGGTAAAAAATATATACATGCCTTTGCTATAAATTTGGCTCTAATAACCAATAAGCTGCGGATTATAAATTTGATCAAGCTATATATTTCAAATATTCTCTTGCACCTAGTGCAAGTCAAAGGGCTGAAAGATGAATATGTTTTACTCAGGCTAATTATCGCCCCAAAAAATGTCTTTTGTCTGAAGTTTGCCTCCAGAATGTGGAATCATGCTCTCATTAGTGCCAAGCAGGTGCTCTGGCTCTGAAGCTTTGCCGTGTGGTTATTGCATTGCCAACATTCCTCATTCCCTTTATTGCTCTGCTCTTTCTGTCAGCTTCCCCAGAACAAACTGTGAACTTTGTACCGTCTGTCATCGGCAGTATGGCCTGTCACCGAGCCTTTGTCCATGTGCCAGACAGGAGGCCTGAAATCTTACAATTAGTTCTCTCATTTTCAAACATTTGCACAATGGCTTCTCTTTCCTTCTCTCCCCCGATTCAGCCAGGCCGTGGACATATCGTATCCTGCCTTTGAAAAGTCCTCCTGCACAAAGTGCATATGTAAATCAATAAGGCAATAATAAACCCTTGTGAGGAAACCGGTCGTAAGAATGTTGTCTTGCCCTTTGAAGCCGTGCACATTCTCTTCTGCCTCCGTCCTTTTGTTTTGAGGTGCTTGCAGAGTGGAGTGATAGGGGCTTGGGGAGTTAAGGGAACAGGGAGGGAGGAGAGGTCAGCACACCGGGGGACTGCAGGAGGTAGACCAGGCTGAATCACATGCTGCTCGGGGAATTACTGGCTCCGGCCGTTTTTCAGCCGCGGCCCAGCAATCAACATCAAGGTCTGCTGGGGAAATGAATAAGGCCTTTTGTGTCTGAGGATACTGCCTCTTACACACTATGCTATCAGTGCGCTATGAATCTCACATTTGTGTGGAAATCCAAGTGAGAATTTCTTCGCTCTTTCTTTTCCCTGAAAAAGAGACAGGCCATTCATCAACTCCAGACTGAATGTTGAGATTAACAAAGTCACCTTGCTCTTGACTTTCAGATGAATTCTTTTAACCTAAATAGAGTTGAATGTAGGTTGACCTGAAACTTTCACAGAATTGCAGCTTTGATTGACAGCACTAGAGGCAGAGACCTTTGTTAACTCTCTACAGACTAGGCTCTGTGTGTGTACATTACCTAAACACTCCTCACAGATATTCATACTAGTTCATTCATTCATCTGCAGTAAGCATTCAGTGCGAGGCAAGAATACATCCTGGATGTGACACGAGTCCATCACACAACTCAGTCAGACCTAGGGCAGTTTAGCATAGCCAATTCACCTACCTTTTTTTGGAGATAGGATGAAACCAAAGAGCCCATGGGGAGAACATGCAAAACTCTGTACAGACAGAAACTGGAGCTGTGAGGCAGCAACACTACCCACTGTACCACTGAGCTAGTTGCTAATATTATATTAAGCCAAACGATAAAGCATGACACCAAAGTCATCATGAAAAAGTTCACAGTTTGATCACTGAGATAGAAGTGTGTATTTGCTTCTGAGGAGACTTTTTTTTTTGCCAATATTTTGCTTAAGATTTTTGTGCATGATGTTATAATTCCTGATGATGTTATTAATGTTCTTACTGTTAGCATGAATATAAAAACTGCAAATATGAAAAATGATGTTATGTGGCATTATCGAGAAATACAGGGTGTCCCAAAAGTCTCCATACACAGAAGACCATGTTTGCCAGCAGCACGTTTGTTGTGCCTTCGTCAGTGGATGTTCGTGGACGTCCACTTCTCGGTTGGTCCGCAACACTTTCAGTCTTTTTGAATTTGTTAATAAGTTTGGCAGCAGTGACGTGTGTGAAGTGCTTGCCATGTTTCCTGTTAAAGTCCATCGCAACCTCCTGACAGCTTCCTGATCCAGCCATGAGAATGATTTCAGTACGTTCTTCTTTAGTCAAAGTCATTCTTAAAGGCTATCTGAAAAGATAAATAAATTGCTAAAGAGCTAAAAAGTGTTGGAGACTTTTGGGACACCCTGTAGAATTCGATGGATTTGCGACAGCAGATTAATTAATACATTACTGTTTATTCATGCTGGCAATATAGTAATTGAAATGGAAATCCAGGCTACTGACGAGTGATAGCTTTATGAGCTGTTTTACCTGGACTGCATACTGACACCATTACTAACTGTACATTTTTAGGGTCCTTTGATTGCGACAGCTTTTACAAATGGATACCATTGAAACCTAACAGGTGGTTGGTTGCCATCTCAAATGAGGTAGATTTTTTTTTTTTTAAATTGAAATAGATCCTTTCATTATCTGTTTATTATTGTATTGTAGCCCCTTCCTGCTCTCCTTGCACTATTATTTTGCTTCTCCCTTCTTTTTTCCTGTGATGTGCAGTATATGGATGTCTGTCTTTATCACAAACACTGCAGGAAGCTTTTACATGGTTTCACAGGATTAAAATGTACTACTTAAAGAAGCCTTGAAACCTTTTGAAAGCCTTCAGTATTAGTGTTTTAACATTTTAACCAGTTTCCTTTATTCTCTGCTTGTCTGTACTGTATGTAGTAGGCAGGAGTTGCTGTGTGAGTTGGTCTACTCAAGCTGTGCTGTTGCTTTCTTTTAGAGCTGAAGTCACAGTAGACAGACCAAGCTCCATTCACTTAGTCTCTTGTGTAGCAGACTGTATGGCTTTGATTCGAGGCTGTGTGAAGTGCTGTATGTGGATAATATGCACAGGTGTAGAGCTTTTGATCAGTGTGCACCTGGAGATGCTGGACCCTTAAAGTCAGAGCATGACTCTCATTTCAAGGGATGCTGTAGACCTGATGTAATATATCTGCTTTTCAGCACAGAAGGCGAAGGAACACTTTCTATGAAGCCTGTATTCATAAATCATTATAACCGTGCTTAGAATTCTATGTAAGTTGGTAATGAATGCCTCATAAAGCTTTAATAATGTCCTATAAATAATTCCTTGATAACATTATATTAATTGGTAAAATGGTCTGCACTTATATAGCGCTTTTTAACCCTAGCGGTTCTACAAAGAGCTTTATACTGTTTCTCATTCACCCATTCACACACACACACACACACACACACACACACACTTATACACCAAAAAAAATTGTAAATACTTGTATAGCAAGTATTCCTATTCCATATAACGAACACCTTATATCTAATAATGACCTGTGAATAATTGTAATATTTATTAACAATTATAAAAACATTATGAACAGTTAAAATATCATCGTAGAGTGCTTAAAGTGAATATTTTAAATTATTCCTCATTATACAGTTGCATTCAAAATTATTCAACCAAGTTTATTCAACCAAAATTATTCAATGCAAATCAGGTTTACTGTCAAAATTTACAGACTTTCAGCTGTTTGCAATGAACAAATCAAACAAAAGCAATTGAAATAGCTCAACACAACGAATGCTTCAAGTGTTTTCCCCAAATTCAACTGAAAATGCAACTTATAATGACTTCTCCAGTCTCAAAATTATTCAACCCCTTCATGGCAAGCATCTTTAGTACTTAGTAGAGCACCCTTTTGCTGTTATGACCTGCTGCAAACGAGATGCATAGCCAGACACCAGCTTCTGTCAGCGTTCCTGAGGAATCTTAGCCCATTCCTCATGAGCAATGGCCTCCAGTTCAGTAATATTCTTGGGCTTGCGTGCTGTAACCGCCTTCTTCAAATCCCACCAGAGATTTTCTATCGGGTTCAAGTCAGGTGACCGTGATGACCCTGTAGAATCTTCCAGGACTTCTTCTGCAACCAAGCCTTGGTGGAATTTGAGGTATGCTTGGGATCGTTGTCCTGTTGGAAGGTCCAATGACGCCCAAGCTTCAGCTTCCTCACAGACAGCATGAGGTTTTCTCCTAGGATTTCATCGCTCCACAGAACAGAAGCCCAAAACTTCTGTGGCTTATTTATATGATTTTGAGCCGACTTCTTTGTGCTTTTGGGTCAGTAGTGGTGTACGTCTTGGAGTTCTGGCATGGAAACTTTCTGCATTTAGTACGCGCCATACTGTGCTCACTGAAACCTCAGTGCCTGTTGCCACCAAGTCTTGCTGCAGGTCTTTTGCAGTCACTCGAGGGTTTTCACAACCTGCCTTCTCAGAAATCTGGTTGCAGCCGTTGATAGCTTCCTTTTTCTGCCCCGTCCAGGTAGTGTAACCACTGTTCCCTTAACTTTGAACTTGCGAGCTATGCTTCCAACGGTGTCTCTAGGAACATTCAGTGCCTTCGCCATCTTTTTGTATCCTGTTCCTTGTTTGTGAAGGGCGATGATCTCTTCTCTTAACTTTTTGGACCATTCTTTTGACCTAGCCGTATTTCTAACATGCAGTCAAACATGACATTCAGCGAACCCCTAGCCAGTTCAGGTATTTCAAGTGTTCCAGCTCAAGCACACCTGGTGCAACTAATGAAGCCCTTGATTATTTGCATCAGGGGTGCTTCATACAACACCTGTTTTGCATATTCGTGCTGTTGTGAGGGATTCTATTCAGGGGGTTGAATAATTTTGAGACTGGAGAAGTCATTATAAGTTGCATTTTCAGTTGAATTTGGGGAAACCACTTGAAGCATTCGTTTTGTTGAACTATTTCAGTTGCTTTTGTTTGATTTGTTCCTTGCAAACAGCTGAAAGTCTGTAAATTTTGACAATAAACCTGGTTTGCAATGGGGGTTGAATAATTTTGACTCCAACAGTAACTTAATTCGAGACTAATTAAGGCACATACTACATACATGCATACTACATACACATGTCCTTGTAAGTTTTTGAAGCAGCCATTGATGATATTTATTCTAATGTTTTTATCATTTGTTAACAAATATTACAGTTGCTTTATAAATATTCATCGATCATGATCGGTTATAACGGTTGCGCAATACACCATATGCCATTATAATATGTAATATAGTGTCACTATATGGTTTACAACATATAAACCAGTTATCAAGGAATTATTTATTTCACAGTATTAGATGGTGCACTACATCTTACAAGGAATCATTACCAACTTACAAGTAGTTATGCACAGTTACAATGATTAATGAATACGAACTTCACAAAAAGTGTTCCAGCGAAGTTTTCCACACTGACTGCCTTTATAAGCTAATTAGAGGCCAATCATTTGGGTGCACTGACTATTTTCTTTTATGGTCAATCACTAGAATGTGCATTTGTGCACATATATGTGTGTTTGTACATGCACATATGTACACGTCTGTCTTTGTGTGTGTTTTTATGACTTAATCACATACACACACCTCCTCTAACATAATCTCCTCTGTACACTGGTAGCTTTTCATACAATTTTTGTCACACTTTCTATGAAGGCCATATGTGTCATAAATACAAACAAGTTATGAATAAATACTTTTATAACATGTTTGTTATGAGGCAGTTATAAAGCATTATACACATTGGTGTAATTGCTTCTGAAAATATATTAGAGTTTATAGCAATATTTGTACTGTATTATGAACTGGTAACATAATGAGTCATAGTAGTGTTTAACACTTTATATCGCCAATCCAACTCAAAGCTGTCTGCAACACCTTCTAATAAAAGTTCTGTCACAAGCATACATTATATAGCAATGTATGAAACTTTCACTCAAATGCTCTGTATGAGACTACACCATTGGACTAATAATAAATATTTTTATTTCCTTATCTTAACATATTAAACATTGCCCACTTCATGCGTAAAGACACATGATTACACTTTAAAGGATCATGAGGCATATCCTCTGCAAACACAATCAGACTTGTAAGTCATATATTGATGCAATACGTTAAAATGAGTATTTAAAAACAAACAAACAAAAAAAACACATGCTTGTCCCAGAATGTTGATATTCAATGTATAGAAAGTGCTGCAGATAAGTTGCATGTGAACGTTTTCTCTGTGAGACTGGGTTGGCCAATAGCAATTGCTGTAGTTTATTGACACTCACTTAATATTGTAACCTATAAATTAGAAGATGCTTTTGTGATCTCTGTGTAAAGTGAGAAAAAAAAATTATAAACCAACCGCATTTCCAGTGTTCTATTTCTTGGACATTTATCAAGCCCCAAACTGGCAGTGATTCAGCAGTTAAGCATAAACACTGGGAGGTATTTAAAGAGCAAATATTTTCAACAGCTATGAGCACAATGTGCTGTTTTCACTCTCAATTACTCTGAAATGTTCTTTGAGAAGTTTTGTAGTAAGATTTTCTGATAACGTCTCAGGTATACTTCCTTCAAAATGCAAAGTGTTGCTATGTTTTTTGGTATTAGGGATATTATTGTGCAATAATATTATATTAAGAATTTGTAGTGTAGTGCATTTTCATAAATAAATATACCAATGTGTGCCTTACGCATGCTGTGAATGTGTTTGTAGTTCAGTATAAATATGGCCTTCGTAGAATGTATTAGCTATATGTCTTTGTTATCTCTGCCTGGCCTTATCTGGCTTTCTTCTCTTTAGCCATAGAGACAGTATATAATGGCTTTGTTTACTTATTGTAGCCAAGCTCATCTAACTCCATACTGTCCTTTCTATCCGATCTAATTGCTCTTGAACGTCTTGAGTCAATCGGAGGAAAATGCTACGCAGAATTTGACTTGGATCACAGAGATTTGTTAGCAACTGTTATGGCTCTTGGATTAAACAGTGTTGCAGAGAAAGCAACAGAGCGGTGCAGCTTGTGCAGACCAGCCGTGTGTTGCGTGCAGATGGCCACAGTTTTGTTTCAGCATGCTGAAAGCACTAATGCATGTGTGTGCTTGTAAATGAGTTCAATATGTTCTGCATCTGAGACTCTCCATTAGAGATGTTAGTGCTTTAAAAAGCCTGTAGTGAACACACTATAATGTAGTTCAGAGTGAGCTATAGTACAAAATTAATCATGCAAACTCTTAGTATGTACATGCTTTGAATGTGAAGATGAAAATTAGTGTGACTTCACATCTCAAAATGACATCCATTATACATTGAACATATTATACATTATCAGTGCGTTGTACTCAGCCATCAAGACACGGTAGACTCAGAATCAGATTATAATAAGAAAGACAAATCCTTATACGTAAATGGAGTACTTTATTGTTAGTACTTTATTTAAATAAAATCCTATAATTCCAAACACTACATTTATTTCACGAGTGAATGAGCTTTGGACAACGCAGACACCGAACCCACGACTCAAATTTGATGTATAAAATTATGGATCCCCAAAGGCTCAGATGCAGGACATTTGATACATCAGATCTCGCCCACACTGTTTAAATGGGCCGTTTATGAGGCTTGTGAATCTTCTGTTTGCTCCAGCAGAGTTTATCGGGAGGTCCGGGGAAGACAGGCCGCAGTTTCTAACAGGTTTTGTGTACAGGTAACGGCCATACAACTCCAAGCACTACAGCATGGAACAGACAAGGACGAGCTGAGATGGCAGGATCTGAAGATCAAAAGAAATGTCTGAATCATCTCAGAAAAAAAAAAACAACAACAACATTAATCTGCTGTACTATAATGAAAACCTGGCTTTTGGATTTTTTTCTCCTAATGTATCCCCATAATCTAGGATAATGTTGTCGTTTTGTCCTTTTTCACTTCTTTCCCCCCGTTTCATTGAAGTTGTTTCTTTAACATCTTTTATCATATAGTCTGAAGCAGCCTTTGAGGTTGACTAGTTTTGAAATATTTTCATTATATACTGTGTTCTCTGATGAGAAGAACTATGTAAATGTACATTTTCTCTCTTTTTTTAGTGTAATAACATCACTATAGTGGTCTCTTCACTCTTGGCTCTTTGTAATAATACCCAGTGTTTCATGTTTTCAGATTTCATTTCATTCAAGCAAGAACACTGAAGGACTTGCTTCAAAAATCATGATTTTTTCAACCTTTAAAAGAGCAACGAGAGGGTAACTAACAAATCTAAGTAGCTCTGTTCTTCGTTTCGTGTGAGGTCTTGTTATCATTATTATCTATTTTGGGCAATAAGAGGACTACAATATTTTCACAGTCCTTTTTTATAAATGTTTTTTTTTTTTTTTGTTGTCGTCGATAAAAGAAAAAAAAAAAACACATTTCCTTTTAATACTTTGTGAAATGAGATTTAAAAAGAAAAAAGTTATGAAATCTGTAAATATAGCTCATTACTACGTTGAACCATCTCAGAGAGAACCATATTTTTGTGATGGTGTTCTAGAGGTCGTACTGTGCTCAATCTGAGATATGTTTTAAAAAGAAAAAAAAAAGATCTTTCAGGCTTGGTGCAGTAACTGAAATCCATTTGTAGCACAAAAGCCGTGAGAACCCGACTGCAGACACAAGCCCAATAAAACACTGTTAGCTCGCTCTGTAAATACTGTTGGCTTTCTAACTGTGCAGGTAGCAAACCAGCATATTGACTAGATTGTGAGATCAGATGTGCACAGCTTTCACAGAGAAAACACTTTACAGCATACACATAAATCAGCATTGTATAAACAAAATCGAACTGAAATCCAAAGCACATGTGTGTTTCATGTTTTTTAAGTACCAGTGATGAAATGAGAGATTTTCTAAGAAGTAAACTATGTTTGTTTTTTTGTTTTTTTTTTTCTTCTCACTTTTTTTGGTTTTAATTTAGTTTTTCCCGTAGTCCTACAAAAATAGTACACAGAATGCCTGATTTCGGAAAACAAAAAGGCAATATTTCAAGATTTTTAGTCATTTCTGACTGATCAATTAGGAACTGTTTTTGCACCATTACCTCAGTCCTGTGGGATGTACTTAAGAGGACATAACAAATTAATTTATTTTATCGTGAGACAAAATAAGAAAAAGATTGTCTTGAAATTAAACAGAATCATTGCACTGTGAGAAAGAATTTATTATTTTCTATTTGCACATGTATACCGTGGATCATATGAAGGATTCGTATGGAAACGTTGTCCCTGCATGGGTCGCAGTCTTTATGGCTGTGTGTTTGTGGAATAATCTTTTTTTTTTCCGGGCATTTTATTTTTGTGCTTCTGATCTGCCAACATTACAGCTGAGTTTATTGGTAGCAATAGTCGAAATCCTCCGATACACTGAAACTGAATGAAATCAGTAGCTGCTACACATATATGATGTACATGTCGGATCTGACAAGATTGAAATGATGCTAAAATATATGCTGAGTGAAATAAGAGTGATATTATTAATAAGAGTGTAAACTGACTGATATATGCTGTTGTTCATCCTTGCTGCAAATGTGTTTTATTTTCATTTTTTCTCCCTTTTTTCACAATTTTACTGAACTGATTCGAAATGCTGAATCCTTTTTTTTTTTGTACATCTCGGGAAAAAAAAGGATAAGTAAGAGCAACGCAGAAAGACGGCTTCCTGCTAACTGTTCAAACTGTTTCAAAAGACAAAACTACTCAAAACAGCGTGATCCCCAACACGGTTTGAATATCAACGGGGATTTTTATTGCTATTTTTGTGGAAGTGAATGACTGTGTTAAATATGTTGCTGACTATATTACGGTTACTATGTACTGTATTTATCATTTGATGATCTCTCCATTCCCTGTCGCATCATCCAGTAATCTTCTGTTGATCATTGTATTTCAGTAGTGTGTAAAAAAGAGGAAAAAAAAAAAGAAATTACCTTGTAAAAGAGTGCTGTCTTTGATGCCAGTGTAGCTGTTGATCCGTTTCACTCCTCTCTCCCCTGTTTTTTGCCCTGCTTTTGTCTTCTTGCTCTTTCGCTATATCTCTGTCTCACTCTCTCTTAGTGAATAGTCATAGATGTTATGTAATCAACGTTACAGTAGAGCTGTAGTGATTAGTAGATTTAGGACCAGTAAGGATAGAACTTTCTCTTGATAATCATTTAAACAAACAAACAAACAAAAAAAAAAAAAATGCTGAACATTGTTTTCATGGTGTTTTCACCTTTACTTTGTCTTTCTTTGTGTTCATTGGGTTGTTATGTTTTCTGATTCTCACATGGTTTCAACTAACCAAAGCTCTCATGATGAAATCCAGAAAAAAAAAAAGAAATTGGTGTAAGACAGAGTTGTAAACAAGGCATTAATTGGATCCCCACCCTTGAATGTTTGAAAAGGGGTGTGCCATACTACCTTAAATGCTAACGCTTGATATGCAAAACTGTTTTTGTTTTCTTTCTTTTTTTAAGAGGGACGCAATTTATAATTATGGAAAGGATTTTATTACATGAATGGAAAAAAAAATCATATTTTTTTAGTACGTTCTACCTGAGTAATGATGATCTAGCCTAATAATTATAGATACGGATAAAACTGTAATAGGTTTTGATATTTATACTCTTCAAGAAGTCCACTACTATTTTTAAATACTTTTTCGTGTCTATGTGTCTGCATAGATTCATATATATTTTAGATTTCGGTCATCTTGAACATTATTTTTGTATGCTGGAACCTCAGTGCCAGTTCTTCATGTTAATCAAAGCTAAGGCTTAATCATAGCAGCAAAGAAATAATAATAATTAGGGTCTTAACTATTCATATTGCATACGAAGCAAAACAATTAGACTAGCAGCTGTTATTGTTAATAACTCAACAGTTTCATTAAGACAGTTTATGATTATTTATTACTGACAGTCATAGAAGTATTCAACATAACGTGCAGTGAAGTCTGAGATATTTTTTCTGAATGAAATCTGTTCTCAGGGATTATGAATGTAAGATAATTCTAATCTAACTCCTCTACATGTGAGATTTAGCTCATGATTACTTGTGGATTCTGTGTCTCTGATACATGCTCTCAGATTTCATTCAGACACAAACACTGAGCCAGTTTTACTACATGCTCTAGTACGGAGTTTAACCTGCTGTCAACCAGAGAGAGGTTCTCCAAGGGGTCTGTGGATAGTCAGAGGTTCTAGATTCCTAAAGAACCCTATCTGATCAGGAAACACTGTTGTAGAGTTTTGCAAACAGAACCTTTAAGAGTTTCCTGAAAAACACTGTTTATGGCTCTAGATTTGACCTTTTACACACATGGCATTAAGCGCTACATAAAGTATATTAATGCGTGTTGCTATGTGAAGTTGTTGCAAATTATTACAAATATTTGTATCCTTTAATAATTTACAGTTGATATTATTTTATAAAATAAGCAAAGCCTTTCTCACGGCTGCCGTGTTCTCTGCTGCTCGCAGTTTGCATTCGCAGCTTTCTCAAATTCACATTCACAAGATTATACATTCACAGAAAATGATTATATACAGTATAAGATTATGAGTTTTTCAAACTTATGATCACGATCTGGCTCTTGATTAAAATGAAGGCTGGCCGCCCTTTCTTATAGCCTTCTATAATGTCTCTCCGTCAGTTTCTTTCTTTCCTTCCTTATTTATTTATATATATTTTCTTTTCTAATTTGATCTTGTAGCTTGGACTTTAAGGTAGCATGGCTCTGTTGCCATTATTTTATTTTTCCATCGACAGCCGTTTACAGCAGATGAATGTTACACATCTTGCTAGATTAGTTAAATCATTGGATAATTGTTGGTTTTGGAAAAAAAAAAAGGAAAAGAAAAAAAAATGACCTGGAAGGTGTTGGGTGATATTCGAAATGAACTACCGTATCTATTCAAAACTTGAATTTTGAGGCAAGTGCTAGGCAATGGCCAAAACGATCATCCCATTTTTGAAGGAACAAACTACTCTGTCTACACACACACACACACACACACAGTCTCTCTCTCTCTCTCTCTCTCTCTCTCTGTAATGACATACTGTAATGACATATGTATATACTTGTATACAGATACAGGATATATATGTATAGTGTATATATCTCTTTGTTAAATTGTTGACGCTGCCTCATAATGCTTATTAATCATTTGTAGTGACCCAGAAAACGTTTGGGTCAGTAGTCTACACTGAAATCATGTTTGAAAGTCATGTTTGAGATCACGTGTTGTGGAAAAGCTGCATTGTGCACTACTGGGACAGTTAGAAAGCCGGGAAAACGTGTTAGTTTAGCTGTGTACGTATCTCTTTAGCTCTATTGGGACACGGTACAGTTCACATGGCAGGTGTCACAGGGGAATGGTCTTTATTTCTGACGCTTCCTTCGGGAACTCGCTCTCCTGTTTTCCTCCCCAGCTTTCGCCTCTCTGATTGCCTTGTCCATTCCTAACACTTGCCCATTTTTTAACGGACTTTTTACCGCATGAACTGACTGAACGGACTGACGTCTGAAAGCATCTTTCAGGTCTTCTTCTATGGCTTGCTTAAGCCCTGTTGTAAAATAAACTAAAGTGGATGGGGGTCTCTCACATCTCAGATGTGGAAAGTATAATTTTATATTTGTATTTTCAAATAATTATGATAATAAAAAAATGTTTGTGAAAGGTTTCCATCCTCTACTGTGGTCCAGAAATCAGTGTGTTTGTCTGGAGAAGATTAAAAAAATAATAATAAAGTAAACTGTTTTGAAACATTTCATGGTTTTTTGATTTTGAATTAACATTTCTTTCAAGCAAATGATGTGTGATTTAAAATATGAATATATCTGCAAAAGAATGTATATCAGATATGCACAACAATTAAAATGCACAAAAATGAACACAGAGCTGAAAGGGTTGTGTAAGTTTGTTTTATTCCTAGTGATTTTTCTGTATATCACAATTAAGTTCAGAGGTCAGGAAGTCATCTCAATATTATTGGTTCATCTCTTATAGTGCTCTCTCGAGGTTCTTCCCTATCTTAAGAGATCATATCATTATTTTTGAGGTTCCAGCACAGAATTAGAATTTCATTGGGGCTGTGAAGCAAGAAAATAGCTACAATTCACTGTCTGCTATACTTAAATAGCAAAGTGACCTCAAACTGATGGGGGTACATTTGCCTCACACCTCCGGGGTTGGGGGTTCAATTCCCGCCTTCGCCCTGTGTGGAGTTTGTACGTTCTCACCATGCTTTGGGGTTTTCCTCCGGGTACTCTGGTTTCCTTCCCAGTCCAAAGACATGCGTTGTAATCCAATTGGTATTTCCAAATTGTCAGTAGTGTGTGAATGTGTGTGAGATTGTACTCTGCAATGGGTTGGCACCCCGTCCAGGGTGTCCCCCACCTTGTACCCTGAGATTCCTGGGATAGGCTCTAGGCTTCCCCCACAGCCCTGTGTAGGATAAGCAGTGTGGAAAATGGATGGCTGGACCTCAGACTGACATTGGTCACTGTAAATCACTCTAAGCTTGTCTAAGCTTTATCTTGCGTTAGAGTTTTCAGACCCCAATAGGTTGACATTCACATACTGCATTTTAACATTTACCTTCACTGAAATCTAAATCTTGATTTAGATTTTCATCCCACATGCAGTGGCAAATTAAATACCAATGTATCACACAGTGGTGTCGTGTGTGCGGTGCGCTGCCATCTCACAGCTCCAGGGTTCCCAGTTTGATCCAGTTTCCTCCTAAAAGCATCCCAGTAGGTGGCCTGGCTACACAAAATTGGCCCTAGCTGTGAATGATGCCCATGTGCATATGATGCCTTGCAATGGACAGTTGTCCCATTCAGTGTGTATCCCAGTGTTCCTGGGGATAGGCTTCAGATTCACAACCCAAAGCACTTACTGTACACTGCCCTCCACTAATATTGGCACCCTTGGTAAATATGAGCAAAGAAGGCTGTGAAAAATTATCTTTATTGTTTAACCGTTTGATCTTTTGTTTGAAAAATTCACAAAAATACTCTGCTCTCATGGATATCAAACAATTGCAAACAAAACACAGGTTTATATATATATATTTGTTAAATATATGTGTGCAACAATTATTGGCACCCTTTTAGTCAATACTGTGTGCTACCTCCCTTTGCCAAGATAACAGCTCTGAGTCTTCTCCTATAATGTCTGATGAGGTTGGAGAATACATGGCAAGGGATCCGAGACCATTCCTCCATACAGAATCTCTCCAGATCCTCCAAATTTCGAGGTCCACGCTGGTGGACTCTCCTCTTCAGTTCACCCCACATGTTTTCTATGGGTTTCAAGTCAGGGGACTGGGATGGCCATGCCAGGACCTTGATTTTGTGGTCAGTAAACCATTTTTGTGTTGATTTTGATGTATGTTTTGGATCATTGTCCTGCTGGAAGATCCAACCACGGCCCATTTTAAGTCCATGATGCCATGTAACCTAACAAAATGTCCAGGTCCTCTGGCAGAAAAACAGCCCCAAAACATTAAAGAGCCACCACCATATTTAACCGTGGGCATGAGGTACTTTTCCATATGGCTAGCTCTCTGTGTGTGCCAAAACCACCTCTGGTGTTTATTGCCAAAAAGCTCTATTTTGGTTTCATCTGACCATAGAACCAGATCCCATTTGAAGTTCCAGTAGTGTCTGGCAAACTGAAGATGCTTGAGTTTTTGGATGAGAGTAGAGGCTTTTTTCTTGAAACCCTTCCAAACATCTTGGTGGTGATATAGGTGACTTCAGATTGTAGTTTTGGAGACTTTCTGACCCCAAGACGCAACTAACTTCTGCAATTCTCCAGCTGTGATCCTTGGAGATTTTTTTGGCCACTCGAACCATCCTCTTCACAGTGCGTTGAGTCAATATAGACACATGTCCAATTCCAGGTTGATTCATAACATTTCCAGTTGACTGGAACTTCTTAATTATTGCTCTGATGGTGGAAATGGGCATTTTCAATGCTTCTACTATTTTCTCATAGCCACTTCCCATTTTGTGTAGCTCAACAACCTTTTGTTGCACATCACAGCTATATTCCTTGGTCTTACCCATTGTTATGAATGACTAAGGGAGTTGGGCCTGTGTGTTACCTCATATTTATACCCCTTTGAAACAGGAAGTCATGGTTAAACAATTTCCTGTTCGTAGATACCCAGGTGTACTTAAAAAAATGTAAAATATCAATGGGAATATACTTCAAATATATTTTTCTCATATGAATTCATAGAGGTGCCAATAATTGTTGCATACCTATATTTAACAAAGACTTTTTTTTTTTGATAAACCTGTGTTTGCAATTGTTTGATATCCATGAGAGCAGAGTATTTTTGGGAATTTTTTAAACAAAAGATCAAATGGTTAAACAAAAAAGACAATTTTTCACAGCCGCCTTTGCTCATATATACCAAGGGTGCCAATATTAGTGGAGGGCAGTGTAGATGAATGAATGCATCTGTATGCACAACTAACTGCATGATCCTGCATTCAGATGTCCTCCTATGGGCCTATTATAAATCATGTCACATAGTGGAAAGCAAAGAAAGATTTAAAAATGTGTAAAAAATCAGACAAATTCATATATATCCAAAAGCATATGCATATCTCAATAAATACCAAATCCTACCTGACTGATGCGTATTGTTTTGAAATACTTTTATACCATTCCAGGGCCTAATCTAGAAGTGTTTCACCTGGGATGAAAAATGCAATGTGCGCCGGCTGGCAGAAATTAATGTCATTTTTAATTTGAGCCGCTGTCCCATTCTCAAATGTGAAATTGCTTCGGAGAATGTAAGGTGTGACAGCTATTATAAATGTGTGGAAATCCATCTTCCACTGTCGTTCTCACCCCCTCGCACCACCTTCCCTCCCTCTCTCTCTCTCGCTCTCTCTCTGTCTCCCTCCCTTTCTCGCTTTCTCAGTCGCTCCCTTGACTCGGCCAAGGAAGCTCTCTTCATATACTTCACCATCACAGCAGCTGTCCACCCACACACTTCACTGGAGCCCGCGGATAGTGTCATGACTCACAGTGTCCGCTGTTTGCCAGGATTGAAATGCTGTGAGGAATTTTCCCTCCCTTCTCACTCAAGGAGTCCTCAGACAGAAGAGTTCCACTTGATTTCGCTGAAAAAAAAGTCACCTTTTCCTAATTTGTGTGATATTAGTATTATGTCATATCCACCTAAAATTTAGGATCTGGCAAACTGTAAGAAGTGGGGGAAAAATCTTTGGTGGCATCATTTGGATTAAAAAAAAGAGTCCTTCTACAAAATCCCAGAGACCGTGTTAGTGAATTAATTCTAGCATTTGACAAGTTGCTCGTCAGATGGCTGCCTCCCAAAAAAGACGCTCTCTGTACAGTGTGTCTCAGAAATGGGGTTAATTGCATCTGGAGACCTTTATGTCACAGTGACATGGAACAAAGCACCACTGTAAGTGTCACCTGACTTAAGTAAACCAATTAAATTGTTTGAAAAATGACGGCAGGTGTTGCAAGCTGTCTCTGGAGAGCTCATTTGGAGAGCTCGCAGCTACATTTAAGACAGAGCTGCCCTATCTTTAAGGCCATCTGATGTGTTTGGACGAGAAATATCACAGGAAGCCTGCAAACAGACAGGTGATGGTCCTGTATCGCTCAAAACGCATTATAGTCGTGGTACTATAGATGCCTGAGCAATGTGCTTACTACTGTATGTAATACACTGTAAATGGTCAGGGATGGAAAAGCTGTGTTTATGGTCTTATTCCACCCCTTAAGCTGGCTTTACACTGTAAGATTTTTGGTTCAATTTTGATGCCAAAACATCGTAAAATAATTCTTTAGTTGTGAGTTAGGGTCAGTGGTATTAGAACAAATAATATAACGTGTTCACAGATCATCGGTTTAGTGCCACTGCAACCTAAGATGGCCGACAACAAAGCTCTGTCAGTGTTAGAATTTTATTATTAAGATCTCAGAGTGATAGCTGCTATGGCACTCGTCCAAAATCCACCAATAGGAGGACAGCATAAGATTACACGAAACTCATTAGACAGCTACAAATCCAGTCATGGCAGTGGTGAAACGTAAATGAAACATGCTAATGGACAGAAAAAAACATCCTTATTTCCTCAAGCTCATTTTGAAGAATATTTCAGTATATGTAACTCTATTTTCAATCACCGATCACGCTTATTGATGATCTAAGCAGAACGTAGGCATTTTCTTTAAATGTAAGTCTATCATTAGAGGATCTTCGCTGTATAATCTGTGATTGAGAACATGTTAGTACGTAGCACATACTCTATTATAGAAATTGAAGATTTTATTGGAATCGCCTCATGCAGTGTGACAAGGAGCAATCTTATAAGTCTGCTAAAATTGCAGTCTTAAAGTTTCAGTTGATTATTAGGTTATTCCTCTAATAGTATATTATTTCGGAACTGCAGACAAACTAATAAGAAAGGAATAGAGTTAGAAGAATGAGGAGTGTAATTCTGGACCTGTTGATGGTGCTGGAATTTTAAGGGGTTCAACAACATTAGCACTGAGCACACACCTAATAGTAGACCTAATGTACATGCTTTAATGGTGAGTTGTGTGAATAATCTGGGCCCAGGTTCTAAAAAGAATTGTCATGTTAAGACTAACTGGTAGAGGGAGTATTGAATATGACGCTCTGCCATTATTGCCATCTTTGTCTCCACATGTCGCCCTCTGGACCTGTCTGATATGTTTGCTTGGAGCTTCTGCACTTGCTCTTCACCTTCTGCTGCTGGGGATGGTCTCACGTAGATAGCCTAAAGATTTACACTTCCCCAAAACAATTTACTCCCTCAGTCTCACCCTTGCTTCAGTGGATAATCTTACCTGTACACTGTAGACTTGCACCTAAAAACTGCTGCTGTAATCATAAAGACTGTTCTGTGCTCAGGCCAAGTCTCTTAATCACAATATCCCCATACTGAAAATCTTTTTACACAGTACTGTTTGATATTACTCTTTTACACCTGTATACTGTAATGCTTTATAATCCCACTAACCGGTATCACCCAGTTGAGGACGGGTTCCATTTTGAGTCCGGTTCCTCTCAAGGATTCTTCCTCAAGTTGTCTTGGGGAGTTTTTTTCTTGTCACTGTCCCGTCTGGCTTGTTCAGTAAGGATCTAAATCTACGTTTGGATTTCTGTAAAGCTGCTTTGTGACAATGTCTGTTGTTAAAAGTGCAATAAAGATAACAGAAAAAGTTAAAAGTATGTATTAAACTACCAGGTTATGTAGCTGCAATTTAAAATGGGCATCACATTTTCATAAAATAGAGGCTGTAGTTAGTAATTGTGGAAAAACTAGCCACTGATTGAAGGGCTTAGCGACATAAATTTGCGAAAATGCTTGAAATGCTCTAAAAGCATTTATAGTGTATGATCAGACCTCAGCGTCAGCTGCAGCAGACGCTATCATGCCTAACTGCTTTGCCTAGACTGCTTTAAATGTGAATGCTGTGCAGCCCCTTGTCTGCTCTGATGAGTATTTGACTTTTAGCTGCAAGACATCCCAATCATCTCCACTCCCCCGCACTCCAATCAGGGCCTCATTAGCATCTGACACTACCTGTCATTAACAAAGCTCCCTAATTAGGCCCCAGTCAGCCCACTCAGGAGCCCTCTTCAACACGCTGCGTGTTTAGAGCACGAGTGGAGGGGATCAGCTCAAATTGCAGGCAGGCATGGAGTAGCGGTGAGAGCAGAACTGTAACCCCGCCACTGGGTTCTCACTAAGACTGATGGAGATTAAAACACTGTCAGATTCTTTTTATAGTCACTCAGAGCTTATCTACATCTCAATATCTCTTAACACTGAAATGAGAAAGTGAGAGATACTGTATTGCTACTGTATTAGGTGAGCTTTTTGTGTGTGTGTGTGTGTGTGTGTGTGTGTGTTTGTGTGTGTGTGTGTGTGTGAGTGTGTGTGTGTGTGTGTGTGTGTGTGTGTGAGAGAGAGAGAGAGAGAGAGAGAGAGAGAGAAATCAAGCCTTTAAGCAGCAATTTGATGAAGATCTACAGTATATCCATTACATTATCGTTTTATAACTCACTTCATACCTTGATGTATAAAATGTTTTTAATGATCACGCAACTAGTCATTTATTTTAATGCTGTTAGCAATGTTATTGAGTTTCCCTTCCAGCCATAATTCCCCCACAAAGATCTGCCCACATGATGAGTAGGTTTGGTTTTAGTGTACAGCAAGGCTGGGCAATTCTCGTCACTAGTTGCATTGCTGTTTGTTAGCAGACACATCTAGCAATGTCCCCACACATACTGATGCAAGAGCTGTAACAGATTGAGGAGCAATGATTCTGTTTTTAAAGTAGGAAGGCCCTGTTTTTAAGGTGCAAGGCAATCTGTCATATGGACTCTACTCTTTCTACACACAGCCTATTATATGTATTTATACCACAATGCTGTTGAATGCTCAGTTCTGATTTGTCAGAAGGTGTTCATTTTCTATAACAACATCTCTGACAGCAGTTCCGGCTACAAGGTTTATATTAATGCACTCTTTCTAACGTGATTTTTCTGTAGTAACAGCATACACCAGAACAAGTATGGCAGACAGTTGATATAAACAAATTCAAAAAAAGAAAAAGGGTGTAATCTCTGATATAGTGAAATTTTATGTAAGGAGCCATTTATATACAGTAGAATTTTTAAAGGAGTTTCCGGTGTCTGTGCTTTGAACGGTCAGAGGTAAAGCTGTAACTTTAAGTCTTCTGACATGGGAAAGTCTTCTGGACAGAATATTTTATACTTTGCAGTTTCTTGGTAATATGAAAATCTGCATTTTTTGTATTAATAACTTCAAGAAAGTTATTGATATAGAGGCTGGTAATGGAATGACTGCTACAGCTGTTATAATGTAAATGACAGAAACTAATATTCCACAACTACACATATGTTATATAAACAGATAAAACATATGACATGTTTTTCCAAAAATCAATGGTATGGTACAAGAGGAATAAAACAGCAGGACATGCTGTTTATAGAAAAGTACACTATATGGCCAAAGGTATGTGGACACCTGATCATAACACCCCAAACTTTCACCACAAAGTTGGAAGCATATAATTGTATAGGATGTCTTTTTATGCTGTAGCATTAGGATTTCCTTTCACTGGAACTAAATCGTCCAAATCTGTTCCAGCATGACAATGCCCCTGTGCACAATGCAAGCTCCGTGATGACATGTTTTTTTCAAGGTTGGAGTGGAAGAACTCAAGTGGTCTTCACAGAGCCCTGACCTCAACACCTTTGGGATGAACTAGAACACCAACTTCACATTACACCTTTTTACTGGACATCAATGTCCAGCCTCTTCTGCTCTCGCGGGTGAATGGTATTCAGATCGCTGAAGCCATGGAGCAAAATCAAATAGAAAGGGGGACGACCCCATATTAATGCCCATGGTTTTAGAAAGGGGATATTCAGTGGTCAGGTGTCCACATACATTTGGGCATATAGTGTATTACACCAGCCTGTCTTTGATTATTGTCTTATAACATGGTGTTAGCAAAGACAACTGGGTTAAATATAGCCAGTTAAAATGAGCAAAACTTACCTCAACATGCTTTTTCAAATTAGATGGAGTTCATGCCTTCTAGAGAGGCAAAGGAGACACCTCATTTAATATGAGTATGTGCTTACTCCAGCATATTGAAACATTTTACTGAGGTGGGGCCAGGGGTACTCATCCTCAAATGTTGAGGTGGTTTCACCATTGCCACGACTGGATTTGTAGCTGTCTAATGAGTTTAGCTACAGTATAGCGTTATTGTGTAACATGAGAAGGTCTCAGATATCCCACCAATATTTGTTGAGACAAGTTTCAAAGTCTGCAACATTCTTTAAGAGACCCAATAGAATAGGTCCAGTGCAGATTTATCTTTATTTATTTATTTATTTATTTATTTATTTATTTATTTATTTATTCTTCATTCAGCACTGAGGATTTTGTTTGAATCTCATGCCAAATGACTTTAAATTCTAGCAGTTACTCAAATGGTGCACTGAGTTTCATTGAGTTTTAGATCTGTTACCACGGTTTCATAATACCAACTTAGCTTTCCCATCTGAATGTGATTCCTATGCTGAGGTTTGTGTTGTTGTTTTCCCCTCTTTGCCCTCCTCACACACATACCATAAAAAGTAATCCAACATTTACAAGTGAGAAAAGATCTTTCCAGGCACTCATGTCCTGTGAATAAAATCCAACTCGACTGAATCTTAAAAACCTCTCAGTTGGTTCTATTATAATAATTCTGTTATGGTTAAAGGTCTCTTAATGAGCAATGAGTGCGCATGAATCTAAAGTAGTTCTTCTCCTCTTCCGGCTCAGCTGAATTTGTGCCACTGCCAGTGAGATAGGGGGCGAGTTTGCTCAAAGGTAATTTCTTAATTTCTGTGCTTTCATTATGCCTAAAAAAGCAATCTCTCTCCCGTGACTGTGTCAAATTGACTCGGTACGGCAAAATGCACTCATCTGCATAGCTGTCACAACGCCTCATACGATGTGGCATCCAATAACTCCACAATGCGCAGAATTACCGGTGTCACTTTTAATGTGACATAGCCATTTACATCACACACACCGCAGGGACGCGTACACATTTAGAGCGTTTTGCATGGTTAATAGCTGGAACGTTATTTGCATTATAATTTGGGGAGGATGAAGTGTAATCAAGCTGCATTGACTCTGGGGGACTGCGGGGACACAGCAGGCCGCACAGACGGAAGTGCACAGCAGCACTGCTCGGGCCTGCATGGAAATGTGCCACGCAGCCGGCCAATCCAGTGCCCTGGTTCAGGGTTCATTTGCATATTCCACAGTCGCTTAACTTCCAGCCTCTTGTCAGAAGCTGAGCTCCTCCTTCTCATGTCCTTGCTGCCATTAGAAAAAAACGTCTCTGTTTTTATGTCCAGTAAAGTCTTAGACGCATGTAAAGAAATGCTGTAAAGCAAAGATGTCTTCAAAATTAAAATGAAATTAAACGTTTCTACATAAAAATATCCTAAAGAGCAGTAAAGCGTAATAAATTAAACAAAGTCAGTATTTGGTGTGGCAGCCCTTCACTTTAAAAAAAATGCATCAGCAGTCTCAGGTACGTTTTATGCAGTTTTATAAAGACATTAGCTGGTAAGTTTTACTGAGCATTTGGGAGAATCTGGCACAGTTCTTCTGGAGACTTTGACTGTCGCTCTTGCTTCTTTTTTATCGTTTTGCCTTCATTAATTTTTTTTGTCTGAAAAGTGGTCTATTACATAAAATGTTGCTTTCTTCACTGACGTACAAACTGACATTTTTCTGTTATTTTTTTTGTTGGAAAAGTAATATAAAATATAAAAATTTGTGGAAATATAAAATGTTTTTGTACTAATGATGCAGAAGTGCATCTATAACACAATTTGTACAAATAAATATGGTGCCTAAGACTTTTGCACAGTACTGTATACTGTATATAAACTGATTATTAGTCCTGTGGTTCTCAATCTGAGGTGTAGCCAGGAAGTGATTGTATTATTTCATTTAATATCATTACAGTGATGGAGTACTATTAAAGTCATTATATTTGTCATGCACTCTTAAAAGAAAAAAAAAATCTAAAACCCTTAATGGTTGTTTAGTTTTAAATACTGTATGTACTGTATATGCCACAGTGATGTTCTTGATTCAGATCTTTTACAGCAGCTCTGACAGTAGTGCCAGGTTTATATTAATAATTTGGATTATTGTTGAGTTTATCGGGAGTTTATCAGTCTCTCACAATGTTTTGGAGAAATTTTGGCCCACTCTTCTTTACAGCATTGCTCCAGTTCATTGATGTTTGATGGCATTTGTTTATGCACAGCTCTCTTAAGATCCCACTACAGTATATCAATGGTGTTGAGGTCTGGACTTTGACTTGACCATTCCAACACCTTGATTTTTTTTATTCTTTAGTCATTCAGATGTCGATATACAGGTATAATCTACAGTTACAGAATATTCTTGTATAAAGTGGAGTTCATTGTTGTCTCAATGACTGCAAGTTTCCCAGGTCCTGTGGCTGCAGAACAAGCCCAAATCACCAGTCTTGACAGTTGGTATGAGGTGATTCTGGTGTTCACACTGTGTTTGGCTTTCAACAAACATGGCACTGTGCATGAAAACCAAATATCTCCACCTTGGTCTCATCAGTACAAGGATATTGTTCCAGAATCTTTGTGGTTTGTTCAGATGCAATTTTGCAAACCTAATTTGTGCTGCCATAATCTTTTTTGGAGAGAGGGAGCTTTTTCCTAACCACCCTTCCCTGAAATCCATACTTATTCAGTCTTTTTCTGAGTGCGCTGTAATCAAGTTCAAAATTCAATGTGCTTACAGAGGCCTGTAGGTCACATGTTGTAGCTCTTGGGTTTTCCTCTATATCTCTGAGCATTAAATGGTCTGACCTTGGACTTAATTTTCTGGGATGCCAACTCTTGGGAAGATTGGCAACTATCTTGATGGCTCTCTGTTTATAAACAATCCTTCTCAGTATAGAATGGTGCAGTTCAAAGTGTTTGGAGATGGCCTTATAACCCTTCCCAGACTAATGAGCAGCAACAGTTGTTTCTCTGAGGTCCTGGCTGATGTCCTTGCTTCTTGGCATTATGTAGACACACACCTGAGGACTCCAGAACACCAAACTGCCAAAAGTTCTGCTTTTATAGAGGTAGTCACACTTCTTGATTAACTAATCTTGTGCATTTCATTTGTAACACCTGGCTGCTAATTACTCTCTTACTGATTGTGGAACTAGGAAGGGTGTACTTATTTTTTCCCACCTGGTTTTTGAATGTTGGATTACATTTTGGGGGAAAATGTCTACATACTGAATTTTTTTTTGTGTGTTTATTTGTTGTCACCTGAGGTTATTTGTTTGTTTATAGACGTTGGTGAGAACTACACAATTGTTATTTAGGACCCGGTAAATAAAAACATAGAATTGAAGCAGGGTGTACTTTCTTTTTCCCATGACTATATATTTGTTGATATAGTGAATGATATTTATTTAACATTTATGGAAGGAGTCTCCAGTGTCAGCACTCAGAAGTAAAAATGTAACTTTTCTGACAGTAGAGGGTCTCAGAACAGAAGAGTTTGCACTTTCTGGATTTTCTGTAACATTTCAACATTTTTTTTTTGTATTATTAAAACAGTAAGAGAGTAAGTGAGAAAAAAAGAAAGGCTGGTGAGGGAATGACTGTTATAACACTGCTATAACATAAGTGATAATAGGAACTAACTTGTTTCACTGATGTTCAACAAATTTACATGTAACTACAAATGGTTAAAATGCCATTCATTAATACATTTTAAAAAGTATAATAATTGCTGTGGTATAAGAGGAATAAAACACTTTTGAATGTACTATTATGAGAAAACCATCAACCTCGCTTCTTTTACACTGGAAAGGGTCCCTGCCTGCAAACAGTATGAGCTAAAGGATGTCTTTAAAAAATGAGTAAATATAAACAGCTTAAGTTTCATGAACACTGGGTTAAAAGAAAGTAAATAAACTAGGTAAAAGTCTCCTCTGTCTAAAATGTAAGATTCCTAAGAAAATATTTGATTGACAGAAATGCTTGGATGTAATTTCCTAACAGTCATGCTTGAAAAATTTCTGCACATAATGAACTGAAAAATGCTCTGTCCCAGTTATTCAACATTCTCCAGAATCCTCCAAATGAATTCCCCAAAAGAAGGTAAAAAATTGTGGACGAATTCCTATTCATAGATTAATATTTAATATGAGCAAATCATTAGACACTGTCTATGCTCTGTGCACTCTAAATGGGGAAGGAATGATGAGATATGGAGAGTCTGGAGAATTAGAACCACGGTTTGTCGCCTCTTTTTCACTGTCAGCAATGTCCAGCATGCAAGGCATGTGTTTATTCCTGTAATAAGATAGGGGAGTTAAATATTTGGTATTCCACTCGTATGGAACTGGTTGCATAGTGTCATTGTTAATTAAACAAGTCTTCCACTAATCCGGAGTTGCCTCTTGAATAGACCTCAATTGTCCCTCAAGTAAATTATCCTCGGCGCTCCCTATCTCTCTCTCTCTCTCTCTCTCTCTCTCTCTCTCTCTCTCCACCCATGTGTAGCCCCCCCCCCCAAATCTTTCAGGCCATTAATCACGTTTGTCATTCAGTTGTAACATCGTACAATATACAGATACAAAGCCAGTTTCACTTTCACACACCTGCATCTTCTTCTGGACATTTTCAACATCATTAGCTGGCTGACAGAGGACATAATATCATACGGCACTTTGCTCACATACTTACCATTTCATTTCTCTCATATTCTCTACAGGAAGAGTGGATATTAGCAGGGACTTTGAGGAGAAAACGGCTGTCGTATTAGAAGAACATAATTTGTAGGTTACATGCTGGGTTTGCAATAATGTATGTTGACATCATGGTGGGTCTAAACTTTAAAATTTAAGAAAAGTTTTATGTGTGTTATGTGCATGTTGATGTCAGTCAGCACCTATTCAAGTTCGTAGGGCCATAGTCAGAGTTAAGTGCGTGTAGCGGGAATTTAATTCTTCATTATTTCATTATTTACTACATAATGAAATTGTGCAGATGTGTATTTAGACGTCAGACTTAAGCACTATACTGACATGCAGTAATATATTGGTAATATACTAGACTCCTATTAGATGTTTATTTCAATGCTTTCCATCTTTATTCATTCATATATCATAGTATTAGTCTTTTTATTTTTTAACTTTTACATTGTCTTGTATTACATTTGACAGCAAAGGGAAAAAAAACCCACTATTCTTCTTCCTTCCTGATTTTTGTTTTAGGTTTAAAGGCAAGTGCTTGTGTTTAAAGGTTTTGGTCTATTCAGGGGGGGGAGTCTCAGACTCTTCTACACAAAAAAATCTGTCAAACATGAAAATGTGAACTACATGCCGGTAATTTGCATAATCTGAACAGGGAGCCCAGTAAGTGTGTAACCTGTCTCTGAAAACACATAACTTTCCCCATGTAAATACTGACGGATCAAGATTTAGATGTAGGTCTCCAGCTCTGATTACGGCCCTTAGAGACTTAACATGAACATGTGCTTATGTTCTTCCTGCTAAAACAAAAAAATCCCAAACATTTAAACTACATTTAAATTTAGATACACAAATACATCCTGAGTGTTTATTGACTTCCAAGATGTACAATTAAGCCACAATCTGTGAACCAGCAGAACATATGCTTAAATTGTGTGCTCAGGAAGTGAAATAGAGAAGCACAAATGTTTATGCGAATTTTGCCAAATATACAACTAACAAAAGTGATAATGGTGCTAAAGGTGTCATATGATGTTGAAATTATGCTGTAATTAAATATGCTGTTGATGCTTCTCATTACGTTCAGTGATGAAACTCAACTCATTTTAAATTGCCTACATAATCCAGACTCAAGATTGTCTACATGCTCATAAAGAGATATGTAAATTAACTTTTCCAAAGGAAAATATTACTCTTCTCATATTTCTACAGTACAGTGTTATTCCTTATGTTTATGGTTAAAAATGAAGGATTACATGTACTTTACTTCATAGGGTAGTTTTTTTTTTTTCTCTCCAAAACGTATGTTTTTACTTGGAGTGTGATTTGAATCTAATTATGAGTAGCAGTGCTGCTAGCTGTACATGGCTACATTTACACTGCACTATTGTAGTTTAATGTATGCTTAAAAAATCATTGCCTTATTCAATATATCCAAGGTAGTGTGCCAGAGCTCCTCAGCAGCCATACATGCTGGATAATTTAGTGTGGCTTCACATAAGCAGCACTGTCACAGAATCACATGCTGCAGGACATGTTGCAGTTTGCATACCAGGTTAACAACATGACTCGCATTAACATTAACATTTAAAAACATTTACCTCTTCCCTGTTACTCATATACAGCACTGTGCAAAAGTTTTAGGCACCCTATTTTTTAGTACAAACTTTGTTATAGATTTTTTATTTTATGACTATATTATCAAGTCGGTGCAAAAAACATTTTAGATTCCCAAACATTAGTTTTCTAGCACAAAATTAAATGTTACAGGGAAATGTTTGTATGTCATTAAAGAAAGCAGCATATTACATAAGAGACACTTTTCAGACAAAAAACACAATGAAGGCTGCTGGGTTTTGTTGCAAAAATAAGAAGCGAGTGCGAAAGTCAAAGTCTCCAGAAGAACTGTGTCTGGTTCTGCAAGATGCTCAATAAAACTTACCAGCTCATTTCCTTATAAAACTGCACACATTGTACTGGAGACTATTTTTATTGTCACATTAAATATTGACTTTGTTTCATTTACTACTGTTTATTGCTCTTTACTGTATTTTCTTTAAAATGTAGAAACATTTAATTTCATTATTTTGAAGGCATCTTTTCTCTACAGCATTTCTTTGCATGTGCTTAAATCTTTTGCACAGTACTGTATAATTGTTGCTCAGTAACTACTGCAAATTAGATATATAAAAGGTTTGTAATAAAGAGTGAGGAAAGAAAGTCTGGACCAGGAAATGTGTCTCCACGTATTCTGTACGTTAAGGTCAATGTGATAGAAGGTGCAGTTGTGTTTTGTTCATGAATTCCGGTTACATGTACAGTATTATGCAAACATTTTAGGCACATGCAAAGAAATGCTGTAGTGCTTAAAACTTTTGCACAGTTGTTAGAGTTTTCCTCTCGTTCTGCGAGTCGCTCGCTAGGCAAGCGGTGGACTCGAACACTTCCGCATTCCACTGCGCGCTTTCCAGCGCTATTCAAAAACTCTCTGATGGACATTTCATTCATAAAGACTCTCGTGTTGGTTACCTCTGCCATGTGCTTTTTGTTTTCGTTCACGTCATGTCTCCGCCTCCTGTGTTTCCCCATGTGCTCATGTTTTGGTTTGTGTCATGTCTCCGCCTCCTTAATTCTTATTGGTTCAGGTTCGTCTAATTCATTCTGTGTAATCATGAGTTTCAGCTGTTTGTGATTTTCTTTGTGTTTAAATACGCCACTCCGTTTCCGCTTCGGAGGGGAGTAATTAGTTTATCTTGGTTTAGCGTTTGTTTAGTTTCTCATAGTTAATCATAGTTTAGTTTGTTAGTATTTAGATGTGTTTAGCCGTGCGCTTTGTTCCGGTGATTCCCAGATCACTACTCTTGTTTACTACAGCCTAGATTATAGTTTGTTTTGTTCATAGTATGGATTCTTCTGTTTGGAATAAACTCTTCTATATTTACTGACGTCTCCCCAGCGCATGCATCCTGACTCCCTCTTCCGTCCTACACGTCTGTGTTACGTAACAACAGTACTGTATATAATATAATATAATATAATATAATATACATGGAGTTTAAACAGTTAAACCAGCAGTATACACATACATACAATATACACACAGTTGCCATTTTATCAAGTATACGGTACCTAACATATAGGTAGGTTTGTAGGTATGCAATTACTGACTGATACCACAGCAATATACAGTATGTACTGATGTGCTATGTATTGTTATATAAACAACATACAACCCCAATTCCAAAAAAGTTGGGACGGTGTGTAAAATGTGAAAAAAAACAGAATGCAATGATTTGCAAATCTCATAAACCCATATGTTATTCACAATAGAACATAGAAAACATATCAAATGTTTAAACTGAGGAAATGTACCATGTTAAAAAATAAGGTAATTTTGAATTTGATGTCAGCAACACGTCTCAAAAAAGTTGGGACGGGGCAACAAAAGGCTGGAAAAGTAAGTGTTACTAAAAAGAAACAGCTGGAGGTTAACTGGCAACAGGTCAGTAACATGGTTGGGTATAAAAAGAGTATCTTAGAGAGGCAGAATCTTTCAGAAGTAAAGATGGGCAGAGGTTCACCAATCTGCGAAAAACTGCATCTACAATTTGTGGAACAATTTCAGAATAATGTTCCTCAACGTAAAATTGCAAAGAGTTTGAATATCTCATCATCTACAGTACATAATATCATCAAAAGATTCCGAGAATCTGGAGGAATCTCTGCGCGCAAGGGACAAGGGTGAAAATCAATATCGCATGCCCGTGATCTTCGGGCCCTCAGGCAGCACTGCATTAAAAACAGGCATGATTCTGTAATGAAAATCACTGCATGGGCTCAGAAACACCTCCAGAACTCACTGTCTGTGAACACAGTTCGCCGTGCCATCCACAAATGCTGGTTAAAGCTCTATCATGCAAAGAAGAAGCCAAATGTAAACATGATCCAGAAACGCAGCCATCATCTCTGGGCCAAAGCTCATTTAAAATGGACTGAGGCAAATTGGAAAACTGTTCTGTAGTCAGACGAATCGAAATTTGAAATTCTTTTTGGAAACCATGGATGCCGTGTCATGTAACTTAAAGAGGACTAAAGAGGAGAGGGACCATCCGGCTTTTTATCAGCACTCAGTTCAAAAGCCTGCATCTCTGATGGCATGGGGGTGCATTAGTGCCTATGGAATGGGCAGCTTGCACTTCTGGAAAGGCACCATCAATACTGAAAGGTATATACAGGTTTTAGAGCAATATATGCTTCCATCCAGATTCCATCCCATCTTTACTTCTGAGAGACTCTGTCTGTCTAAGATACTCTTTTTATACCCGATCATGTTACTGACCTGTTGCCAATTAACCTAATTAGCTGCAAAATGTTCCTCCAGCTTTTTCTTTTTAGTAACACTTACTTTTCCATCCTTTTGTTGCCCCGTCCCAACTTTTCTGAGATGTGTTGAGGCCATCAAATTCAAAATTATCTTATTTTTCCCTTAAAATGGTACATTTCCTCAGTTTAAACATTTGATATGTTTTCTATGTTCTATTTTGAATAACATGGGTTTATATGCGTCCCAACTTTTTTGGAATTGGGGTTGTAGAATGACTTATAGTGCTTTTCCACAGAACAACTGGGAAGCCAGGTCTATCTGTATCTCAGCCGAGTGTGTGTGTGTGTGTGTGTGTGTGTGTGTGTGTGTGTGTGTGTGTGCGTGTGCGTGTGTGTGTGTGCGTGTGTGTGTGCGTGTGTGTGTGTGCCTTCACATACCATCACATAACTCGAACCATGAAAGTGGGAGGAGTTTTTCTGGAGGTTATCAGGTGGTAATCTGACAGGTGCAAGTAATTAAATACTACTTGAAATCTGATTTAATGATAAATTGTGCGTAGTGCTGCTGCTTTTCTCTCTCATGTAGTGAACTAATGAGTGAGTTTGTTACAGCACTCACTAGTTCTCACTAGTTCACATAAACAAAAGCGTGATAATAGCTTTAGTACTTTAAGTTTAATGTTTAGTGAAAATAAAGAGGAGAAGTATTTCACTTAAAGGCTGCCCACACACCTAAACATAGCCAAGAAGTGCCAATACTTTAATCCTTACTGAAAATACAGAGGCGTTTGAGTGCAGACCTTTCCAGATGATGTTAAATAACACACACACAAGTAGTCGTGTACTTTCTGGGGCTGAATACCTGATTTTCTTTCAGCTCTATTATGTAATGTTGTATTTTGCAATTTGGGATTTCTCCTAACTAGACAATGGATTATACTTGGATAATGGAGAAGAGATTAAATATTTCCCTAAATATTGATAAGAAAATGTTACAGTGGGTAAATAAAGATGATCAAAATCTGAAACATTAGATTGCTGTTTAAAACTGCTTGTTCAAATAGTTGGCCTCTTAAATGTGCCAGAAAAAGGACTTTTTAAAATAATGAGAAATTTTGGCCAACACTACACTAGCTTACTACTGAAAAGAAGCGATTCTATCCAGACAGATTAATAAACACGATTCTGTATTTAATCAATAGGTTACAGGACAGATGGGACATCAACCATAGGTCCCAACTTGGCTTGCTTGGTACCTGGGAAAGAAGGATAACCAAATTCATCACAGGTACTAAGGCAGAGGAAATAACAACAATTTGAAGGACTATTAGTAATGCACTGAGCCAAACCATGCTGCACCACAGAGTGGAAAAGCACTATTAGTAAGGTGTTTCAGTGCACCATGGCATTGATTCTACAAGTCTCTGGAATTGTACTGGAGTAATATACAATATTATTCCAAAGGATATTCACTCAATTGGTGTTTTGCTGATGGTGGTGGAGAAGACTGTCTAACACATAGCTTTATATCTTCCAACAGGGTTGATATATAGTAACTATGAAGACCACAGCACATGATTTACATAATTTTCAGGAAATAAACCATTCAGGGAGCCCTTGTGCCCTGTGGATAGAGACAATGTTATCCTGTAGGAGATCACTCCCATCAGGATAGAAATGTTTTATCATGGGATAAAGAATAAGATTTGCGGTAACTTCCAGCAAAACATTCCCTACAGAACGAACGACAGAATCACTGGTGATATACACCCATCTGTACTTTGTTTTATATATATATATATATATATATATATATATATATGTATATATATATATATATATATATATATATATATATATATATATATATATATATATATATATATATATATATATATATAGAGAGAGAGAGAGAGAGAGAGAGAGAGAGAGAGTTGTCCTTGCCCAAGGCAAACCTTTTCTTTCACCTGTTTCCAGTTACAGTAACATTTCAATGTAATCTTCAATCTATTCACAGTGCAGATTTTAGAATTTTGCATAAACTGATCGGTCCTCACCCCATACATCAGCTGCTTCAGGCCCAGAATTAGTTCTGTAATTTGCAGTCCCAGGTGCAGAATATGTCACCCGAAAAGTGACATGCTGACTTATGAATACACTTTACCTGTGTTGTTCAGAAATCCCTTTTTTCTCCTAATGTGAAATTTTTCTGCAGTGCCCCATTGTCTTACCATTAAACCTGATTCCTGCTGTAGTGAATGCAACAAAAACGTTAATATCATTAACCCTCGGTTCCTGAACACATTGCATGCTGCAACAGAGGCAGCGCTCAGTGATAAGATGGGGACCAAAGATTTGCTGAAGGCATTAAAACAAATTAACCCTCAGATATGTCTTCTGTCATGGATGTGCTGCTGAGACCTCGCCCTCAGGGCCCCCCATCCGCCTCCTCTTTCATGTGACCAAATGTAATCTTTCGCATTTCATTTGCACGCATATTATTATTTATACCACCCAGATTTACTGTGGGCGATGGTGCAGATTGGATTCTGGTCAAGGGTTTGGATGGGCTGGGGGAGGAGGCGCAGGTAATTATAGTGGAAATGAATGGACGCCTGGGATGAGGTTCAGGCTGGGCTGCTGGGAGGGCTTCATTAAATATGGAGCCAGTTTGATCTGAGGCCTAAGGCTATTGACCGCTTCAGGGGGAGATAATGGTAAAGGGAAAACAACAGGCTGACGGATGTACTATTTGTGTAGGGGCTTGATTGACGAGGGAGAGGATTCGTTTATAGAGGGAGAATCAGCACGTTCGAATTCGATCATCTCCCATCACTGCAGCCTATTTGTCCCCAACGTCTCCTCTGTTTCCCAACCTACAGTTTACATAAGGGTGCTCGTGATCACCCATTAATATGAATGAATCCTCTAGGTGGATGAACCATAGGGACAAAGAAGCGGTCTGGCAGTATGTAATTTTTACATCATGCCTTGAGGTATCAGCAATTGCTATTGCCCTGAACACAAACCTGAACAAGAAAAGCTCTCTGTTCCCCTCAGATCCACACAGGCGCAGGTCAAGCACTTACATTAATAACACCAAAAAGGCTCATGCTCCTCTCCACACATTTTCCAGCCCTAGGCCACGGTAGCCATGTTTGGATGAGAGTTGGAGCTGAAACTCTTTGCTAAATCTGATCTTGTTAAAGGCCGCATTAAATATTGATCAGCCCCAAAGATACTCAATAAGGTGAGGTTGTGCAGTCAGTGTGCAATACTGAGTTGGAACTCTAGACTGCATGAGTTATGACAGAATGTGGAGGGTCAGGCATGGGCCCCGCTGGGAGATTCAGGGAGACAAATGGCAATGGAGATGGCAGTTTTTCACATCGGTGCCACACAGAGACAAGGCGGGGTGTCCAATAGATGCTAAATAAAATACCTCTAGCTTTTCAGACCTTGTTCAATGAATGTTTATTAGTTAGAAGTGTGCATGACATATTCAGGTATGCATTCACACCTAACTTTGCATTCAGAAAGTCCTGAAACTATTTAAGCAGTAGGGAAGTGGTAATAAACGAGTTGTCTGTTTCTCTAATATGTCTTTAACAGTATTTGCATATATCGGTCTTCATATACCCACATTATTTATGGGTCGCTTCATACCTTGTATGAATTATGGATCATATTTACAGTGTTGTTACATTTAATCAACAAGTGTATTCTTGATCATTTCTAAAAAATAAATAAATAAATAAAATAAAAAATAGCTGACTAGGTGTTTAACACTGTTGCCAGTAAGCTGCTGCAAAAATGACCAGTTACAACTGTAAAACTGTACTTATGGGGGAAAAAATGCTCATGAAAGCTAAATTTTACAGTTAAGCTGTAAAATACTGTATTATTTCATAGACACATAATTTCCATTATTGTTGTAAATGTTGTAACTTATTGCAGACTGATAAAAATCGATAGTTTTTTACTCATTGTAAACAATAAAATTCAGGAAATAATAAATATTTTCTTTATTTTAATGTACAAAATGTACTAAACATATCGATGCTTTTGTTCTTCAGAGATCAATAGCCTTCAAGAGAAAAACTAAATCTACAGCCCAAAAATTAAGCTAAGTTTCTTTAAGTTTCTTTTAGAAAAGATAACATCATGGCTACCATTGCCAAATGTACTGTTTGCGTAAAGTAAAGCCTTAAGCTTTCCTAGCTGGCTGCCAGGACACTGGTGTAATTAATTTAATGTATGCAAAATGCCCAACCCTCATCCCACAGATGAAAAAAATCCACCAACAATTTAAAAGTTTAGATTAGTTTAGTTTATTTATTTATAAAGCACATTTAAAAACAACAGAAGTTGAAACGTGCTGTACAAGTATTATAGAATAGATTTAAAACAAACATTTAATAGTATCAAATACCGATGGACAAATGACAATTCTACACCCTCAGGCCAAACTAAAAGTACTAAAAGTAGCACAGTTATGGCAATCCTACTGATAGACTGCATGCAAAACCTAGAAATACTGTTGAGATCAATATTATTTGTTAAGTCTTCTCTTTGATTGGATGTTTGTAACCATAATTCTCCACACAGGACTGCAGTTGGAGAAAATACTGTAGATCTGGCTGATCTCACCAAACCAATTCCCCATCAAGCTAATCCAAGCCCCTGCAGCACCAAAAAAAAAAAGAAAAAAAAAAGCCAGGAATCCAAAGTCAGGTAAACACTACACTTTAGCCACACTAATGAACAAAGCAATTCTGCTAAATGAGGTCACAATTAGATTACATGCAGTACAGTACAAAAAGAGCGTGACTTTTTTTTCTCAGGAAGGCATTCCAAAATTAGCTAAGCACATCCATAATGAAACATGTTGCACACCTGGTGATAAACAGTCTCCAAAGACCTTAGAAGAGGTGGGGAGAGAGCAGGGAAGAAAAAGCATCTTCAGCTTACAGAAAGTCCCTGAATTGTGCTTGTTGAGTTGCAGCTGTGAGCGGCGACGCTGCTCATTCCTCCTGCCTCATTTATCATAGTCAGAAGCGAGGAGGAGGTTGGAGGCCATGCTGGGTCTATTGTATTAGCAAACACACTCGTCAGAGCACAGCTCATTGTCTGCTTTTTACACCCCGTTTGCCTGCACAGTGTCCTTGCACTCCAGTAATGAGAGAATGGCCGAGGTAAAGGTGTTAAAAATATAAATGTGTCACAGGCACGGTGTTTATTTATATTATACCCATTTAGTGCAAAAATATATATTCTGTTTGGTGATTTCTAGTGGTTTAATGATAAGGCGTATCATACTGTAATGTTTGAGAGGAGGCTATTGATTAGGCACATTTCTGTATAGAACAATACATTCAACATACTGCATAATAAAGTAAGTTATTCAACATAAAATACTGCTTATATTAGGTTAGATGTATTTAAAAAAAAAACAAAACACGTTTACAATTCACTACAAAAAAAGTTAAAATATATTGAATATAGTCAAAATGATCTACCATTTCCTATTAAAAGATTACAATAAACCAAATATAAGATTATGAAACCTATTTTATGTTTTTATGTTAAATGTTCTTGTTCTATTGGTAGATTATTTTTTTTGCTAATTTTAAGCATTTATTTCTAGAAAGAAGCTAAATTATCTCCCAATAGAATAAGACAATTTAAAGCTTAAAAATAGCAATACTATTTCTAGAAATAGGCTTAATAATTTTATATTTGGTTTATTGTAATCTTATAATAAGGAATAGTAGCTACATTTGACTATATTCAAGATATTTTCACTTACTTTCATTTTTTGCAGTGTTAATCAAGCTCACAGTACTGCCTCTGAAAAAGTAGCTTCCTCATTATCTCAAATCAGAATAGGCTACAGGGGTTTTAAAAAAAAAAAAAAAAACAGCTTCTCCTAATCATGGTGTTACGCTGTTAGCATACTAGAGTATTAACTAGAGAAAACAGTAATGGTTACAGTCAGCAGCAAGCACAAACTGGAAAATTCACCCAAATCTTTAAGGCCTGGTGTATGCATTTTGGTTTCCTGGTAAGTTATGACACTGACGGCCAAAATGTTACAGTGTGCTGAATCCACCAAATAAGAGTACCATACACCAGCTCTAATACCACACATCTGAGTTTACATCACCCATCTGTGTTGTTCAGTGGAACTAGATGAAAACACAACACCATACAGACAGCAGAAACTCTCTGCTGTACTAAGGCAACATTTCCTGGCTGATTTAGTCTGGGCTAAACAAATCACCGCAGCGATCGGGAAGCTCACAGCTGAAGATATGAGACACTACTTGGTGGTAGAGAACGCAGGATTCAGAAACATGTCTAGGGCTACAGAGAGCTAAGTGACTTTGACAGAACTTTTTCTCTAAAGAAATCTGAATCTAGAGGAATTATACATTTTTAAACAATACAAATAAAGGTTTTCATTTGACTCATCTTCATACACTACAATATGATGTTCAATTAGATTTTTTTTTTTTTTTTTTAAATGTCTATGTAGTGGTTTTATACTAGAGTAGATTCAATTAGAAGTATTTGTGCATACACCTAACACACCACATAAAGACGTCTTAAGGACAGCACTACAATGACATCGTAAGGATGCAGCCAATGTTTCTTTGTGTGTCGCGTGTAATGCACAAACCTCAAGTTGTTCATCATCTCTCACACGCACCGAAGTAACGATTCATCACTCTGCCTGTGCCCTCGTCCTATCAGGGAGGACATGTGTCATTCATCATTCCCATGGCAACTGTCTCTTCTCCGGACAGCTCTGCAATCAGCAGCCCATCAGACCTTCAGCACGTCTTAGCCTTCTTTTGTCCCTCTCTGCTAACTGTCATAGCCTGATAAGATTATCACAGACAATTCCACACCAGCGTCTAGAAGAAAAGAAGGAGGTTGTTTCTTTTTTTTTTTTTTTTTTAAATTCATTTCTTTTTCATACTTTATTCCCTCTGCCCACAACAAGGCTTTTCTGGTCTCCTTTTGTCCTTCTTGCATTGAAGGAGGGGGGGAAAACGTGAAAGCACACAATATGCTAGCGCAGGGCTGGATCTTTAACTTGTAACAGTGACAGACACACAAAAGCCTGTCTGCTTTATCTGACAACAAATCAGAGAGATTTCAAGTTTGACATCAGCTTAGAAGAGAATTATAACAAAGCAAGGAAGTAGAAGGGAGAAACAGGATATGCTGCACAGTCAACACATTCATCAGCATTCGCTCGGTTCATTCAACACATAACTCATCAGCATCCGCAGCTTAGTTAACGAATGCCTATGTAATCACTCATATAATTAACTCACAAACACTCTCCAAAGGACAAGAAACAAACAAGCGACCAAGGATGTGATATCATAAACCAAATAGAAAGGTTTATATCAAGCAATATAAACAGGCTGTCAAGTTTGGGACACCTTACCATCTTTTTTTTTTTTTTTTTTTTTTTTTTTTTTTACATTAACAAAGAGATTTACAATGATCCAAATACACGTCAAAGCTGTGCAAGATATATCTGAAGAAGAAGGAGCCAGTGATGTCTGTAATGGAATGGCCTGTGCAGTCACCCAACCTTAAATCAATCAAGATGCTCTGAGAGTAGTTGGATCGAAAGGTTCTGGAGAGAGAAAGGTGTCCAACCAATTCAGTTCAATTCAATTTTATTTGTATAACGCTTTTAACAATAGACATTGTCACAAAGCAGCTTTACAGAAATCTGGATGTAGATTAGGATCCATAAGCAAAACAGAGGTGACAGTGGCAAGGAAAAACTTCCTGAGACAACATGAGGGAGAAACCTTGAGCAGAACCCAACTCTAAAAGGAACACATCCTCTTCTGGGCGACCCTGGATAGTGTGATTATACATCCAGCATCATAGAATTAATATTTTTACAGATCATGATGTTTCTGAGCAAGGAAGAACAAATCCACATAATTCTACTCGTAGGAATTTGTGTATTGCAAAAATGATGGACCGATTGAACAAGTTCTGTAAATAAAAGCTTTAGTATTGCCATTTTCTAATTTTCTCCTATCATGTTGGACTTACGGGACAGCATGTAGATCATTACTCTCCTACAACTGTATACTATAAAATCAAGCATTACTTAGTGTGTTGAAAGGATGTTCAGTCTAAGTATATTGTGAATAGAGCAGGACAGTCTCTATGATTACAGTAGCAGTTCTTAGCTGGTACACTCTTAAAACATTGGTGTTAAAAATAACACGTTGTGTGTTAATTTTGAACACACCTGCATGTCTAGTTAAGGACAACACATTTTGTATTGCTTTCTACACAATCAGTGTGTTAGCACATTTAACACATGCTGTGTGTTAAATATTTCCACACAAAGATGTGTTAAATATAACACAAATGTGTTGTTTCTACTTTTTTTCTAAACTTATACTAAAATGCAATTTGTTTGTATGGTAAAATTCTGCTAAAATGCTCACAAAATAAACAAAAAATTGCATGAAATTTAGGTGAAATTTATTTAAAATAATTTAAACACTTGACAGATGTAAGAATTATAAATCTCCCTGGGAAGATGGGAGTCCCAGTCCCTTCCATCTGAAAAGCTGTAAAAGAGCCAAAAGAGTGTTGGTTAGTTGTACCTTCAACTGAGAAATTGCGTTACAGAATCCCAAATTATGTAATTTTACAAATGTGATCTCCACTCTCCTAATGAACAAAATGGCGCTGTAGACTCACCAGATAAATCTAGCTAACTTGCGAATACTTATTTTGCCCCTTTAACACCTTACCGCAGAAGTTTTGCACAACCTAATTAAGTCAACCTACATTACAGAGATAGTGGAAAGCATTACAACTTAAACCCCATCCACTCTGTCACGTCAACCTTGTGAAGAACTTTCGGCCTCGACATTACTGAGCTAGCTTAGTTGTTAGCCACTGACTGTCTGTACCTGTTAACCAGTATTAACATCCTCCGAATGCATGAAGAAACACGGCCCTAACCCATCGTCCTAATGCTAATTACTACAGCTTGCTTTGTCCAAAACACTTGCTAAATGTAAGTAACATTAACCCACTCTCTGTATTACATCATGGTCAACAGCTGTAATGTTACGTTATCGTTAACTTTCAAAAAGGGAAGGGGAATCTAACATTACCGCGAGCTGCATTCTAAAGTAATGTTATCATCTCAGGTGAGCGTCTAGGTTAGCATCACTCATTCCTACTGTGATTGGTGACAGCATCCAGCTAGCTACAGTGGGGGGAAAAAGTATTTGATCCCCTGCTGATTTTGTTCGTTTGCCCACTGACAAAGAAATGATCAGTCTATGATTTTAATGGTAGGTGTATTTTAACAGTGAGAGACAGAATAACAACAAAAAAATCCAGAAAAATGCATTTCAAAAAAGTTATAAATTGATTTACATTTTAATGAGGGAAATAAGTATTTGACCCCTTCGACTTAGTACTTGGTGGCAAAACCCTTGTTGGCAATCACAGAGGTCAGACGTTTCTTGTAGTTGGCCACCAGGTTTGCACACATCTCAGGAGGGATTTTGTCCCACTCCTCTTTGCAGAGCCTCTCCAAGTCATTAAGGTCATTTTCAATGCCCTGGCTGACGGAAGGAGGTTCTCACCCAAGATTTGACGGTACATGGCCCCGTCCATCGTCCCTTTGATGCGGTGCAGTTGTCCTGTCCCCTTAGCAGAAAAACACCCCAAAGCATAATGTTCCCACCTCCATGTTTGACGGTGGGGGTGGTGTTATGACTTGGGGTCATAGGCAGCATTCCTCCTCCTCCAAAGACGGCGAGTTGAGTTGATGCCAGAGAGATCTGACCACACCTGACCACAACACTTTCACCCAGTTCTCCTCTGAATCATTCAGGCAAACTTCAGACGGGCCTGTACATGTGCTTTCTTGAGCAGGGGGACCTTGCGGGCGCTGCAGGATTTCAGTCCTTCACGGCGTAGTGTGTTACCAATTGTTTTCTTGGTGACTATGGTCCCAGCTGCCTTGAGATCATTAACAAGATCCTCCCATGTAGTTCTGGGCTGATTCCTCACCGTTCTCATGATCATTGAAACTCCACGAGGTGAGATCTTGCATGGAGCCCCAGACCGAGGGAGACTGACAGTGTCTTCCATTTGCGAATAATCGCACCAACTGTTGTCACCTTCTCACCAAGCTGCTTGGCGATGGTCTTGTAGCCCATTCCAGCCTTGTGTAGGTCTACAATCTTGTCCCTGACATCCTTGGACAGCTGTTTGGTCTTGGCCATGGTGGAGAAACTGAGATTAGGAGCACTCCCTTTAAGAGAGTGCTCCTAATCTCAGCTCATTACCTGTGTAAAAGACACCTGGGAGCCAGAAATCTTGCTGATTGATAGGGGATCAAATACTTATTTCCCTCTTTAAAATGCAAATCAATTTATAACTTTTTTGAAATGCATTTTTCTGGACTTTTTTGTTGTTATTTCTCTCACTGTTAAAATACACCTACCATTAAAATTATAGACTGATCATTTCTTTGTCAGTGGACAAACGAACAAAATCAGCATGGGATCAAATACTTTTTTCCCCCCACTGTAACCCTAACTCTGAGCCTCAGATAAGATACAGACCCAGAGAATTATAGAATAACCTCAGTCCATATTTCACAGGGAACAAAAACACATGACACTAGTAGTGTAACACTGAGGAAGCAGTACATGATATTCACTTTTGAAGTCGTCACGATAGGTAAAGTTAATTATCACTTGCTGAGTCACTGTTTTCCAATGAATACATTTTCGAGAGCTCCCTGCCTAAATATCACGAACTTGGCCAGGCATTTTCAGCAGCATTAACGCTAAATAGTGATGAACGCTAACTTGTTGTCATTTCGTTTCCTCGCCTCAGGACTCTGACTCCGTGGTCACAATCAAAAGGTCAAAGCACTTTGGATGATGACATCAGTACCGCAGTCTGCAATGTGATTGGACAATAATTTAACACGTTGTGTTGGTCACTGGTGTGAATTTTTTTAAACAATTTTTTGATAATTTAGCACAACGTGTTGAAATAGTAATAACACAAAAAGTGTGTAGGATATTAACACATCCTTTCTGAGTGCAAATCTACAGTACCAGGATGAAGCATGGGTGAGACTTGGATTTAAAGACTTTTAGAAGGTACAAATCTTATTATAATCTTAGTTTATCCATGTGGGACCATGTGGGACATAATGCGACTCTGTCATTCAAACTTGAAAATACCAATTCAAGGTCTTGCACCAAAAAAATCCCACTAAGCCAAGAGCTAAACACTTGGTGATATTTTGAAACCTTGCGTCAAAGTAAACTAGAAATCTTGAACTTTCAGTCTGCCAATATTTACGTCCTTAAACAACCACTTTCTATGAATTTTAAAATAATGTCTGAAAAAAACAAAACAATGAAAATATTCAGAGCAAAATGTGTGGAGGTCACCATCCAATCTTCCGCTGTCCTTCAAGGATTGATCAGAAGTGCTGTGAACTGTGGTGGAGAATGTAAGGAAGAGGAGAGGGAGAGGACGAATGAGTGGGCAGAAGAGAGAATAGAACCAGACAAGGATGCATTATTTATTTAAAGCCCTGATTAATAAGAGGGCCTTCATCATCGTCCCCCCAACTTCGGATGGTTTCCATTTTTAATGCTATTCATAGGAGATGAGAGAGAAAATTTGAAATCTCCTTCCCTTATTACCACTGCAAGAAAGTGTCATATTACTTAGGGGCTGATTACACGGCTGCCCGAGCCCAACTGTACGTGAATACTGTATTTGCAAACACTCATTGAGCTCTGAGAGTGGCACTGTAATCGCCTTGCCTGTCAGAAGGAGACAAGTGACGGAGCCAAATTACTCCCCCAAGGTTATTTCTCCTTCCCTCCTCAGCAATACAAACCTGCGAATCGGACATCTGTCAGCTCGGGGGTCTCAAACTGAGGGGCAAAAAAAAAAGTTTTAGCCAACAACAATCTCATCCAAAGCCAAATGTGATAGGAAGATGTTAAAGATTCTCATTACAAATCCCTCAGAGTGTCTTCAGTCAATCCATGGTTTGAGACAGAGCAAGAATTGCTCCTGACAAACATTAATGTGAATGAAAATTGAAGGATGCGTTGCTGGGTGAGACAGTTTTCAGACTGAACGACTTCTCCAGGTTATTGACAGCTCCACTTGGGGACAAAAACATGGCAGGCGCTCTCAGTTGTGGCAGTTTGGATAATATTAAGGGCTCATAGTGTTCAGTTTGTGGGGCAAGAATACAGTGGAATGTCCACAGAGAGCAAAAGATAGAGAGAACACTGTCAGGAAACTGGTCTTCACTACATACATCAGCCTCTTTAAAACATCCCTCTGGGCAATGATGGAGGCTGTCCATGTTCTTATACAGGTATTAGTGAAGACAGTGCACGCAAATTGTTTCCCCGAATAATGCAGAGTGTTAAAGTCAGTCGCTCTTTCTCTGTCTTTTTGAGAACAAACTAATGGCTGCTGCTCCAAGAGGACACCCCTAGGGCTTTTAACTATTTTACAGTAAGGTTCACTTCGAAAGCAAATGGCACCCCATTGATATTCAAGAAGTCACAGTGGATTTACATGAGAAAATGAGAGAGGGACTTCTCCTCTCCCCAGTGCAGCAATGAAGGTACTGTGCAAGTTCGATGTGCTGTAAAGTGACAAGACAAAGTTTTCTAAAGGACTGTACTATTTGCTATGTCATTTAAATACACATTCCAAATATGTCCTTTTTTTCCCTGGTGTATATTCCTATTTCAGCTCTGACTGATATCAGCTCTCCTTAAATTAATGTTTTTTTCAAATATTATACTTAAATAGTGTTCATAAGGCAACATAGCAGCTATATAAACCCCTTATGACAAATTTCTTAAACATACATACAGTCAGGTATGCCTTTTCACCAGAGTAAATACAGAGGATAAACCACAAGGTGTAAACCATTGATAAGCCTCAAAAACAGGTAGACCAAAAAAAAAAAAAGCCTGTACAGTTCTAGACAGATGAGACAAAGATCAACTTGTACCAGAATGATGGGAAGAGAAGTGTATGGAGAATAAAAGGAAATGCTCATGATTCGAAGCATACAACCTTATCTTAAGGTTATGGGCATGTATGTCTGTCAGTGGAACCGGTTCCCTTGTATTTTGATGTGGCCGCTGACAGAAGGCGCAGTATGCATTCTGTATGTTCAGATTCAGTCAAATGCTTCAAAACTCATTGAATGGCACTTCACACTGCAGATGCACAATGCCCTGAAGCATACTTTGAACGTAACCAAAGACTTTTTAAGGCAAAGATGTGGAATGTTCTACAATGGCCAAGTCAGTCACCTCACCTGAATCCAATTGAGCATGCATTTCACTTGCTGAAAGCAAAACTGAAGGCAAATCCCCTCCCAAGAACAAGCAGGAGCTGACGACAGCTGTAGTAAAGGCCTGGCAGAGCAGCATCAGGGAAGAAACCCGGTGTCTGGTGATGTGTATGGGTTGCAGACTGCAGGAAGCCACTGACTGCAAAGCATGATGTTAGTTTGTCCAATTACTATTGGTCCAATTACTTTTGGCAATTTAAACTCCTGTATAATAAATCCAAATAATATTGTGGTAGACAACTTAAATAACAACATCTTTGTAAATGTCCAAATATTTATGTACCTGACCGTACGTAAACATTTGTAAAGGTAAACAGAAAAACGACATAAAGATTGCTTTTGTCAGTTCTGACGTCAGGCTGACAACACCTGAGTCATGTGACAGGTTTCTGTTGATATAAGACTGTGCTATGACACATTCTGGGCTGAAATATTTTGGAACATTATGACTGACTTATAACTGAGTAGTAGCTCAGTCTACCATAGGCGGATCTGGGGAGGGGCCTGGGGGGACATTTGCCTTTTCACAACAAGCTTGTCCCCCTGTGAGGAACCCCTTAATGTGGAGTGAGTCGACTCTGAAATAATAATTTTTTAAAAATAATTATTAAATATTAATAATTATTTTAAAAAACATTAACAAAAACACCTGTTAAGCTGGTCTCCCGTCTGGATCAGAAGGTGTTTTTTGTTACCACTTAGCTAAGTTGGAAGAAAGTGGAACAAGGTGCAAATGACACTATAATAAAATAATGAGACAATAATAGCAGCAAAGAAGAAATAAAAATTAGTGTTTTAAAAATAATGTTTTAAAACTACCATGTCTATACCAGTGTTTTACTACCCTGTCTATACCAGTGTATTACTTTAGTTGTATAATTCTAACACAGTCATGTAATGTTATTCAAAATATTGCATTTGTATAACATTGTGTATAACCTTAAATAGCAAGCTAGATCAGAAAACGCATTGTTTTTTGCGCTATTATTCTCTCCAAAATGAAGAAACTGTACAGTACGTAATCCCCCCACCTCTGATATGTCACATTATGGAGCTTCACTAATATCTCTTTTTATTTTTATCAAAACATGCTTTAAGGTACATGTATATTCAGAATTCGGTATATCCTGTATATACTGTATATCCTGAACTATCACAGTGTTACACTTTAAAAAATTAAGGCAAATGGGAAGATGTTTTTGCTTCAACCCTAACTGCTACTTGGCCATAAGAGCAAACCTGATAAAAATAAATAGCCAACAAATCATGAGCACTTCAATTTAACACAAGAATCTGCAGGTGAGTTTCAGAAACATGAAATTAGCCCTCCAGTTGAAAAGGAAGAAAGAAAGCATGCGTTTCCTGTTTATTTTTAGCATCGGCTGGTGGCAGCAGGTGCACTCTTACTTGTGCTTATGGCATCAATATAAATGAGAGATAATTACTTTTGTGACAACGTGCCAATTAAATTAGACTCTGCAAAACGACATAATAGCAATTTATTATGCTCTGGTGAGCAATAACAAACCCATCATAATTAACACTCTGGTCGCAAGCAAGAGCCGTTTTGTGCCACAAACACAATCTGATTCCCCAAACTAAACATACGGGACAAACTCGATCTAAGTCAGATAATAGCATTAAAGGGTTCAGGCACAATGAGAAAGACTGATCTCGCACATTCTAATGAGAGTGTAGATGTAGATGTGGGAGGATGAAGAAGAACCATGCTCTTTGAGCTGTAAACAACAGACATAACTTTTGTGTAGCGCTAGTGAGCTTCAAAACTAGATGTTTTAATTACTCTAATAGCTATTAGGCCTGCAGTGCGCTTGGAAAAAAAGAGTCAGAAACTCTTTTTTTCCCCCTAAAAACCTGAAAGCTGTTGCCTCCCTTAGACTCTGTATCCTGAGCATTCTTCATCCTTGTCCAAAGCTCTGTTCTGCCTTCATAGCCTAAGGACATGAATCCAAGTCAGCGTCTTCGCCTGTGGCAACACCTTTAATCTCCCATCACCTCTGTGGTTAGTATATGGCAGAACATGGTGTACATGCTCTGGTACGGACTAACTGGCTTTAGCAGTGATAAAACACAATCTACCACCTCCCTGCAGGTTGTGTTCTATCTGTATGCCATCCATCTATATCAATATTTTCAAATAAACACTTAAACAGGAAGAAAAATGGTAAGAATTAGGTAAATTACATTATTAATAGACTGCCTTAATACCAGTCACTCTCAGGGGGGCACTTTATCCTCTTCAAGCCTTTAATTGTGAGCTCCTGATTTAATTTTTTAAAAAGCAAAGCTGAAGTGAAAGCCTGTTCTACTTATTAAGAAGCCGTTTCACAAGGAATAATTATCAGGACCTATAATTTGGGATTGTATCATGCAAAAGGTTAGCTGTAGGTGACAAGAGAGAGGAAACAGACCTGGGGCGATGCAGCCAGAAAGCGCTGCTGTGCATTTTAATGCCCTGTGAAAATGAACTCACCCACAGAGCAAATTGCATTGACCTGGATCTCACGCGTTGATGGTGGAAAGCCAAATCCGGAGGAGAGCCTTTAACCCTTTGCCTGGGTAACCCAATGCCTGACAGGTTTTAAATAGAGTTAGCGATCTGCTGTTGCACAGTGTGAGAATGAACTTTAAATGAAGTTTGCAAATTTCAGTGCTACATTAAGATATTTGTACAACCTGATGAACACCCAGCAACTGTTGTGCAAGGAATGACACGCAGGCTAATGTTCCCTAATATTTCTTATTTCATATATCTAAATATGTATTACTTCTTACTTGAATATTTACTCAGAGGTGCAAATATCTAATATGAAACTAACTTTACTGAGGTAATATTAAGTCACGCTTTTGAGAAACTTTCTGATTATTAATGAAGACATCGTTTAGATAAACTTCCTCGTTTTTAAGATTTACTAAATGGAGTTATTTTGTCTGGCAGAAATTGGCTTCCATAAATGTAATACCTGCCGTTCGTCCAGATTATTTTGCACACGAAATAGCTGTTTCCAGAGACTTTCAGGCTTAGTAATATATTTCCATTGACACCGCCCTGTATTTTGCACTATTAGATAGAAATGCCCCAAATTCCATATTCGTTATGGCAAATATGCTAAATTTACAACATGTGTCACATCCGGATCCACTGTTGATTCTCATCCCAATCCGAATCTAGCTTGGATATTACCAAGCACATACTCACCTGACTTCTAGAACACCTGCTTCTTGTTTTCTCCTAACTATTCCTTCTCGCACAGGTTTTGCCATCTTTTCTGCATGCAATTTTGAGTGTTATTTTCGGATTGGTTCCCTGGTTTCAAACTTTTTTGCTCTTTCTTGTTTTGGATCCTGTTTTTTCCCCAGTATTGCTGTTTTTCTGCCTGTTTTTAGACCATGAATTCTGCCTGTCGTTTTGGATTTTTAAGAAAGCTCATGCTTACATCCATCTACCTCTGATTTGTGATAACATGCTATTTTGCTCATATGAAAGAGGCAATCCTACATTGTCCCTATTAGTAAATCATCTTACACATTGTTTTGGGCATGTTATCAAGTTTGTCACACGTTTTTTTCACACGCGAACATTTCATAAATCAGGGTCTATGTGTGTCTAACCCTTGGAACATTGAGGCAAAATAGTAAGGACAATTAAGACTAAGTCAAGCCCAACCCAGCTTCCATGTATTGTTCAAAGTTTCATAGATCTAATACTTCAATAGTGTCACTTTTACAAAACTTCATGGCACACACTCCTTGCCTGACCTGCATTAGTTTTTAATCATTCACAGACCAGAGTGTAACAACAACACAAAAAAAGCAGTTCAGCAATATGGTTTGAAACTGATTGACTTAAGCTGATAACATCTCTTGCAGGATCGCAAAGATCTGAATAAACAAATAAATAAGTAGGACAATAAACAAGCAAGCTCTAATCAATAGAATGACCAGGGCACTTGAAAAGCAGTCTTTTTTTCTGAGCGCCGGGGCTGTGGAGAAGTAAAACAAACAGTGTTTGTGTAAAGGTCTTCCAGTCCCAACGGGCCCAACCTGCCATCGATTATGGTGATGTTGCTCACTGTTTGGTAACTTGACAAGAGGTGAAACAGAGCTCTAATGTGTACAGATCATGTTTGACCACCAGCTGAGGGAGCAGGGGAATCTGTCTGGGACGCCAAACATAGAGAAATGTTTTATGAATTTATAACCATTACATAACTCTGCTGAAAGTGACATCAAAATAAACAAGTCAAAACTAATTAGATGGACTAGTAAGCGTGTAGCAATTTTTTTTCTTTGAATTATTCGAAGTATATGAAGTTACTTTGTTAAAACTGAATTCTATTCTATAATATCATACAGAAAATTCATTGAATCACATAAAGGAATAAAGCTTGATAACACCTGTAACAGGAGGTTGAAAGAGACTATGCAGGCCAGAGGAGTAGCACGCTCCATCATAGCCCTGGCAGCTTCCACTCTCATCTGCTGGCCAGTTCCACTGGGTGCACACCTCCTCTTTAACAGGAAATCAGTCATGGCACTTCATCCATTTCTTCAGCTTCTGTGCAGCCTGCTCCATCCACAACATCTGCGCTGTGTGAACCACAAATGCCACATTGACTCAAAAGGAACACTTCTCACATCAACGTTATTGGGGGGAAAAAAAACACTACAAGGGAGTGTGCAAAACTAAGCTTAAGAGATTATTAAATTGTTAGTTAATGTTAGTGTTTAGCTTCTAGCATTGTAGTATGCAAAGAGAGCCTAAAGGGGATTTTTAACATCAAAAGAAAATTCACAATGCACACAGATCCAGAGCAGGGTGATGAAGAGATACCACCGTCGTGGCATATGGAATAAAAATGTTTCACGTGGATGCAGGAGGAGTGGGAATGGTGGAGACACAGACCGTCAAACACGTTCATATAGTCCTTACCCTCAGAGCGACCGTCATGCTCCCGTGGCTTTACTACTTTCACGCCTCTTATTCTCTAATTCCAACCGCACCTGGGCCTCCTCTGCAGAAACACACATAAACTCAGCCAGACACACACACACACACACACACACAGACACACACACAAACACACACACACACACACAGACACACACACAAACACACACATTCATGTATTACTATCTTTGAGGACATTCACCATAGCTCTGACAAGCAGAAATTAAATACACCCACTGCAGGAACAGTATATAGTAACATAATGCAGCAAAAAACGCTCAATGAAATTGACAAAAGTAAACAGAAACACGATGATTCAGAGATATAATAGGAATAAACAATTACTGATCCTAAATAAGAAGAAGACTCACACTGAATACTATAATGACTACACAACATGTGCAATGTCAAGCTCACAGTGAGAATCTGTCAAGAGAAATTGCATCTTGTCGTGATACCACCGTGTCTTTTTTTTTTTTAAACCAATTTTTCATTGCATTTATATGATTTTTATTCGTTTTTGCTCTTGTACTGTGATAAAGCAGGCGGCTTTGTGCAGTGATATCAGCGTCGTCCAGAAACTTTTGCCATAGTGAGATTATTTATAATACAGTAATGCTATCTAGTGGCATAAAAGAGAACAACCTCCAGGCTATAACACAACCACATGAGTTCAGTTATCACACTTGGGTAAATATTGTTTTCTGGTGTCAGAAATCTTGTGTTGTGTTCATCCATTCATCTTCAGTAACCATTTTGTCCTGATAAGGGTTGCAGTAGATCTGGACCTATCCAGTATGAGGCAGGAATACACGCTGGATGCAATGCCAATTCAATACAGGGTATCTCACACACACACACACACACACACACACACACACACACACACACACATTCACAGGCTCATTAACTAATCTACTAATTGAAACAGGGAGAACATGCAAAAAGCTGATCATAGTACTGTTATTCTATACTCACAGAAAAAATGGTACTGAGTGTAAATTATAGTGATATATATCTTTTAATTTCCTTTTAGGTTTTAGATTAGATTTTTCGTTGTTTTTTACAGGTGGGCTTCCCTTAATAAGCAAGGCAAGGAAAGCTATTCCATTTCTGTAAACCATCTCAGACAAGTTACTAGCACATGAAAATATTTGAAGGTGCCAGGTTTTTAATGGCTGTATTGAGTACAGCAACACTTTGGACAGCTCCAGTAATCACCCAGACAGGTACACAATAAATACTGCCTGGTGTTTCACACTCACACCTGAGCCCAGTGAACTGCTGCTGCAGCTGACACAGAGCTCACTGTCTTGTTAATAGGGTTCATGCTCTGGCTTAAAGTGAGAGGGAGATTGTCAGTGTTTTACTTTTATCCTTCTGTCCAAATACTTCACCAACCATATTTAGGAGTTTGGCAATATATTCAACAGCTCTGCCATGCTTCTGTTATCCTTATACATATAGTCCTATACACTTTCAGTGTAATTTTTATAGACTGGTTATTTCAGTATTGCATCTTTAAAATAAAGAGATGGTATTAACATATTCTCACATAGCTCCACAGGATAGTGTGCCTCAAAGACCTCTGGGTATTTTAAGAGCATGACCAAAAGGCAGTAACATGCTAAACAGTGTGGTGGTGTATATATTCTGCTCTGTGTGTGGTGGGGGTGGGGGGTGTGGCTTTCAGAGAGCAGAGAGAGGCACAAACCAACATAATTATTTCGTTTTGGGCTCCCTCTGGTGGACATAATGTACAAGATTATAGATTATATACAGATGTAACTTAACATTCACTAAACTCTGCCCTGTTTCTTGGTTATTGTTGCTAAATCTAACAGGAATCAACAATTAACAGTGGAGTGTAGACCTTTTAACCCATTAAATTCTTAGTCATCTACGTTTTGGAGGAATCCATCCAAGATTTAAGAGAGAAATAATCAAGTCCCAAACAGAGCCATATGTGAGTGTAGTTTCAGAACTGAAACTGCTGAAACAAGTGCCTTGTTTCAGTACTGTTTTAAAAATCTGGCTTCATTTATATGCCCTTGCTTTTTTCCTATGTGGAAATCCCCAACGCCATCTTAAGGGTCGTTTCATTACTGGATGAGACTTTAAGTTTGCTAGATGACAAGGCACTGATAGATTGCATCAACATATTGTAAATGCAGACTTCAGGAGCAGAACTCGATGCTATCAGATGTAATTTCATTTTCCAATCAGAAACAAATTGCAGACAAAGCTGTTTAAAAGTGTGAGCCAAAGCAATGAAATACTTTGAAATAACTAAGATTCTGCAAGCACACTACAAGGGCAAGGGCTACAGTGGTAAGTACATTCCTACATTGTTGCTGTATACAAATTAAAGATACAAAAATAAGGGTACTTATTAGTACTTCTACAGATTAGTACTTTTTTGCCCACACAGCAAATGGCCACTGTAGGTGGTATAAACATCTTGCAAACAGTTGTGAGAGAAAGTGTATGACTGCATTCACATGACCAGGTTGAAAGGACACAAATCCAATTTGAATGTGACACACGTGATTTTTTTCAGGACTGTGGACACAAAATTTCAGACCTGAATCACATTCATCTGTGGTCCTAGATTGGATACATATTCTATATATGGCCATATGACATGTCAGATCAGTGAGAACAAGCAGATACCACTGGGGTAATCATCATCCAGTGTCGGCACCACAGCAAAGCAACAGTGGAGGACAGCAACAGCAGTGTACTGGATATTCAGTGGAAGGATGGAGAAATCAGCTATTTACTTGATACTGAAAATCGCTTCAAGCTAAATTGGAATGAACCTACCAAAACTGAGTAGTGTAGTGAAGCAATTGGTCAAGAAATTGATGTGCTCATGCAGGCCTTTCAGTGGATATGACACATATGGGTCACTTACAGTGACTTAAATGTGAACTGTCAAGATAGAGAGATCTGATCTCAGCAACAAAAAAGAAAAAAAAAAAAAGAAATGTGCAAGGAAGCTTGTAATGTGATTGTAGACTAACGAGAGCATCTGAAAAAACAGTATTAAAATGGGTTTCTCAACTCCAGAGCCAAAGCTTCACTATCTGTTTCACATTTTTCCAGGGTTCTCTGGTTTCCTCCCACTTTATGCAGTTGCAGAATAATAAATACAGGTGTATCTCAATAAATTAGAATGTCGTGGAAAAGTTCATTTATTTCAGTAATTCAACTCAAATTGTGAAACTCGTGTATTAAATAAATTCAATGCCACAGACTGAAGTAGTTTAAGTCTTTGGTTCTTTTAATTGTGATGATTTTGGCTCACATTTAACAAAAACCCACCAATTCACTATCTCAACAAATTAGAATACTTCATAAGACCAATAAAAAAACATTTTTAGTGAATTGTTGGCCTTCTGGAAAGTATGTTCATTTACTGTACATGTACTCAATACTTGGTAGGGGCTCCTTTTGCTTTAATTGCTGCCTCAATTCGGCGTGGCATGGAGGTGATCAGTTTGTGGCACTGCTGAGGTGGTATGGAAGCCCAGGTTTCTTTGACAGTGGCCTTCAGCTCATCTGCATTTTTTGGTCTCTTGTTTCTCATTTTCCTCTTGACAATACCCCATAGATTGTCTATGGGGTTCAGGTCTGGTGAGTTTGCTGGCCAGTCAAGCACACCAACACCATGGTCATTTAACCAACTTTTGGTGCTTTTGGCAGTGTGGGCAGGTGCCAGATCCTGCTGGAAAATGAAATCAGCATCTTCAAAATGCTGGTCAGCTGAAGGAAGCATGAAGTGCTCCAAAATTTCTTGGTAAACAGGTGCAGTGACTTTGGTTTTCAAAAAACACAATGGACCAACACCAGCAGATGACCTTGCACCCCAAATCATCACAGACTGTGGAAACTGAACACTGGACTTCAAGCAACTTGGGCTATGAGCTTCTCCACCCTTCCTCCAGACTCTAGGACCTTGGTTTCCAAATGAAATACAAAACTTGCTCTCATCTGAAAAGAGGACTTTGGACCACTGGTCAACAGTCCAGTTCTTCTTCTCCTTAGCCCAGGTAAGATGCCTCTGACATTGTCTGTGGTTCAGGAGTGGCTTAAAAAGAGGAATACGACAACTGTAGCCAAATTCCTTGACATGTCTGTGTGTGGTGGCTCTTGATGCCTTGACCCCAGCCTCAGTCCATTCCTTGTGAAGTTCACTCAAATTCTTGAATCGATTTTGCTTGACAATCCTCATAAGGCTGCGGTTCTCTCGGTTGGTTGTGCATCTTTTTCTTCCACAATTTTTCCTTCCACTCAACTTTCTGTTAACATGCTTGGATACAGCACTCTGTGAACAGCCAGCTTCTTTGGCAATGAATGTTTGTGGCTTACCTAGTGAACCAAACTGAGAGACCATTTTGAAGGCTCAGGAAACCTTTGCAAGTGTTTTGAGGTGATTAGCTGATTAGCATGTCACCATATTCTAATTTGTTGAGATAGTGAATTGGTGGGTTTTTGTTAAATGTGAGCCAAAATCATCACAATTAAAAGAACCAAAGACTTAAACTACTTCAGTCTGTGTGCATTGAATTTATTTAATACACGAGTTTCACAATTTGAGTTGAATTACTGAAATAAATGAACTTTTCCACGACATTCTAATTTATTGAGATGCACCTGTATATACATGGATGAATGAATGAATGAATACATATATGGTGAATGCATGGTGAACGACAACATAAAACGTCATAACTGCAAGAAAATCTAATACTGTAGTAGCGATAAAATTAATGAACTAGCAATGCAGAGTCTTAGAATATAAAGTTGCTCGGGATGTTTGCTGACAGTTTGTTCATGATCAGGGTGACAAGGTAAAAATGGCTGTCACCAGACTTACAAACTAGCAATACAAAATTTGCAGTTAACTATTTTCATATGTAGTAAACTGCTGGATAATATAGTAAACATTATCATAGGATGTATATGTTAGCTTAAAACTTTTATTTTAGCGGATCTCCCATGACAGTGTGCGCTTCTAAAAGATTCAAGATTCAATTTTTATTTGTCACATACACAATTATATACAGTATATAAGTTGCAGTGAAATGAAAACCTGGCCTACTCCACTTTAGATTGTGCATTAAATACTAAATTAAAATTAATAAAATCAGAAATGAATAAGAAATAAGAAACAAGATAAGAAATATGGAATATATGTACAGGAATGTGCAAAAGTGGGTGTACAAAATATGCACTATGTTAGATGTGTTAACAATTCAAGGTGCAAAGTGCAAAGGATCTGTATGGTGGACATGTCCGTGTTGAGGAGTCTAATGGCCTGAGGAAAGAAGCTCCTCCTGAGCCTCTCAGTTTTAGCCATCAGACTACAGAAGCGCTTGCCTGATTGCAGCAGGATGAACAGACAGTTACCGGGGTGGGTGGAGTGTCTCATGATTTTGGCAGCTCTTGTACTGCATCGCCAGGTGTAGATGTTGTGCAGAGAGGGGAGAGCAGACCCGGAGATGCGCGCAGCTAAGCACACCACTCTCTGCGGGGCTTTGCGGTCCTGGATTGAGCAGTTTCTGTACCATGCTGAGATGCACTGAGTCAGTAAACTTTCTATAGCCCCAGTATAGAAAGTTTTCAGGATTGCTGGGGAGACCCTGAATTTCCTCAGCAGTCTTAGGGTAAGATGTTACAACCATTGTCTGTCTTTGATCACCTGAGCTTGAATGTGATGAGTCCAGGTCAGGTCTCAGAGATGTGTACTGCAAGCTGAAGCTGCTCAGTCTCTCCACGGGGGTCCTGCTGATCTTGAGTGGGGTGTAGGATCTGGGCGCTGCCTCTGTTGCTGCCTCTTCCTGAAGTCCTCAACCAGCTCCTTGGTTTTACTGATGTTCAGAGAGAAAATCATATACTGTATTAACTAAATACTAAAGCTCTATATTACCATCACCATATTATAATAAGCTACTTTGATGTTATTTAGATAGTGATTTAATTTTGATTAAGGGTGGGTGGGTGGGGTGGGTGTCAAACCCACAAAAAAAGCAGTTTAATCAGTTACAGGGTACACAGCATGCCTAACATGGTGAGATGAATCATGTGAAACAACATCAGCTTGTTTCTTTTAGTTGTTATTCATGTTGCTTCTGTCAATATTGCCGAGCCACAAAATACAATTGCCTTAGATGAGATCATCATCTGTTCACAAGTGTGCAATTGCTTTTGAGAATGATAAACTCGGTTCTCATTTATAGTCTTTCAAATATTAAAATATATCAGAGATGTAAAACTTTTCTGTATCATTAGTCATTTCTCTCAGTTCAGATAATGTAATCAGCTGCCAGCCACAATGGCCTAGCTGTTCCTCTCCTCTTTTATTTAACATTGCTAATTACTGCAGTTTAGTTTTGTGGCTCTGTAATGTTACCTGTAATTACATTCATGGCATCATATAGAAATGAACTGATGTTGATCGCTTCTTGTTTCACACAGTTAAGCTCACCTTTTAAACCTGCAATTTCACTTCTTTCTAAGTGGCATCTTCTAGCCATAATCAGTATTGTTGGGCATGTGGGTCAGTTTGTGTGACATGTCAGAAATACATCACATTAAAAAAAACAACAATGTAAATAACACAACAAAACAAATCGGACTTATGGATTAAGGGGGGTTTGAACATTTCAGCTCAAACGTAGACCCTTGTTGTTTACAGATCTCACTGTGACTAATCTTTCTGATATAATACAATCAAAAGAGCTACACAATACATTGTAAAATATTAGCTACTGTTTGAGATTTATTGTTTAATTTAATATTTTAAATTCAAAATAAAAATACTAAATAAATAAATATAAATAAAGATATATTGTAAATATACAGTACTCTGCAAAAGTCTTACGGACCCTAATTTTTTAAAATACAAATTTTATTATAGATATTTATTTGATGACTTCTGCATGCCTGAATAGTACAAAATAATTTTATTCTTTTCCAACAAAAAAAATTTGTATGTCAGTAAAGAAAGTAACATATCAAGTAACAGACTATTTTCCAGACAAAAACATAATGAAGGCTGCTGGGTTTTACCTGCAACAACAGAAGCAAGTGTGACAGTCAAAATCTCCAGAAGAACTGACAGATTCTCCAAGATGCTCAGTAAAACTTATTAGACAATGTCCTTATAATTAGATAATGTCCTTATAATATCCTGAGACTACTGATGCATTTTTTTTTTAAAAAGCAAAGGGTTGTCACACCAACTATTGACTTTGCTTAGTTTAATACTGTTTACTGCTCTTTAAAGTCAATTTTTATGTAGAAACATTTAATTCAGTTGTTTTTGAAGGCTTCATTACATGTACAAGACTTCTGCACAGTAATATAAACAGATATATAATGTATAAACAGAAATTCTCCTCATCCTATATACAATAACTATAAAGACATGCAGAAAAACAAACTGAAAAAGGTCACAGACTTAGCAGTCAAGTCAAACCATTTGCTTTTCATCCATTTCTCTTAGTGCAGGAGTGTCCAAATTCTGGCCCCGGGGCCAAATGCGGTCCGTGGACAGATGTTAACTGGCCCTATTGAGTCTACTGAATCATGTCACTTTGATCCAGTGGTCTTTTGCAGATGTTGGGCAGAATATTTCTGCCACATAGGCTACCCAAATCCCCCACTGCTCCTAGCTGCCATTGATAACTCGTATTTCTGACATTTTCTTCTTTGAAAGTGTGTGATTTGAGGCTTTTAAATGTTACTCACAGATTTCCTTGTTAAAATTTAGGGTTTGTGTGACTCATGACCGCTGTCATGGCTTTAATTTTGGAGGACTGAGGAAATATAATTAAAAAAAAAAAAGTGGGTAGGATTGTCTGTTCTGCCAAGTGGACTGGAGGCATAGTGAAAAGAAACATTGCTATTTTTATACAGTGCACCACCAGGAATCTTGTCATGTTTGTTTTTATTTTTTTGTTCCTAACAACCACTTGGGTATGATATGCCAAATGGAAGCAATATTATTGTGCTCACATTTTGCCTTCACCCTGCCACACAAATAGATGGATGATAGTAATGGATTCAGTGCACTAGGGTTAAAGGAGAAAGGAGACTTAACTTTCCTCTTTTGGCTGATCTTTGAGAGAGAGAAAAAAAAGTCGTGAGAGCACAAAGGGTCCCATTTATGAGTATTTTTTTTTTATTATGACCGCTAGCTTACTGCATACCTTATGCAAACAAGTACATGCTCTATTTATTTTTTTTGACAAGTTTAAGTAAACTCCTGAGGCTTACTGCACTTTAGAACAGGGAGCAAAAAAACACTGAAAAGGACCCAGACAGCTGAGGAAATGGCATTTGAATGAATTTAGTAGGGAAATTGATCTTCTGGAAAGAACGTCAATTCAAACATTTCAGACGTGATGTGGTGTCTAAGTTCATATGTAAAGTGGCTTGTTATTCAATGTGTCATGCAAAATGTACATTTGGGTGGCACACTGAGGTGTTCCCTTAAAAAGAGAATAAAGTGAGAATAATTATAATGACTGTGTGTGTGTGTGTGTGTGTGTGTGTGTGTGTGTGCGCAAATGTGCCCAATGCAAAGTATTTGAATGCAACTCATTTGTTAAAACGTGCTTAAGTGGAATTCCAAAGTAAGCAATTGACTGAGCTATTGAAACAAAAAGCAGTGTGAAAAAGGAGATAATCTTCATATAAAATATTTTCATCTATGTAAGTTCCGAAAAGACAACCAAGAAAATGTGACTGCTCAGGTCAGTGAAGTCAACCAATTTTTGGCAAGGATTTCCTCACATTTCCAGGAGCTGTCAACAAAAAGCATTCTCAGAGGAAATACTCTGAAGGTGGACAAGGAGTCTCTATTTGCCATCGGTCATGTGGCCTGCCAATTCAGAAAAGTGCTCCGTTGTCTCCACTTTTTCATTCATTTCATTTTATGTTTCAGTATAATCACTTTATCCTGGATGGACATGGTCATTGTAAATCTTTCTCGGGAACACAAAAGCACAAGGCACACAAGTACACCACACAGTCACCGCAGGGTATCTCACACTCATTCACTTCAGAAACATTTATCCACCTATTCCCCTTGTTTTAGGGAAGCTTTTTTTGTGAATACCATTTTATTGGTTTACCATAAACAATAACAACCAATAGCAGTCATGTTCTCTGGGCCAAAGAGGAAAAGGATCATCCAAGCGTCAGGTCCAAAAGCCAGCATCTGTCATGGTATGGGGGCATGTCAGTGCGTGTCAGTGCGCATGGTTGCGTAAGCAGAGAGTGCAGGTGCTAGCATGGCATGTTTGCAGTCCTGACCTGTGCCTGATTGAGAATGTGTGGCGCATTATGAAGCGCAAAATAAGGCAACGAAAGCCCAGTACAGTTGCGCAGCTGAAGAAATGCATAATGGATGAATGGGGGAAAATTCCGCTTGCTAAACCTAACCAACTGGTGTCTTCGGTGCCCAAATGCTTAATAAGTGTTATTAAAAGAAAAGGTTATGTTACACAGTGATAAACAGTCGACTGTCCCAACTTTTTTGGTGTGTTGCAGTCATCAGATTTGAAATGAGTGTATATTTTCAAAAATAAATTAAATTCACAAAGTAAAACATCAAATAATGTGTTAATAATGTGTTTTCAATATAGTTCAGGGTGAATTGAATTTTCAAATGACTTTTTTTTTTTTTTTGCATTTTCCAGATGATCAAAATCTGACAGATTTTGTGTGCATTAAATGGCTTTAAGCATCTTAATAGATAGGCAATAAGGGAGACTGGGAAATGTAGAATTTAGGCCTACTCCTGGGTAAAGCATTGAAGCATTTCACTACGTGTTGTATGGGTGTGTGTGTGACAAATACAATTTGAATCTGAAATTGAATTTGGGTATGCAGAGATTTTGACTTAGTGTACTGTGTGAGATTGTTGATGTTTATTTATTTTTTACACCACATGTTTTGCTGAGGGGCACAGTTTCCCTGTGTGAGCAGAGTTTCATGTTCTCCATGTGCTTCGGGGGTACCTCCGGATACTCCAGTTTCCTCCCTGAGTCCAAAGACATGCGCTGTAGGCTGATTGGCATTTCCAAATTGTCTGTAGTGTGTGATTGTGCCCTGCGATGAGTTGGCACCTCGCCCAGGGTGTCCCCCACCTTGCACCCCAAGTTTCCTGGGATAGGCTCCAGGTGACCCTGTGTAGGAAAAGTGGTATGGAAGATGGAGGGACTTACCTTTTAGTGGTGATTTTTTTCAACTGTGATTTTACTTAATCTGTTCATAATTAATTTTTAGAAAAGACTGGTCATAAATATGGAAAATATTGATGATTTTGTTGTTATTGCTATAAGAAATGAATTATAGAATGCTGCTTAGGCCAACATCTTAATATGTAGTCAACAGAGTCATCTACTCTGTTTTTATAATATTAGAATATGTTTATGATTTGTGGAGAAGATTTGAAATGTGATTTATTGATGGTATGAATAAGTATGCAACAAATAAATAATGTTTTAAACGTGTCAATGATGAAGTCCTAAACCATTGAAAACATGCTGTCCCAAATTCCCAAACATGTCATTAAAAATAACTTTCCGTCAGTCTTACTTCTTTTGAATATGATAAACATTTTCCTTTCACATTTAAATAATAAACACCTTTAGGATTTCAGTCATGTATCATACAGTATGTTGAGGTAGTTGTTTTATGTACAGCCGTGGCCAAAAGTTTTGAGAATGACACAAATATTAATTTTCACAAAGTCTACTGCTTCTGTGTTTTTAGATCTTTTTGTCAGATGTTACTAACTGTTACTGAAGTATAATCACAATGTCAAGTAGTTTAATTGCTTAAGTGTCAATGGCTTTTATTGACAATTACATGAAGTTTATGCAAAGAGTCAATATTTGCAATGTTGACCCTTCTTTTTCAAGACCTCTGCAATTCGCCCTGGCATGCTGTCAATCAACTTCTGGGCCACACCCTGACTGATGGCAGCCCATTCTTGCATAATCAATGCTTGGAGTTTGTCAGAGTTTGTGGGTTTTTGTTTGTCCACCCGCCTCTTGAGGATTAACCACAAATTCTCAGTGGGATTAAGGTCTGGGGAGTTTCCTGGCCATGGACCCAAAATGTCGATGTTTTGTTCCCCGAGCCACTTCGTTATCACTTTTGCCTTGTGGCAAGGTGCCCCATCATGCTGGAAAAGGCATTGTTCGTCACCAAACTGTTCTTGGATGGTTGGGAGAAGTTGCTCTCTGAGGATGTTTTTGTACCATTCTTTATTCATGGCTGTGTTCTTAGGCAAAATTGTGAGTGAGCCCACTCCCTTGGCTGAGAAGCAACCCCACACATGAGTGGTCTCAGGATGCTTTACTGTTGGCATGACACAGGACTGATGGTAGCGCTCACCTTTTCTTCTCCGGACAAGCTTTTTTCCAGATGCCCCAAACAATCGGAAAGGGGATTCATCAGAGAAAATGACATTACCCCAGTCCTCAGCAGTCCAATCCCTGTACTTTTTGCAGAATAGCAGTCTGTCCCTGATGTTTTTCCTGGAGAGAAGTTGCTTCTTTGCTGCCCTTCTTGACACCAGGCCATCCTCCAAAAGTCTTTGCCTTACTGTGCGTGCAGACGCACTCACACCTGCCTGCTGCCATTCCCGAGCAAGCTCTGCACTGGTGGTGCCCCGATCCCGCAGCTGAATCAACTTTAGGAGACGGTCCTGGTGCTTGCTGGACTTTCTTGGGCACCCTGAAGCCTTCTTCACAACAGTTGAACCTCGCTCCTTGAAGGTCTTGATGATCCGATAAATGGTTGGTTTAGGTGCAATCTTACTAGCAGCAATATCCTTGCCTGTGAATCCCTTTTTGTGCAAAGCAACGATGGCTGCACGTGTTTCCTTGCAGGTAACCATAGTTAACAGAGGAAGAACAATAATTTCAAGCACCACCCTCCTTTTAAAGCTTCCAGTCTGTTATTCTAACTCAAGCAGCATGACAGAGTGATCTCCAGCCTTGTCCTCGTTAACACTGTCACCTGTGTTAACGAGAGAATCACTGACATGATGTCAGCTGGTCCTTTTGTGGAAGGGCTGAAATGCAGTGGACATTTTTTGGGGGGATTAAGTTCATTTTCATGGCAAAGAGGGGCTTTGAAATTAATTGCAATTCATCTGATCACTCTTCATAACATTCTGGAGTATATGCAAATTGCCATCATAAAAACTGAGGCAGCAGACTTTGTAAAAATTAATGTGCTTAATGTTATCATTATTATAAATAGCAAAGTATACACCATATGGCTAAAGGTTTGCGGACACCTGACTATATGTGGTCCTTCCCCAGACTGATGCCACAAAGCTGGAAGCACACAATTGTCTTTGTATGCTGTAGCTTTACAATTTCCCTTCACTGGAACTAAGGGGCCCGAACATCTTCCAGCATGACAATGCCCCTGCGCACAAAGCGAGCTCCATGAAGACATGGTGTGCCAAAGCTGAAGTGGGAGAATTGAATGGAATGCACAGAGCCCTGACCTCAACACCACCCTGAGCATGAACGTCGACTGTGCCCCATGAGTCCTCGCCCGACATCAGTGCCTGACCTCACTAATGCTCTTGTTGCACAAATCCCCACAGCCATTCTCCAGAATCTAGTGGAAAGCCCTCCCAGAAGAGTGGAGGTTATTATAACAGCAAAAGGGGATTAATCTGGAATGGGATGTTCAGAACACACATATGGGTCTGAGGTTAGGTATTGTAGGGCTAAAATATATAAAGTTAATTACTTAACCCACTGCTCTCCTATAACCAACGACGGAAATAGGTGCAGCGAAGGTTAATGCGTGTTTTAATATATGATTTAAATATCTGACTCCATTTAATTGATTATCTGACTCCAATAGAATAATCTTCTAGTTAGTGCTAGAAGTGTTAGCACTCAGTGTTCTACTGATATTTACTCCTGAGCAGCTTCGAGCGAAGCTTTCATTAAAATGACGTTCCTACGTCAGAGACTTTCATATAGCTTCTTTATTAAACCATTATTTTGTTAGCTCCGAGGTTTCTATCAACGTGCAAGCCTAGGCCTTTCCTATCTTACTTGTGAGAGGTTCTGTTTAAACTTGCAAGTATTAGCCTTTACTTTTGGCTTGTCAGAGGTTGACTTTAAACGTGTCTAACGTATTGTACACTTTTAGTTTAAGAAGCTATTCATAATAAGAATACCAAACATAGACACAGAGTATTTAGAAATAGGATAACAAACGGATTTAATACGAGATCACAATTAAAAGATACATAAAATAGAGACAAGAGTAACTTACAGGATTACAGTCAGCGTCATGAACCTAGGATGCAGGATGGAAAAGTGTCTATGGCAAAAGGCCCTTTGGATGTTACAAGCCTCCCTGATGTTATAAGCTTTTTTTTTCTCTCTACCAAGCAAATCCTCTTATACCCCTGACCCTCTTTGAAATGTATAGTGACCAGGATACCAAATGGAGATGAAACAATGTGTTTTATGGCAGGGTGGACCCCATGGTGTTTATGGCAGGGTGGACCCCATGGTGTTTATGGCAGGGTTATCTCACTTTAAGGAACTGTATGTTAATTAAGTTCCCGAGAATGCGTTCATGCAAACCACGGGGTGCCTCTCTCTCTCTCTGTGTGTGTGTGTGTGTGTGTGTGTAAAGAGCACATAGTACAACATATATTGTAAATGTTATTTCCTAAACTATATGATATTTATGATATCACCACATCGTTCACCATGAAATATGGATACAAATGATACCAAACATGCCCTGAGGAATACTGTAATTAAACACAGTTTAGATGACCAGTTTTAGTTCACCTGGTATCTCTGAAACACATTCCTGATCATTTTAACCTTAATCACATTACTGCCACAATTTTAGAAATCTCCTACAGTATCCGTAAACTTTTGACCATGTAGTGTATCTTTGAGATTGAAAAGTAACTATCTGTCACAGGACTGAGCAAGTAAATCAGCCCAAAATTTATGAGCAATGACGTAGGACGCTGACGGATTTGGGATTACTCTCTATAAAATAAGCATGCTGTACATAACACACACACACACACTGTCTAAACGCTAACCAAAGCCTTCCGTAATATTGGCAAACATTATTTCAAGATTTCTGCTATATTTGTTCTCTAAGCATCTGTCCGTGTTGTTCAAGACGTCACAAGATTTATTTTTATCTTAACTCACCGCGTTGGCGGAACCAACGAAACGCTGTAGGTATTACTCACTCTGATTGGCTATCGGTAGTCAGTTTACCCGCCTCTCGCATATCTGATTGGTTAACTTTGAGAAGTATGGCGTGCCCATTGGTTGCTACGTTTGTTGTTTCCGCTATATGCAATCCCATGTTTTCATCGCGTCTTGGGAAGCCCTGTGTTTTGTTCGCGGAATTCAAGCACAACGCACTTGGTTTGTATAATGTTTCAGAAATTAGAACTTAAGTCTTGTGTGGATGTTTTACTAAAACGGAGCCTTTATATCACATATATTAGTGCCATAATTTAATACAGTGTCAGAAGTGACTAGCTGGTGGCTGGAGATAGCTAGCTAGGTCAGCTAGCACGCGAGCTAAGTAAGCAGTGATGAAATGGCTGTGAGGCAGCCAGCTGGCTAATAAACACATCTGCTCTTTTACTGGATTGAATGCTGTGACAGTGAATGTCTTGGCAGTTGTTTAACTAATTGAACCAATTGTTTTGCAAGTGTTTCTGACTTGCTAGCTCAGGGCGAAGTGTCTTGACATATTTACTAAAAAGAGTTGCTTTCTTTGGTTAGTTTGTTGTTTATGTTTAGATTGTCGCTCCCTTGGGACCACAGTCCTGAAAAACACAGTACTAGAAGCAACGTGATCAAGACCAGAAAATGACCAGACCACAATCCTAGATAATGTTTGTTTTTCAGCATTTTTTTGGGGAAACTCACCTGAGGTTGAAAAATAAGTGTAACAGATTTATTATTATTATTTAGTTTATTATTATTACCTATTTGTCACATATATGCTGTATGTTCCAGTTGTTTTGGTTGAAAGGTTCACAGTTCAAAATGAGCCAAAGCACCTTGACCAAACCCTCCTGGATCCTTGTCTAGCTTTATGATCATAACCCATCACTGCTCTATCTCCACTAACACTGTCTTTTCTCAGGATACACACTGGTCAATGATGGCATCTGACTCCCCGCGCAGACCGAGCCGCTGTGCTGGAGGGGTTGTAGTTCGAGCCCAGGCTGCTACGTAAGCACAAGTCTCTTTATTTCTACTCATTTGTGTTGTGTGACTGTGTTTTAGTTGAGTATGACTTACTTTGCAGGTTAACAGTATAATGTTTCTTCACCCTTCGCTACTCTTTCCTTTACATCAGTAGAAATCAATACGTGTAATCTAATAGTCAATATGTGTTGGAACATCAGTCCTGATATTTCTCTGTACTATTCTACAAGATTCTCCATCTGTTTATGAAGTCATATAGTTATTTTGTATAGAGAGTGTGAGCTTGACCGATGGATCAGGGCAGCGGCAGCAGTGTTACAATGGCTATACAAGTCTGTAGTGGTGATGCAGTAGCTCAATTTGTGGATAAAGCACTCTTTTTACTGGTCAGTCTACAGTCCTATCCTCGCCTATTTTCACAAGTTGTTTGTCGTGATTGAAAGAATAAGGTCATGAGTACAGGAATTGAGGTTCCTCCTCTGGATTGCTGAGCTTACTCTCTGTGATAGGATGAGGACCTTGAGAATAGCCATGTCAGACACGTCACACTGAATGGAGACAGTTGGGAGGTTTATATTTCACAGTTCACCTGGGAACATCTGGGGAAGAACCCTCAGGAACAGCTGTGGCCTGGCATAGAGACGTCTGCACTGACTTTCTCAGTCTGTTGCAATCATGACTCAAGGACAATGAATTAATATACTGTATAAAATAATGAATATATACATTCCTGAGCAAAAAAAAAAAAGGGTCAAGCCAGAAATGGCAAAATATTAAGATTTCAATGGTCTTAACAACAACAGCATGAAGTTGGTTAAAAGGTCTTACCCAGTAACACACTGCTAAAATTGAAAGAAATTCCAGAAATGATGAGGAAGAACGTGATTGAAATACATCAGTCTGGGAAGGGTTACAAAGCTATTTCAAAGGCTATGGGACCCCAAAGAACCAAAGTGAGAGCCATTATCTCCAAATGGAAAAACTCCATAGTGAACCTTCCCAGATCTCGCCAACCTTCCAAAATTCCTCCAAGAGCACAGCAACGTCTCATCCAGCAAGTCACAAAAGAGCCAAGGACAACATCAAAGGATCTACAGGCCTCTCTTGAATCAGTAAAGGTCACTGTTCACTGGTCACTGACTTTACTATCAGAAAGACACTGGGCAAAAATTGCATCCGTGGAAGTGTGGCGATGTGAAAGCCACGGCTAACCCAGAAGAACATTAAGGCTCCTATGAATTTTGCCAAAACACACCTTGATGATCCTCAAACCTTTTGGGAGAATGTTCTGTGGATTGATGAGTTGAAAGTGGAACTGTTTGGAAGACAGGGGTCCCATTACATCTGGCGTAAACCAAACATAGAATTCCACAAAAAGAACTTCATACCTACAGTAAAGCATGGTGGTGGAAGTGTGATGGTGTGGGGATGCTTTGCCGCTTCAGGGCTTGGGCAACATGCAGTAATTGAGGGAAACATGAATTCTGCTCTCTACCAGAAAATCCTAAAGGACAATGTCTGGTCTTCAGTCTGTAAGCTGAAACTCAAGCGCAACTGGATTAAGCAGCAAGAGAGTGATCCAAAGCATAGGAGTAAGTCTTAGTCCTCGAAGTAAGTGAAAGACTGATTTCCAGTTATCGGAAGCGTTTGGTTGCAGTTATTGCTGCTAAAGGTGGCACAACCAGATTTTAAGTTTAAGGGGGTAATTAGTTTTTCACATGGGTGATGGGGGTTGGATAACTTTTTTTTTTTTTTTTTTTTTTTTTTTTTTGCTTCAGTAAAAAAGAAAAGAAAAACCGTATTGTGTGTTTACTCAGGTTGCCTTTGTTTTATGTTGTAACGAATCAAGCATTACTAGCATTATTCTTTTCCACCAGAATAATGAAATGGATCAACTTTAAACATGAAACGAAACAGAAGCGCACGCTTGGATTCGAAGCACCTTTTTAAAGGAGACGAGTTTTAAAGCGTTACCGCATTATCTACCAGAATGTGTAGTATGATATGCATAATCAATCAGGGTATCTCGAGACGATTAACTACATACCAAATTCGATGGACTTGTAAAGAATATTACAAATAAAACCTGGTTACAGACATTTAAAATGATATCCTAAATTAAAACTATCTAAAATCATTAAGGTTAGGTTACATGAACACACAATATATGCAAACACGAAAACATCACACTATTTGGACATCGAATAATTACGTATAATTACACGTTACATTGAAAAGAGAGATTTCTCCATTGTGTGTGTAAGGTAAGCTTGTGTGTGTGCGCGTGTGTGTGTAGGTAGCTTGTGTGTGTGTGTGTGTTTGTGTGTGTGTACCAAGGGGGGAAGTTTGGTCGTTAGCATTCGAATGGGGCATCTGGTGAAGTGGTCATTAAACAGATAGGGATTTACAGCTCAAAAGAAACAAAAGAAACTTCTGTGCTAAGCCCAGGTTGATTCAGAAATCAGTTTGATACGTTCAGACGTTACATTGTATTTCGTTTGAAGATCTAAAACTATTTAGTATGAGAAATCAGGATGGGGCAAATACTTTTTTCACAGCAGTGTGTGTATGTGTGTATATGCATATATACACACACACACACACACACACACACACACACACACACAAACTCAGGCTTTTATTTTCTACATTTTAACTGCATTAGTTGGCTCATAGATACCCTTTTTAGTATTACACTTCCTGACTGTGGCCCAAGCCAGTCTTAAACACCATACTGTTACTGCTTGGATGACACCAATACACCCAACCAATATACAGTGCCCTGCACTAATATTGGCACCCTTGGTAAATATGAGCAAAGAAGGTTGTGAAAAAATCGCTTTATTGTTTAAACCTTTGATCTTTTGTTAAAAAAGTTCACAAAATTACTCTCATGGATATCAAACAAAACAATGTAAAGTAGTGAGTGTACAGCTTGTATAACAGTGTAAATTTGCTGTCCCCCCCAAAATAACTCAACACACAGTCATTAATGTTTAAACCGCTGGCAACAAAAGTGAGTACACCCCTAAGTGAAAACGTCCAAATTGGGCCCAAAGTGTCAATATTTTGTGTGGCCGCCATTATTTTCCAGCACTGCCTTAACCCTGTTGGGCATGGAGTTCACCAGAGCTTCACAGGTTGCCACTGGAGTCCTCTTCCACTCCTCCATGACATCACAGAGCTGGTGGATGTTCGAGACCTTGCGCTCCTCCACCTTCCGTTTGAGGATTCCCCACAGATGCTCAATAGGGTTTAGATCTGGAGACATGCTTGGCCAGTCCATCACCTTTACCCTCAGCTTCTTTAGCAAGGCAATGGTCGTCTTGGAGGTGTGTTTGGGGTCGTTATCATGTTGGAATACTGCCCTGCGGCCCAGTTTCCGAAGGGAGGGGATCATGCTCTGCTTCAGTATGTCACAGTGCATGTTGGCATTAGCTCCCCAGTGCCGGCAGCACTCATGCAGCCCCAGACCGTGACACTTCCACCACCATGCTTGACTGTAGGCAAGACACACTTGTCTTTGTACTCCTCACCTGGTTACTGCCACACACGCTTGACACCATCTGAACCAAATAAGTTTATCTTGGTCTCATCAGACCACAGGACATGGTTCCAGTAATCCATGTCTTTAGTCTGCTTGTCTTCAGCAAACTGTTTGTGGGCTTTCTTGTGCATCATCTTTAGAAGAGGCTTCCTTCTGGGATGATAGCCATGCAGACCAATTTGATGCAGTGTGCGGCGTATGGTCTGAGCACTGACAGGCTGACCCCCCACCCCTTCAACCTCTGCAGCAATGCTGGCAGCACTCGTATGTCTATTCTGCAAAGCCAACCTCTGGATATGATGCTGAGCACATGCACTCAACTTCTTTGGTCAACCATGGCTAGGCCTGTTCTGAGTGGAACCTGTCCTGTTAAACCGCTGTATGGTCTTGGCCACTGTGCTGCAGCTCAGTTTCAGGGTGTTGGCAATCTTCTTATAGCCTAGGCCACCTTTATGTAGAGCAACAATACTTTTTTTCAGATCCTCAGAGAGTTCTTTGCCATGAGGTAACATGTTGAACTTCCAGTGACCAGTATGAGAGAGTGTGAGAGCGATAACACCAAACTTAACATATCTGCTCCCCATTCACACCTGAGACCTTGTAACACTAACGAGTCACATGACACCAGGGAGGGAAAATGGCTAATTGGGCCCAATTTCATTTTCGCTTAGGGGTGTACTCACTTCTGTTGCCAGCGGCTTAGACATTAATGGTTGTGTGTTGAGTTATTTTGAGGGGACAGCAAACTTACACTGTTATACAAGCTGTACACTCACTACTTTACATTGTAGCAAAGTGTCATTTCTTCAGTGTTGTCCCATGAAAAGATATAATAAAATATTTACAAAAATGTGAGGGGTGTACTCACTTTTGTGAGATACTGTGTATATATAGTCTTTGTTAAATATACAGGTGCATCTCAATAAATTAGAATGTCATGGAAAAGTTCATTTATTTCAGTAATTCAACTCAAATTGTGAAACTCGTGTATTAAATAAATTCAGTGCACACAGACTGAAGTAGTTTAAGTCTTTGGTTCTTTTAATTGTGATGATTTTGGCTCACATTTAACAAAAACCCACCAATTCACTATCTCAACAAATTAGAATACTTCATAAGACCAATAAAAAAAAAAACATTTTTAGTGAATTGTTGGCCTTCTGGAAAGTATGTTCATTTACTGTACATGTACTCAATACTTGGTAGGGGCTCCTTTTGCTCTAATTGCTGCCTCAATTCGGCGTGGCATGGAGGTGATCAGTTTGTGGCACTGCTGAGGTGGTATGGAAGCCCAGGTTTCTTTGACAGTGGCCTTCAGCTCATCTGCATTTTTTGGTCTCTTGTTTCTCATTTTCCTCTTGACAATACCCCATAGATTCTCTATGGGGTTCAGGTGTGGTGAGTTTGCTGGCCAGTCAAGCACACCAACACCATGGTCATTTAACCAACTTTTGGTGCTTTTGGCAGAGTGGGCAGGTGCCAAATCCTGCTGGAAAATGAAATCAGCATCTTCAAAATGCTGGTCAACTGAAGGAATCATGAAGTGCTCCAAAATTTCTTGGTAAACGGGTGCAGTGACTTTGGTTTCCAAAAAAGACAATGGACCAACACCAGCAGATGACATTGCACCCCAAATCATCACAGACTGTGGAAACTGAACACTGGACTTCAAGCAACTTGGGCTATGAGCTTCTCCACCCTTCCTCCAGACTCTAGGACCTTGGTTTCCAAATGAAATACAAAACTTGCTCCCATCTGAAAAGAGGATATTGGACCACTGGTCAACAGTCCAGTTCTTCTTCTCGTTAGCCCAGGTAAGACGCCTCTGACGTCTGTGGTTCAGGAGTGGCTTAACAAGAGGAATACGACAACTGTAGCCAAATTCCTTGGCACGTCTGTGTGTGGTGGCTCTTGATGCCTTGACCCCAGCCTCAGTCCATTCCTTGTGAAGTTCACTCAAATTCTTGAATCGATTTTGCTTGACAGTCCTCATAAGGCTGCGGTTCTCTCGGTTGGTTGTGCATCTTTTTCTTCCACAATTTTTCCTTCCACTCAACTTTCTGTTAACATGCTTGGATACAGCACTCTGTGAACAGCCAGCTTCTTTGGCAATGAATGTTTGTGGCTTACCTAGTGAACCAAACTGAGAGACCATTTTGAAGGCTCAGGAAACCTTTGCAATTGTTTTGAGTTGATTAGCTGATTGGCATGTCACCATATTCTAATTTATTGAGATAGTGAATTGGTGGGTTTTTGTTAAATGTGAGCCAAAATCATCACAATTAAAAGAACCAAAGACTTAAACTACTTCAGTCTGTGTGCACTGAATTTATTTAATACACGAGTTTCACAATTTGAGTTGAATTACTGAAATAAACAAACTTTTCCACGACATTCTAATTTATTGAGATGCACCTGTATGTGTGCAACAATTATTGGCACCCTTTTAGTCAATACTTTGTGCTACCTCCCTTTGCCAAGATAACAGCCCTGAGTCTTCTCCAGTAATGCCTGATGAGGTTGGAGGATACATGGCAAGGGATCCGAGACCATTCCTCCATACAGAATCTCGCCAGATCATTCAAATTTTGTGGTCTGTGCTGGTGGACTCTCCTTTTCAGTTTACCACACAGGTTTTCTATGGGTTTCAAAACAGGGGACTGGGATGGCCATGGCAGGACTTGGTCAGTTTACTTGTGGTCAATAAACTATTTTTCTGTTGATCTTGATGTATGTTTTGGATCATTGTCCTGCTGGAAGATCCAACCACAGCCCATTTTAAGCTTTCTGGCAGAGGCAGTCAGGTTTTCATTTAATATCTGTTGATATTTGAGTCCATGATGATATGTATCCCAACAAAATGTCCAGGTCCTCTGGCAGAAAAACAGCCCCAAAACATTAGAGACACCACCATATTTAACCGTGGACATGAGGTACTTTTCCATATGGCTACCTCTGTGTATGCCAAAACCACCTCTGGTGTTTATTGCTAAAAAGCTCTATTTTGGTTTCATCTGACCATAGAACCCAATCCCATTTGAAGTTCCAGTAGTGTCTGGCAAACTGAAGATGCTTGAGTTTGTTTTTGGATGAGAGCAGAGACTTTTTTCTTGAGACCCTTCCAAACAACTTGTAGTTGACTTAGGATTGTAGTTTTGGAGACTTTTAGAATTGATTCTTGGAGATTTTTTTGGCCACTTGAACCATCCTCTTCTCAGTGTGTTGAGACAATATATACACACGTCCAATTCCAGGTTGATTCATAACATTTCCAGTTGACTGGAACTTCTTAATTATTGCCCTGATGGTGGAAATGGCCATTTTCAATGCTTGTGATATTTTCTTATAGCCACTTCACATTTTGTGAAGCTCGACAACCTTTTGCTGCACATCACAGCTATATTCCTTGGTCTAACCCGTTGTTATGAATGACTAAGGGAATTTGGACTGTGTGTTACCTCATATTTATACTCCTGTGAAACAGGAAGTCATGGTTGAACAATTTTCTTGTCCTAGTCACCCAAGTGTACTATCAGTGGGAATATACTTCAAATATATTTTTCTCATATGAATTCATAGAGGTGTCAATAATTGTTGCACACCTATGTTTAACAAATATATATATATATATATATATATATTTTCTGGATAAATCTGTTTTGTTTGCAATTGTTTGGTATCCATGAGTGGTCAGAAACCCACACTGATGAAAGAGATAATTAACACCAACTCTGTGTGGAAAAAGATGGGAGATAGTTTCTAATGCTTTTTTGTAATGTATCTGTGAAAATGGGTTTATTATAATGTAATTTACCTGTTTTCCAGGGAGCAGTCTTACATGGAAAGTGTAGTGACTTTTTTGCAAGATGTGGTTCCTCAGGTTAGTTCCTTTTTCCCCTCCTGTTCCTATTTATAGTTTATAATCAACTCAAACAAGTGATTTGTTCATTTTAATGGTTAACCGGTATCAGCATTTTAATGTTAATCAGTAAAACAGATAGAATTAAAGAATGCAGAAAAAAATATTTTCCTCAGAGTGAAAAGTTGACACTGAGGAATGAGGAATTTGAGGAGTGACTCAAATTTTGTTTGTATATATGAATCAGTCTTTGAATGTATTATAAGTAATACATTAGTTTTTATGGACTATGCTCAGAGATCATGTCTTTATAGATGGTTAATTGAATATAATTGGTTTATATCGATATACAGTATTTGCAGCAACATTTAACTGTAATTTTGCTTTGAGACTCTGAGTTTAATATCTCCTAAGTACTGATCGCTGTTCACTAAACTGTGACATGATTATAATTAAAAATGTATGTATGACTTGAATTTCTGAAGTGCTCTGTTTTCCTTCATGATTCAGTCTTGAAAATGGACCATGTTCACTAGGCCTGCCCTGAATAATTTGAATACTTGAGTATTCATTATTACATTAGGATTTGTTCTCTGTTTAGTAGTCAGAAGCTTTGTCATTATCCTCCTGCTCACTATATAAGTGCACCATGTACAGTAGGCAACAGTAATGCATTATTGTGTTCAATTGTGCAAGCCATTTGGGATTCACCCAAATGCAGATAACTTCCATAAAAGACCGTCATATGATCTAAATCACTAGCTATCTTACAGCTTTATTACATTGTCAGATACAAGTATGCCAAGATGTGGCATATTCTTATGGTATTCTTAAATCATAGTCATAATCTAATATAAAGTGGGTGGGTCAAATGAAAAACGTTTTTTTTTTTATTTTGCATTGGTTAGTGCAAATAGGTCTCACTCATTACTTTTGCAAACTACAAATTTTAAAGTCCTGTTTCTCTCGTTTATGTCACACTTTTAAGTTTTTCACTTGAGCCTCATATTTTTACACCAAATGAAAGAGTGTTGCTTAAAAAAAAAAAAAAAAAAAAAAGCCATTTACAGGCCGAATGTAAGACAAAGGTATAATTTTTGGAGAGTGAAGTTGGATGAGTTTTTGGGTCCTCATTCAGGAAAACACAGTCCATTCAAAGCCTGTAATGCTCGGTATAAAGCTTTATATCTACTCAAAGTTTTTTTCTTTTGAGATTTATACATAATTCTGTTTTTCAATTTTGAAGGCCTACACTGGGACACCTCCAACAGATGAAAAAGAAAAGATAATTTGGGTTCGGTTTGAAAAAGCAGATATCAATGGTAAGTTTCTGTTTTCATTTAACTTCTTGTATCTTGTACAGAAGAGCTGCCCCACCCTCTGCCTTGGTGCTATCAAGCATGTCTCTCTCTATCTTCTTTTTTGCATCTCATTTCTTTCTTTTTTAACCTCATTATGTTAAGGTTCTGTGCTAGGGACTTGAACATTATCTAAGAACATATCTAAGAAAAGCCAGATTCAGGAACTTGATTAAGGCTTTTACGCCTCATCTGTTCCAGGAGTGCTGTAGAAAAATGGAAATATGTTGCTTATTTGGTCATAGAAAATGAGATAAACTTTCTTTTAAGTAAACTTTAAACATAGTCATTTGTTTTTATTTTTTAGTCTACTGATACAATTGTGCAGTATCTGTTTTTCAAGCTGAATTTTAGCTGTACTTACTTCTGAAAAATCATTAACAGTAATTTCCTTTGTTTGTAAACAACATCTAATTAAACTCAATTACTTTCTGTATTTTGTCTGCCCAGAAAAACTAAACCATCAGTATCACTTTCCTACTTAAGACCATGTTGACTAGGATTTATTGTCATCCATCAATAAATGCATTCATATGTAGTAGGCGTGTTTGAAGAAGGACATCGTTATTGTATGAAGTTGATGTATTTTGTGACATTTTGAGTAAATCTGTTTGATTAAAAAGGCAAACAGCATCAGTGTTCTTAATTTAGAACCAGTTGTTTGTCCAAGGAAAGGCAAGGATGGACTTGCTTGTGTATGGACCTGCGCATTACTAGAGATATTTCTGCTTACCAACAAGGGGACAATAGACTTGATGTAGAAGCAAGTTATTTTATTATTATTTTAAAAGAACAGAGATTTATTTTGAAATGCCATACATTCATCAGTGTCATTTTTTCAATCTTCGCGATGTGATGCATTATTGGTGTTCATGCGAGGCTGACGTGTTTGGCAAAGCCCGAGCTGTGTGTGCTGCAATGGTTCATTTGTCCCTAAAGGGGATGAGTACCAGCTCTGCGTTTTCTCATCGACATTCGTGCACGTGTGCCAGCAATACTGTAATTTGACAGCACACTTGGAACGGCTCTTTATTTATAAAATGTCTCACTCTATTAAAGTGGAATATATACAGTAGTCCCATCAGAAAATGATTCTTGTTAAGCACATGGCTCATTTGTCTTGCATGCTTTCAATACACTAGAGTACCTTTATACATCAAAAAGACAAAGTATGTGCACAGCAGGCCAGTGTATTATGTGGAGGGTTGTGTGCTTGTTTTATTGCATTAAGCATGATTTTTCCATCATTTCATTAGTCTTTCATTTCAAAGCAAAAGTCAGGCTTCCAATCAATCAGCCAAAGATGCACTACCACATCTCTGATTTGTAGAACAAGTGGCTCGAATCGTCCGTAAAAAGATTTCCTGTGTCGCTTGAGTCCTTGAAAGCTTTTTCATATCATAATTTATTGTACAGTTACAAATCTAGATCATACTAAGACAACCAATCCATATTCTTCCAGTCACCATGCAGCGAACGAATTATATAACCCCTAAATGGGACTTGAACATAAATTCTATAGAGCAGACTTCTATTTAGCACAGCACAGGGATTTCACTGTTGACCCTCAGGCTGTTTTTACTAATTTGGCATTCACACATTATGGTAGCTGACAGTGTACAGAGTTGAGGCTTCTCCTTACAAAAGGCACTACAGCATGCTAAAAACATGCTCTTGCGTGTCACTTGTGCATACCTGCTTCTCCTGAGATGCTCTCTCTCTGTGTGTGTGTGTGTGTGTGTGTGTGTGTGTGTGTGTGTGTGTGTGTGTGTGTGTGTGTGTGTGTGTGTGTGTGTGTGTGTGTGTGTGTGTGTGTGTGTGTGTTTGTGTGCGCACAGATGTAGCCCGCTCGCCGGAGTTCCTGGAGATGCATGGCAGCGGTGTGGACCCACCTCTTTGTCTGATGATTGGCTATGCAGACGGAATGCAAATCTGGAGTGTATCAGTAAGTACTTTATTCTCTTCAGCACATGAGAGTCATTGATCAGGATTTGATAGCTGCTGGTGTGGTGTTTCTAACACATGCAAATCTTTAGTTCCAGTGGATTACAGTAAATAAAATATGTGTTCAACAAGAGTGATGGGAGCAGAATAGCTAGTAGAGCTTCATATAATAAAAATAGTTATTTTTCTATATAAGTAGAAAATATAAATATATGTAAATATATTTAATATGTAGTGCCAGCATTTATAGTGACAATATGGCAAATAGTGCGATAGTTCTAAAATAACCTATGAAAAACTTATTGTTGTTGTTCAGCTACTTCTTGCTGTTGTTGTTATGGTTAGTCTTTTTCTTCTTGGTGCTGTTGTTGGTGTTGTCAATGATGTTCTTACTGTTCTTCTTGTTGCTGCTGTTGTTAGGGTTCGTCTGCTTTTTCCATTTGTTGTTGTTGTTGTGGTTCTTCTTCTTCTTGCTATTGTTATTGTTCATCTTTTTCTTCTTGCTGTTATTACAGTTCTTCTTTTTTCTTTCTGTTGTTGTTATTACAGCTCATCTTCTTTTTATTCTTGCTATTGTTGTTGATGTTGATGATTTTGTTGATGTTATTATGGTTCTTTGTTGTTACTATGGTTTCTTCTTCTTCTTCGTCTTCTTCCTCTTCTTGCGTTTGTTGCCGTTGTTGCTGAGGATGTTGTTATTATGGTTCTAGCTGTTGATGATGATGATGATGATGATGATGATGATGATGTAATTACTGTTCACAGTCTGTAACAGTGGTGTCAGTCCGTAAAAGTACTGATAAAGCCTACAGTATTTCATAAAAGTGCATGTCATGTCACATCAAATGTACATGAATATTGTATTATCACCCAAAATATGAATTAAATGTTTATTTTCATGTATAAGTATGCTTGTGTAAGTTTAATAGTTTGCCAGTGTGCGCATCAAGCTGAGTAAATTCTACATTGTGCAGTTCTGTGTTGGAGCCACTTGATGTCAGTAGTTGCAAAGACAAAGCTTGTTTTGAAAATGTTAATTGAAAGCACAGCTTCATTTTAAGAAGAGAGATGTATGCGGTATTCAACATGTATGTTAGTTAATCATCCTCATCATATGCAATCTTTTTATTTTTAGAATTATTTATAAGTTTTTTTGTGGAAGTTTGAACTGTTACATGATGTGATCAGATCTATAACTGAAGAAAAGAAAGATCTCAGTTTTGAAGTGATTCAGTTTCAGTGCCACAGGAGTGATGATTTAAATAGTGGAAGTGCAAATACAGTTGTCACTGTTGATGCAGCCTCAATTTTTAATTCTTAAATTGTACACAGTATTCTTTCTGTATTATTTGCTTCTCAGTTATCACTTTTCTCTTCCAAAATATCTTCTATGCCACATTTTCTTTCGCTTTTTTAGTAGTCTGTTTTGCTCTAGGCTGGACTAGCTGCTGAAAGCTGCCCGGTTTCTGGTCATGAGTGACTGTGAAGTGTTTGTGACAGTTGCTAAGCCGACACCCTCCATAATGGCGTTGAATGGAGGTGGAGGAATGGGACTAGCAGATCTGCTAGAGTGTGTGTGTGTGTGTGTGTGTGTGTGTGTGTGTGTGTGTGTGTGTGTGTGTGCGTGCATTAACATTACCTCAGAGAGAAAGGTCTTTGACTGGAAAGGTGTTGTTCACTGGTGGAAGATAACAGGCAGATTGTGTATGGTAAAGTGAATGTGTGTTGGAGTGGAGAGGCGTCTGGAGCAATGACATGCAATGGAGGTGTTAGTGCTGCTGTTTATTAAAGGTTTTCAATGCGTACTCAATCTGAATTAAAGGAATATTTCAGTGAAAATCAGATTTACAGGATTTTCTACTTACCCCAATTGCAAGTGTGAAACTTTATTTTTTGTACTGCAGCTACAAGTAGTGGTGGGAGATATGACAAAAACATCATATCCCGATTCTCAAAGACATTTCTAAGATACATGATATGTATGATATGATACGATTTGCTAACAAACTGACAGCAAAACTGTAATGTTCATAAAAAAAAAAAAAGGTTTGCTTTGTTTAATGTGTACAAAAAATGTCATTTTTATTTTTTAGATTTCAGAAATTTAAAAACTTGTATAAAAAAAAAAACTAAAAAGGGGGGAAAGTGTAAAAGCCTGTAAAAATGTTAACGTTAGAATTTTGATGATTAAGTATGACATTTTTAACATCAAATAAGCTACATCTAGTCGGTTTGTAATGATTGAAAAAAAAATACTAAAGATATCACGATATCCTTTAAATTTCAGAAACATGTTTTGCGGCATAATTTATCACAAGTTAATAAGTAATGGAAGTCTATTTCACTTTAAAAAAAAATTTTTTTTTTAGCTGCACATCCAAATCTTTGTAATCTAATATTTAAACCAGATTTGCTAAATAGCATCCATCCATCCATCCATCTATCCATCCATCCATTTTCTGTACCGCTTATCCTACACAGGGTTGCAGGGAGCCTGTAGCTTATCCCAGCGGACTCGGGTCACGATACAGGGGACACCCTGGACGGGGTGCCAACCCATCACAGGGCACAATTACGCACACACACACACACACACTACAGACAATTTGGAAATGGCAGTCAGCCTACACCGCATGTGTATGGACTGGAGGAGGAAACCGGACTACCTGGAGGAAACCTGAAGCACGGGGAGAACATGCAAACTCTGCGCACACAGAGTGGAGGCGGGATTCAAACCAGTGCTAACCACTAAGCCACCATGACCCCGTATATAGCAGACATAGTCTACAATAATAATTACAGATTTACATTTCACGCCAAAATGTATTATTTCCAGCTCTTCGAAACACTTCCATCTTTAATCTTTGGGAGCCTGAGGTGTTACCTATTGTGTATCTATGTTGTGAATTCAAACAACCTTGCTCCTTGACATCTTGCATGGAATAAAAAAAAAAAAAAAAAAACCCAAAGAAAAACTTGAATCCTATTTTTTTACAAAAATGGTTACCATATAATGTAACATGGTACAGCTGTACTGTGAAACTATCTACATTTTTATGGATTACTGTAAGTCATACAATGTTGTAAACCACATCAGGAACTGGCCACGGTTTGAAACTTCAATTTATAGTGTGTGTGTGAACATGTGTAAGTACAGAAAAGCTTTTTTTTTGTGTGTGTGTGTCTTCAATAGCTCCCATGTGAAACTAAAGCAAACCTCAGGCATCAAACATGTCTTATATGATTGACAGCTTCAACAGATCCAGATCTGTAGCTAATATGTAAGGAATAAAATATCACTTACCTTATAATGGTTACAAACAGACGTTCCCTCACCAGTCTCTCTCTTTTCAGAAGCCCTTCATCCTGTCGTTTTGGCCGTGTTGGAAAACATAAAGTGACGGCTCTACCTCTGACTGTTACAAAGTACTAACACTGGAGACTCCTTCCAAAAATGCGAAATAACCGTCTCCTCACAGAAAACTTCATGTCAACAATTAGACATTTCTTTAATTAATCTATGTGAAGTCCCCTTGTAATTTGTTACTATAAAACCTATAACATATCGGAACGAGTGCTTGCAGACAGAAATAGTGTCAGAGTTGCTGTTATAGAAAATGACATAATACCTACTGACCAGTCAGAATCAAGTATTCAACAACTGCTATTGTTGTAGTAAATATTTGTAATTAATATTGATTGTGTTCATGAAGTTTAATTACAACCCTACAATGTTAATTTCTTCTAAGACACACTTTCTACTTTATAAGGTTTATCTCTTTTACAGACCAGCAGTCCAGGAGACTTATAAGCAATCAGCCTTCCACTTCAATTTAATACTTACAGTGCACTATTTTGCAGCCATAAATCTCATGTCATGACTTCCAGATGTAGTTCTTTGTGATCGCTTGATGAATTTCATCAATCCACATTCATTTGAACGAAATGGGCAAGTGTACAGGAACCAGAAGTAATTTTGCACATCACTGTCATAAAAAGTAATGTAATAGTGGTGGAGCTGTAAATGGACGACACATGGACAATATGTAATGCGAAATGACTGTTGTATTAATGGAACACTTGCAATCTGGTACATTTTTTTTTTTTATTATTATTCCTCCACCCTGTTTGCTTGGGCTGGATTTTCTTGTGCAGTCTTTATCCGTGATATCGTCCATTTTTTTTGCACTCAGATCACACCATATACTTGATGCCGGTTAATCTTGGTGGCCAAATGACCCTTTTAAAAAGAAAAAAAAAAAAACATGACTGATCCTTCTTTTTGTGAAAGCTACTAATTGTTGAAAAGAGCGATCATCCTCTGGTTGGATTGTCTGCTTAAAACACACGGATTATGTCCATTAATGTGATAATGCCCATTCTTTGTAATTCAACACACTCATCCATACCCCCCCCCCCCCCCCCCCCCCCACACACACACACACCTATTTTCAGGGCTTTCCAAATCCACCCAGCCCAGACTCCCATCTGATCTCCCAGGCTTTTTGTGGTTTGGTTAGGTGTGAGACGGCTAGTGTTTGGATCCTCATTGTAATGTGGCTCAATAACAAAACACTTCATAACCACAAAAAACAAACAAACAATGCATCACTTCATTTCCATGCAAGAGCTTTTTATGTCAGTGGAAAGTATAGTTGGAGCCATACAAATGTATTAGTGAAAGCCTTTTATGACGTGTACACACTTTTTTTCTCCCCCCCCCCCCAATTATCATTAACTCATAAGCACATAAATTGTATTTATAGTCTATAACAATGCTATTTGTGTTCGGTTCTGTAAATTGATCGCGCTGTTTATATTATCTTTTTTTTTTTTCTTTTTCTTTTTTCTGCAGCTGACTGGAGAAGCGCAGGAGATCTTCTCTGTGCGGCACGGTCCAGTGCGAGCTGCTCGTATCCTCCCAGCCCCTCACATCAGTGAGTATTTTTCTTTTCATATCTCAGTTAAGTTTAAGTGGCTTCTGAACTGCAGGAACTTTTAGGATCTGAGAGCAGCAGACCATCTTCAACTGAACATGTATTACCTGCTTCAGATGTTGGGAAACTTTCAGTGTCAGTTCATAGTGGTGCTCTTAATTACACAAAGCAGGGGTGGACAAATAAGTAGCCTGGTTGCCTGGGATAAGCAAAATTCTTGTTAAGACTATTAGACTATTTTTTTATTTGTTGGCTAAACTTTAAACATAAACAAGCTATTTGTAAACGTAATGCGCTTCACAGTGGTAACAGTAGCACATATTTCCAAATCTCGCCACCTGCTGCACTACACACATCGGCTGAGGTGCGATCCGGTAGAACGAGAGAACAATTTTTTACTAGGTGAATTATTTATCGTACATGGATGAAAGGCAGTTTTTTTCAGAATTTGTTTCAGAAGTTCAGTGCAAGACATATAACTCTCATGTGCAGTCACCCTAAGGTCAACAGAAAATTAAAATTCTGTCCAGATTTTATATTTTTTGTTATGCCAGGATAGAGCTAATAGACTAATAATCATAAACTTGGCCGTTTAATTAGTCAGAATTAATGCACTTAACTAGCTCTTCATACATTATTATATTGTGTTAGCTATTAATTTTCAGACTGGGCAGCACACTGGAGAGTTTACTTGCCACATGCTAATGAATTTATGATTTGTCCATCCTTACAAAGTTATATCTAAATTGCGTGACCATTTTCAAAAGGTTTTTTTTTTTTTTTTTCTCAGAAGGTTCTGTGGTTTGTTTTTGTATTGACCCTTTAACTTGACTTGTAATGTTTATGAAGTCTTCCTTCAGTCTGCCTTTTGTTTTGTGATTATGTTGAAATTAAAGACTACCCCTTGCTCCTTAATAGTAGCGAGCTTGCCAGAGCCCTGCTGTTTTCCCTTGCTAATATTAAATTCAGCCCTTTAAGATCAGCATTGGCCTGCTGTCAGAGGGCTAGCTGGGATTTTACCCGTGCCGAAACTGGGGGGCTGCAGGCTTCAGAGACTTTTCCTCCTCTTTCATCACAACTCTTGTATTGGCCTCTACATGCTTTTGGTCAGTCCATTTGTTAGAGGAAGGAAATAGAACAGTCTGACAAAAGTACACACTCCATGCCTTGTTGAATTCCAGTGCACCTCATTTGGTAGGAAAATGTATTTGTGGCAAGGATGAAAGTATCCACTTTTATTTCTTGCTTCCTTGTTTCCACTGTAATAATCATGGTTCTTTCTAATTCTGAATCATTAGATAGTATATTCACAGCTCTTGGTAAGCAACAAGGTATAATTCAGCTACATGAAATCTCCCAAGCGACATTTTAATGTGACATTTATGTCTAGATTTGTGTTCCGGTCTTTTGGCAGATCCCAACAATGCACAATGGTGACTTTCAATACAAGCTGGACACGGATAAAAGCTAGCTTCAGTAATAAGAAGCAGCAGATAGCCAACACATAAGGAGAACGGTTCTCTGCAAAATAAAATGAATTGTTCTACTGGGGAAACTGATTGCAATCTGTATGCTGCAAACAGTGTTGTACTGTAATGGGCTTTAAAAAGAGTAATTGTTTCAACTGGGAGCCTGGGTGGGCGGATTTGGAAAGTCCTGAAAATAGGTGTCAATTTTAATATGTCAAGGTCTTTCCCAGAATAAAGGAGGAAATTCTGCTTTCTCAAAAAACACAAACCACAATTCTTTAATTTATTTTCCACTGTGTTTCTAACGGTTACTATATTTGAAGCACTGTTTAACCACACAGGCAATAGCCAGACAGTAACAGTGGACTAAAATCTGTAATGTATTAATTCCCTTGTGGCATGCAGGTTTTTTTTTTTTTTTTCAGTTTGCATGAAATTGTAAATCATGTAAACCTGGCCTAGAAAAAAGATTTGTCTCCAGATTCAGTTGTTTTTGAATTTGAGACAAGACTTGTCTTGCCTAAATTGTCACTTTCAAGCAGAAGGCAGCAATTAGCTTTTGTCTTTCCTAGTCTGTTTTTACATTATGACTGGATATCGTGACCTGTAACGATGATAGGAAGGTTTTCTTTTCTTTTCTCTTCTCTTTTTTTTTTTTTTTTTTTTTTTTTTTTTGGAAAGTACTTTACTGTGTTAGGGGTCTCAGAGCAGCACGTTTACACTCACACGCTATGCCACATGGACTCTGCCTTCCTGCAGATGATTACCGTCATGCCACGGCTAAGTAAATTACAGCCTTGCGAAAGCTAACATCATCTTCAATCTTGACATGATTGGAAGTTTCACCCCTTTATTTAAAAACAGAAAAATCAGATAAATATGGGATCTGTAAACATAAAGCAACATGCCTGAAATATGCCTACTGGCATCTTATTTTTTTTTTTTTGCTCCAATTTCTCTAAACCCTTCAAATGAAAACCAGTCAGACAAAAGCTCTCTCCTAAAGCTTTGAAGTCTATTTTCCAACAGAGTCAGTGCAGAGAGACTTTTGCGTTAACACATTACACCAATTGGCGTTTCTGTTCTCAGCGCATGCTTCATGTCTTGCATGCTGGTATTTTAATTTCATTTGATTTGCATAACTTTCACTTTGAGCCCTGGCTTTATTTAGTGGTCAGTCAGGGTGAGTGTGTAGGCTGACAGGAAAGAAGTGCTTTCTTTTTCTATTTCCTTGAAAAGCCATAATTTGATTACAGTGTATCTGTTGTAATGCAATCAACACACATCCTGTTGTGGTAGTTGCTTTTTATCATCATGTGTAGTGGGTGTCTCTGGCTGACTGACGAGATGCCTCACATGCACACGGCATATGAATGTCTCTCTTTGTGCGGGGTCAGCGGTTCATGTTCTCTCCTCTGTCCCTCCGGCTGCAGGTCCCCTGAACACTGACAGCTTTGCAGAGAAGAGGCCCCTCCTCGGTGTTTGCAAGAGCGCGGGCTCCTCGGGGTGAGTGCTAAACAATGACATCACTTCCTCGGTGTGCTCACATGCTGCTGAAGCATTTTATTATGGGACCTGTTCTACTGACATGTACACACATGACAAAGCCATGAATCCCTGCCTCACGTCTTGGAACTAATTAACTGAAAATAAAAATGCTGTGCATTGCAATGGAAACTATTCAGAATCAAGCTTAGGCACTGCTGAGGCCACATGGTCATTAATTTCTAATTCTTACACGATTAGTTCATGGGCTGATATGCATATGATATGTATAACTTGTGAAACATGAACGGAGACGCTTTAAACTTGAGCAACACAAAGTTAACTGCATGCGTTAATGGAATGTTCCGTTGTTGTCCAGTTTATGACATTTTCCCCCTTTTAACATGCAGAAGGAGCCCAAGTGATAGCCTTCCTTCTGTGTGACATTTAGACATTATGAGGCCCAAATCTCAAGCACTCTCAAAGACCTGTAATTTTCTGTACATAACAAGCTGCATCAAAGGTCTCTTCACTGTGCTCATGTCCCAGTGGAACCATGTGTAGAGACACAGCCAAACTTTAGTGACTGATTGACCAGCTGGCTCCAGAGGGCGCAGACCAGAGGCCAGCTTACTGCTGCCACCCGAGGCAATGTCTTACACCTTTGTCACACAGTCGTCTCCACTGTGACAGAACTTAATATTTCCTTCTCTGGAAATAGACACCACAGTGTTTCCATGACCTCAGTGCTGTACAGGCATACTCTCACTCACTCTGTTTTTGTTCTGAGGATTTGGGTTTGACCCCCACTGATGGTTAGGCTAACGATGAAAACCTGCCTTTTCTTGAAAACCGTAACTCACACTCTACAGCTGAGTTGCATGGCCACTGCTGCGTTACACTGCAAGTGTTTGGTAAATAGTTCTACTTCCAACAATTTTTTTTTCTTATTCTTCGTGATTATTGTTTTGTATGATTTTCCTTAAAGAATTCCTGGTCCGAATCGTCTCACTTCAAAGGAAATAGTTTATAAACCAGAGTCTTCACAATTTTTAGTATATCATCGTCTTGAAATAACAGCTTTTGTCAACCACGAGAGTGCGTTCTGACACTTAAATGGAAAGCACATTGGAGAGTTGGCTGAAACATCGTTGCTGGTTTAGAAGTTGGTTCAGACAGCTTTAGGCTTAGATTACAAGATTTGCAAATTAAAGGAAAACCAGAAAAGGGAAAAAGCATGTGTGCTGAATCCTTCGCGGCCGAATTCCAGCCAGGCACACTCAACAGAACTTTATCAATGGAAAGGATTATGCCTTAAGCCCAAACATTGCATGGCTCTAGTGATTTTCCTGACAGCAAAATACATACTCTACACTTCATGCTGAGCACCCGTGCCAACAGAGCCTGCAAATTAGCATGGAATGCTCATGCTAGTCAGTAACTGGTAGACCCCTGCTTGAATCTGGAAGGGATTTGAGCTTCCAGCATCATTATGGGTGCATGTTTTTTATTTTTAAGGTGTTTGCATATTTAAGAGACTACTCTCATGCAGTAAACATGTATGAAATGGGGGTTTTGTGGTGTTGCTGTTTTTTGGGAGGTTAAAAGTTCAGCGTTTAGAAAGCCTGCTTTTGTTCTTTGACATGTGGAGAAATTAAGTTGTTGGGCAGGCAGAAAACAGTACCCTCCCAACTGCTCCTTTCCCCTCAATTTACCACATCTCTTTAGAGAGGATGTGGGCATGGTTTTCCGCTAATGCAGTCCTCCGTCATTGCGGATATTAGAGCTGGGTCTGTTTCAGAGTTTGGGGCATGTGGAGGCTCAGCTTCTGGTCCTCTCCTCTCCTCTCCTCTCCGGCCTCAGGTCCTGACTTTTTGGACTCCTCTCTGGCTCTGGGACACTGGCAGGCCTCCAGCACTTCACTCACTGTCTGCCTTCTGAGAACAGCACTGAGCCAGATGCTCAGCTCAACACGTTCCCCTATTGAAATATCCCACAGCACGTGTCGAGCCCCACAAAGTACAATGTTATCGTAGGGATCAGAAGTGTTTTTAGGATGGCTCTAATTGTCCTTACCCAGTGTGACATGCATTGGGTAAGGACAATTAGGCATGTAGGCATTAGACATGTAAAATCCTTCTGGCACCTAATGCTTGGTTATTAATTATACAGTAGGAATGGAGGAAATTTATTTTGCGCCGAACATCTATTTTTAAAGAGACTTCATGAAAACCTGTTGTAATGTTAAGCTGTACTTTTCATTCTAAACCTTTCATGTGTCCTTCTAAAGTGTATTAAATGATAAATCTCTTGAGTGTTTGAGAGACAGGGGATTAAGAGGATTGTAGAAGCGATGCTTTTAAACTATTCGAGCCGAATTATGCTCTCACACCCAGAACTGTGGATCAGACCGACCAGCTACTGACGCTGTTTAATCATCTTCATAGTATATTCACTTTGTCTTTAATTGCCAGAGCAGTGAGTATCAGGGGCAGAGGATACCTTCTTGTGTTGAGGCCTTCCAAGTCACAAAGTGACATGTGATGCAGTATGGCAGCAGATAATGCTGTCATACAGCCATTATTCCTTTTTTCTTTACACCTTGAACATATGCCGGACCGCATATGCCGTGTGCCATATGGAGCTATCTGCTTAGCAGCTTTTGTCAACCATGATTGTGCATTACAGGGAAAGATCCCCCATCTTATGGCATAGGTATTCATTGCATAAGCAGTATGGCAAATTAAACCAGGTATCTCTGAAAGCGATGATTTCTGGAAAAAGTGTGGGAGAACTTAATGTATACAGTCCCCTTTGAAAATATTGGAATGGCAAGGCCAATTCTTTTGTTTTTGCTATATACTGAAGACATTTGGATTTGAGATCAATAGATGAATATGAGATGATGGATCGGAATTTCAATGGAACAGGTCAGCTAAGGAAAACAACAGCATTTGATGACAAGAACATTGTGATAGCTGTGAAAAACCTCCCAAAAACAACACTCCGTGACCTCAGTTACCAAAAGATGCAAACCACTCATCAACAGTAAGAATCAGATTGGAATTCGCAAAGAAATACACAGTGTAACCCACACAGTGTAACCCACACAGTGTAACCCACACAGGGTAACCACCACACTCTAACCCACACAGTGTAACCACCACACTCTAACCCACACAGTGTAACCACCACACTCTAACCCACACAGTGTAACCCACACAGTGTAACCACCACACTCTAACCCACACAGTGTAACTCATACTCTGTAACACCCCCCCCTCCACCTCGGTTCCCCATATACTGTTACGCCCACCCTGCTCCCCACACACACTGTTCCCCATATACTGTTACGCACACACTGTCTCCAACTCCCCCCCCCCCCCCCCCCAGTTACCTCCCCCCCCACTGTTCCCTAGACACAGTTACCCATATTACGCACACATTGTTCATGTTGATGATTCAGTATGAAAAGAGTGATGTGGAACTTCAACTACTGTACCTCACTTTCACTCTTCCCTTTGTTCTACTTACATTTTAGTTTCTACTAAGTGCACTTTTGGTCATTTGTGGTTTTAAAGTAATTTGAGATATGGGCCACTGTTATGACCCATTGATAGATATGGCATGCACAGTCCTTTCTTTTAGAATTAGACGGAAGATAAGCACATTTCTTTCCCATGAGAGATTCTCCACAGGAAAAAATTTGGAATGTACAGACCAGGTGCACAGGATCTGTCAGATCAGCATCGTATAGTGGACTGCGTATAACTCAAGGTCTCTAAGGATAGGAAAGTGCAAGCCTTTGAAGTGTACCTTTCTTCTTTATTACACTTGTTTAAAAGGGTTTTCCATCAGAACATTGTTTCTTATCTTTCCTATTAATAGTTGAAGAGGTTACACAGTAGAGGTGGTTTCAATGCAGATTTTACCATTTTTAACTCTTCGTCTTTTTAGAGATCCTCTCTGTGTTATCCTTAGATAATCACATGATATGTCGAGGTGTTAAATCAGGATTAGCTTTGTTGTGCTATATTTAATGTCTTTTATGTGATTTATTTGTCTGACCTCTAAGATGAAGAAGAAGTGAGAGCTCTCTTTCTTTCTGTTAATTAACTTTTGCTTCTCAGGAAAACCATGGAGTCCTCACACTTATGATGAATGTTTATTCTCCTAACTCTGCTGTATGCTGACATGAGAATTAGGCGATAGATATAAGTGGACATTCAGTAATTAAAGATTGTAAACACCAGCCTGGAATTACACGATGCTTTAGTGAAAGAATACGGATACTAATGTGTTACCAGTATGTGAGTGCATGGTAGACCCCAGTGAAAGTAGAGGAAATGTATTTTGGGCAGACATAGAGCTATGGTTGAACTTTTTACCCTAATTACTTTCCCGCTGATGCCCACGGCATGCCGAAATCAAAGGTCTGCCTCAGGCCTCGAGAATCTTGTGATGTGGCCAGCGTTTGTTGTGTACTGAAGCACAGCTCAAGAGAGGCAGGAGGAGTTAAAGCACATTGAAAAGTGTGACAGAGTTCTTTTTTTCTTTTTGAAAATGTCTTAGTTACCACCCACCTGACTCATAGCTTACAGATATTGCTGAAATTGTTTTCATTTGTGCTGAACTTAGCTTTACATGAAAAGAAAATTGATCTAGTGTGAGGTAGACCTGAAGGCCCTATCATGGGCAAATATCTGTATAAGCAAAATAGGATGTTCCCATATTTTAAAATCATTACAATATTGAAAATTATTGTATCAGTTTGAAAAGAATTAATCTATGCTTTTGTGTACGTTATTATTTTCTATAGCAGGATATATTACGATTTGATGTAAGACTCTGGTTAGTTTAGCATTTTCACACCATGCAGGCGTAGCTGTTTGTTCTCCGTTAGGAATCTACACTATGTTTTATAATAAAGCTATGGATTAAAAGCCTGCCCTGAAACATGACCAGTTGGAGATCTGTGTGTGTATATCCAGTGTAAATTAGAATAACAGATGAGGAGTTTATGACCAAGTGATGAAATGGTTAGCATCTTCCATAATGACCATTGTCAACCAACGTGTTGCTAAAATTAAGACCGTAAAATTGGTACTGCTGAGCAGTGATATTTCCCATCTGGTACTGTTGGAGTGCTGGACAAGGAAAGTTCAGAATACATTTTATGGGCTTCCTAATGTGAAGTGAAATGGATTTTGCAGGACTGCTCTGTGGTCATTTTGTAGGATTGTACTGTATGATTAACTAAGTGATTCGGGATGGTGTAAAGGTGGCATGATGTGGACAAAATAGCATATTGTGATTATATTGCTATACAGTATGATCATGATATGCCTTGCTGTATATTTTGGTGTAAATTGGTGATCTTATGATGTGGCAAGAATAAAGGATGGCTTGCATTAATAGACTGCATCAGTGGCACTTTCAATCAGCCATGAAGACCTGACCTGAAACATCCCAGAGGTCAGAATGCTCAAAGGACACAATAAAACTGTCGTTTGGTAGAAGGATTTAGGCATATTGTAGCCTCCTGTAGTATAAATATCGCAATTTCTCATATGGCAATAACACTTTACAAACAGTATATTGTATAGCCTATAAATGTATCTTATAAGCATTGTAAAATTTTGGCACTCCTAATGGAGAATGGAAAATTCAACGAGCTTGTCCATTTTGCTATTTTCATAACCTAGCCCATGCTTGAAGCGTTTTCTCACACTTGGCTGCTGTCTAAATTTGGGATTGCCGGTTGAAAAAAGAAAATGGAAGGCAAAAATTGTTCCATGCATGGAAAAAGGGCAGGTCTCAGTTTAATGGATCATATTTTTTTTCAGCGTGCCCTTTGTTGAAGAAAACATCTATTTGACATTGATAAAATGGGATCACAAAAATTGTAGACAAGGGCATTATATTGGTGCTCAATATCACCTACATGTGTGCAGAACTGAAGCTCTGATATAATTTTATAAAGGTAATTGAAATTTACGGTCACTCTTGAATCGAGCTCTAGATTTTCAGTGAGAGGAAATTGTATTATAGATGACAGTGCATTGCTTCCATTAGAAGCAGGCCATTAGTTCTCATCCAAAAAGGTAATTGAAGTGACCAATATGATGATTTTTTTTCATGGCTATCACTGTCCCATTAATCAATCTGGAACCATATCATTTGTGTCAAATTGGCTCCAAAAAGCTTTAAATTGGATTGATCTGGTCCAGATAATGCTGAAATCAATGAATAGTGGCTATAAGACAAGTTTGAGAAGTTAAATGCCACTATTAATCTCAGGATCTGAATCCAGAGTGTTTTCTGCTGTAATAATAATGGCTCCTTGTCTCATTTCTATCCTAATGATTAAACGTTGCAAGCCTAAAAAAGAGCATCAAAGCAACATAAGAATAAAGAGCAGTAACTTTTCCAGATGCTGTCTTACATTTAACACACTCTGAAGCTGTTGATGAAACGTGTTCACTCGCTTCGCTATTATTATATGCTCATTTAGTTGCTATAAAGAGAGTAAAATGGAGTACACTGACACGCACTCACACAAACGCACATGCAGCTTGGTTTCTGTCTCTTTTATTGGCCAGGCAATGTTGTGAGGGCTCCTCAAGTGCCAGGGCTTTAGCAGATTGTTCCGGCTGTGGCCTGTGAATCCATCTGTGCTGGAGCTGGCTGCCGGGCATGGCAGTGTGCGGCCTCGTTCGTGTCTGTGGTTGCTGCCACAGCTCTCAAAATTGTGGCGTTTACACGCATGCTATAATCCGGTCCTGGCTGAGCTTGTAGTGTAAGTGTAGAAAGCTGAATATATTGAGTTCAGCATGAAATCAGGGCTGCTGTATCCTTGCCATTTTTCCTTAAAAAGGACTGGCTGCAGTGCCAGACCACAGTAGACTGTTCAAGAAATACAACAGAAGTCTAAGAGGTACCATCAGTGTCTCAGCCTGTAGGGTGACCCAAGGTCTGCCATTCACTGCTGTGTTATTGTATGACGGCCAGAACACATAGCAAACTGGAACGTTACTCACCCACAGTCTCACAATGATGCAGACAAGTGGGTCAAACACATCTATTTTGGGCAGAAACTAAATGTGCTGTTTGTGTCTCATCACAGCTCCACTCACAGCTCCTTTTCTGTTGGTTGGCACATTTAAGAAATTTCTGGTTTTATATCACAGAACTATGAAGCCCAGTATGTTCGAGCGCCTCATCGTTTTTCATTTAGTCTTTTCTACTTTCACATTTGACAGTTTGTGGCTGCTTTATGATGCACTAATATGTGCATATTTTGAAGAGCACCAATGTTACAGCCACAACGTGTCATCTACTCATTACATCTACACAGTTTATGCTGAGACGGTCTTTTGGGAGGATCTGTCCCCTTTTGTTCCCCAGTTTGGTCACCTGCCAGTTTCCACCCATCAGCAGGCTCTCCCCTGTCATGTGACCGCTACCAACCGGGTTGTTTACAAAGGTCAGGATAAGCAACAGGGGGGCACAGTAGCTTAGAGGGTGGCACGTTTACCTCGCACCTCCGGGTTTGGGGGTTCGAATCCCGCCTCTGCCCTGTGTGAGCGGAGTTTGCATGTTCTCCTTGTGCTTCGGGGTTTTCCTCCGGGTACTCTGGTTTCCTTCCCCAGTCCATGCGTTGTAGGCTGATTGCCACTGCCAAATTGTCCTGTGTGAATGTGTGTGTGTGTGGTTGTGCCCTGCATTCAGTGGTCACCCTGTCCTGGGTGTCCCCCACCTTGTGCCCTGAGTTCCCTGGGATAGGCTACAGGCCCTCCAGCGACCCTGTGTAGGAAAAGTGGTATGGAAAATGGATGGATGGATAAGCAACAAACAATACTGAATAGTGATGAGATAACCTTTTAATGCCTTACTATGAATGATGGCTATAAATAAGACAATTGTTATGTTTCGTTTTGTACATGCACATGTGTTTTTTGAATTTATGAGAATAAATGCATACTCGTTTCATTTTTTTTTTTTTTCTTTTTCTTTTTCTTTTTCTTTTTTCAGTCTCTGGTCTGATGAGATGCCTTCAGTTAAGTAATTTACCTAAACTTAATTTACCTAAACCTAATCTTCTGTTGCTTGAACAAGCAGCAACAGAAGTTCAGCTACAGAAGCCACAATGGTTCATGTTTTAAAACTAAAGTCACTGAATGATGGCCATTTTTTCCATATGTTTATCATCTCTGCCGCTGCTGTTTTTTTTTTTTTTTCCCAAGCATTCGCTTCATTTAGCTCAAATACTTTGCTGTGTCTGCCAGCTGATGACCCCTGGTCTAGGGCTGGGCCATTTTCATTATATTACAACCTTTCAGACTGACTTCTTAATAGCATTTTTGCTCTTCTTTAGGGACCAGGGCTATGATGAGACACCGTTCATGGATTTCACATGTAATTGCCAAATCATATGTCTGTGTCGAATTTTATCTATGATTCATAATCAAATCACTTTTAGCAAGGAGGCAGACATACAGTTCAATTAAGTGACAGACACATCAAAGTCATTAGTGGTTGAATTCAGAGCCTATTATTTTGTCAGTGAATCACTAGTTATTGATTTTCTTTATTTACAGAGACAATCAGATCAGTCAATCTGCATCCTCATTTCTCCGTTCTGCATTCCAACGTGACCTTTTGTCACTCGGCTTGATCCGTGTACTCTGATGCAGTCGCATTGTAAGGCAGAGATGATTTGTACAGAGCAGAATTATCATTACAGAGCGAACGTTTTGCTTCATCAGAAACATCCCACCGAGCTGACGGCTTGATGCAGCAGACCAAGCAGTGCCAGCGAAGTTGGTGAACTTTTAATGAGGATTAATGTCTGAGGTCCTTTCTGCCAGCAGCCACTTTTCCTTCCCCCAGACTTGTGCTGATGTGTTGCTTGACAAAGCATTTACTGTCAGATTTTGGGAAGGAAATGGCTGCAACACTTTTGGGAAGAATACTGATGCAATTAAACTAAGAAACTGGTTCTCTATGGGATTGTTTAGCTTTCAGTGCGTTTCAGATGCATTCCAATGAAGACTGATGTATTTGTGATTTGTGCTTTGTTTAGAATTACTGCGTGTCTGTTTTTTACAGGACCAGCCCTCCATACTGCTCTGTGGACCTGTATTCTCTAAGGACAGGAGAGATGGTCAAGTCAATTCAGTTTAAAACGCCCATTTATGATTTACACTGCAACAAAAGGTATCCTGTTGCAGTTTCTTTTTTACTTCTGTGTTAATTGCAGAATTGTTTGTAATATCCAGATCAGTGTCTATTCCAGTTATCTACGGTGTGTATACTGTTAATGGTTTCACTCTGTATCTTTAATTGCAGGATTCTTGTCGTCAGTCTTCAAGAAAAGATTGCCGCCTTTGACAGCTGCACTTTTACGAAAAAATTCTTTGTCACAAGTAAGTAAACTTTTGTTTTTAATGTAACAGTTTTGTTTGCTTTTTATCCGATTCGTCTACGTTGAAACTCCAGCGAAGGAACTCTAGCTTTGATTAATTCCTCACACACACTGACATCATCAAAAAGCTGTTGTGTGAACCTGCACAATCTCATCTCCATGCGTGCAATCAGAGCACTGGAGACATTTACCTTGTCACTCTGCACAGCTATACGATATCAAAGACCTGTCCCAGACTCCATATTCGACAGGCCGGTAATCACTCACCCTGGCCGTTACACGAAAACACTTGTATACGCTCTTAAGTCTGTCCTTTCCCAGCACCTAACACTCTTTGGCTTCTACATTAAGGGCCATTGTGTCCTCTGAAGTCCATATCACAATCCGAAACCAGGCCTTCTATCCCCACTTAAGCAATCGTCTGTTGTAAATTGCCATTAGCGTAGTTTTAATGGCTCTCATTGTCTGTCTGCTTTCCCAGTCCACGTCTGTGCCACAGGAAATGACCGCGGTCAATAACCCCTTACATCGTTAATCTCTCTTCTAAAGCTTCTTCATCATAAAAAAAAATAAATAAAAAAAATCAAGACTAGACATGTTTGTTTTTGAAAGCGATTATGAGAAGTCATAAACCAGGACGATATTCTCCATCACACTGTCAGCTCTTTCTCCATCTGAAACGGAAGCCCAGCTCCCTAGGATACGACCGCTTAGTTCAGTACATGTCCGTGTCTTGCTAGAGATAGATGTGAGGTCTGAGAACAATGATGAAAATAGTTCAGTTCCTGCACACAGGGTATGTTAAACACATGTTATCTTGTAACATTGGCTCCCTGTGTCTTAGAGAAGCACAAAAACTTTGCATCACTCTCAGCTTGTGGCTTACCTCAAGCTCCGTTCATCACAGCTTTAGATCTGGGCTCCATGCACTAAATTATTGTCTGCATACTTTTTTTTTTTTTTTTTTTCCTGCACTCTTGAGGACTAAATTAGTGTCAGCACACTTCTGGCCTCTCGGAGGGATATGCGCTGTGAATGTATGAATGCTTGCGTCTTATCAGTTTTTTTTTCTCTTTTGTAGTGTTCCCCCCCCCCCCCAAAAAAAAAAAAAAAAAACCACATTATGTCACATATTAGATTAGATTAGATTAGATTTATGGGGTGTGTGTATGTGCACACGTTGTACCATGCAGACGTTTTTGGCCAGGCTGCATGGTGCCAGTGTTTCCTATATGGCTCTCAAGGGTCAAAATGTCTGGTGGTTAATAAGCTTAGGAGCCATCTTGCAGTCACTAAATGCCATAGCCCTCAATTTCAGTTTACACAAATTGGACCCTGTATCCTCAAGTGTGAAGATTATACCTAATAACCAAATAAATGCATTCCAGTCTATCATCTGTTTCAAAGTAACAATTCCTTGAATTCTTTTGAGAAATACAATATATAAGCTTTTTTTCATCTCGGGTAACTTACGAGCACGGTCACTGCTGTAATATGTTCTGCTGTAAGACTGTAACTGTTGTTTGATTCTACTAATGCAACTTCAAGTTGTAACGTTCATGTTCTGTGTTGCAGGCTGCTATCCTTGTCCTGGTCCCAACCTCAACCCAATAGCACTAGGAAGCCGATGGCTAGCCTACGCTGAGAACAAGGTAGAGATCATAAACACTGTGTTTTTATCTTAGTCGACATTTTCAGCGTGTTGATGCGGGCGTTCTTAAAAGCCTCAAATCGTTAAGAGAAGCATGTACTAAAATAATGCGTAAAAAGCCAAAGCATCTCATTCAATTTAAAATGGACCCACTTTTATTGTTGCACAGTATTATTTTTAAAGTGTCTGATTTGCTGCAAGTTCATTTACTGGAGTGTTGTTTGCTGCCGTTGTACGATTGAGGTCAGACATTTCTCAGTAATGAACAGATGGGCCAGTGTGTCTGGTGTAGCGTGATGACTTTTGGCCAACAGTGACTGAGTTTTGTATTCCTAAAATGTTGAATGGGACAGAAAATCTGGAGGAGGTAAGATGTAGAAGGGGTTAGGGGTTCGAAGATTTCCTAATGGCTCTCTCCACCCTTTCTGTATGAAGACGCCAGGCAGGCCTCTGTGGACTAATGATAATTTTGTGTGTGTGTGTGTGTGTGTGTGTGCGCGTGCATGCACAGCTGATCCGGTGTCATCAGTCCCGTGGCGGGGCATGTGGAGATAACTCCCAGTCTTACACTGCCACTGTCATCAGCGCCGCAAAAGTGAGTAGACGTTTCTAACTCCCATTTCAATGCAAGACACACTCGTACACATATGTATGCAGCATACACACACTGTGGAATCACAATCACAAATTTTATTTAGCTATTTGTATCTAATCCTAAGCTTAAAAATAAATACTTTAACCTCGATTTAAAGACTATAAAACTATAATCCAGTCTATAAATGTAACTATGGGCCTTATCTAAACTTAGGGTCAATGTTTAGTTTATAGTTATGAAAGTGACTAGGACAGTTTCTAGTAATAGTAATGACATATTTATTACAATACTGTCAGCGTTGCTATATAAATATCACTAGTTGTCCCAGTAACTGATAAATCTCATTTCCAGAAGGACATCTTGGCATGCCCAGTACTTCCTTTCATTCTTTTTTCTTTGAGTTATACCAGTATTCCTATTTGGACTTCTATTGTGAATATGTATGCCCATTCTTGTAAAAATGTATTCTTTATTTTATCTGGATACTACATTTGGTTTAGTGATGAAAAGTGTTTTCAAAATGTGACGAAGGTTTACTTTTTTTTAGTGACATTTTATTTATTTATTTATTTTTGTAATGTGAATCATTATTCTCATGGACAGTTTCTCTTTTGGAACTATTTTCTCATTCAATATTTTTTTTTTTTCTGTAAACACCTTAATAAGAGAGATATAGTGGAGTGATATATATATATTTTTAAAAAAGAACAGCATTCAGCCACCCAAAAGATCACATTTGAATCTGTAGAATATTCTGGGTTTTAAAATGCCTGTATGTTTAAGCCTTAAACGTCTGCTTTTATCTCACTTAATATGAACCTGTTTTCACTATTTTGTTTATAGTCTTTCTAACAGTATCTACAAAACCATCCCATAAAGATATTTCAGCAATAATATGTGTCTATGATACAAGACAGTACAGTCAGTTTACCGTAGGCCTTAGGCTAATTCCGAGATCATCCTCCTCTGACACACTCCCCAGTGCATCTGGTTTTAGGCTTCTCTCCCCAGCAGGTTAATTGATTTATTAAGCCCACATCTGTATTCCCTGGCCGGCCCACTCCCCTCCCTAACGAGCTCTAACGGCTTACGTGAGAGAAGCACCATTAGCCCTAATGGTGGCATACATCAAACGTAGCGCCCTAAAGGTTAGCAGGGAGGAAAACATGGTTAAAAAAGGCCTGATGCGTAGACGGGGCCGTCTGCAGATGGAGCCGTGATTTATAACCGTCTTCTCCACTTTGACACGCCGTCCCTGTGCTGAGTGGCTCTGAGTGCGGCTGTCGAGGGGCCAGGGGGCTATCTCCCATCAGTCCTGTAACTCAATCACAATGCCAGGAGGGGGGTGTGCCATGCTTTGGAAGGTGGGGTGGGGGGGGGGATGGGGACATTGGAGAAATTGAATTCTGACAGAGCACAGACTGTGTAAATGAGCGGGATGGGACTCTGAGAGCGATGCTGTCGCGCCAGCCACAGGACAGTGTTTGAGGTGACTCCGGTAGTGGCTCCAATGTTTGGTGTCTGTGTAAAGCTGAGCAGTCATGTACTTGTGGTAAATGGATAGCACAGCTTAAGTGGAGTCTCTTGCTAGTTTCTCACTTGTAGTAGTACTGAGCTGCTTGCTCTGTGTGTGTGTGTGTGCTGTCTAGGCCCCTGAAGAGCTTAATCAAGCATTCAGGCCGAGCAGCAACGTCAATACCTTGTGGCGCCTGTGTTTGTTGGGCCCTCTGGATAGTGCTCTGACAAGCCCACTAACAGACTGTGTGTAAATTGCCTTGGCCCATCAATTATTAAGAGAAACGTTTGCCGCCTAATTGATCAACGCTAATGTGTTTTCTAATCACTGCAGTTGGAGTTTTTAGTGCTAATCCAAACAGTCAGCATTGATCAAGGCGCGGGTCGGCAGGGGTAGGTGGTGGCAGATCCTATTCCTGACTCCTGCTGTCCAAGCATTTTCTTATCTCTCTGTTGCTCAGATCACTAAGCTAACACACTCGAACAGTGCATTCGCACGTCATGTGTCTGGATGATGCCTAACGAATAACATCTTTATCTTACTGGAGTTTGCACAACCACAACCACAAATATCCCAGAAATATTATGAGCTCATGACAGAGTTGGAGATGGAGATCATGTAGAACCATGATTAGTAATTTGTTGAATTATCTGCTGAGGGATGGGTGTAATATCAAATAGACTTACCAGTGTGGTCTCTCTTTTTATAATCGAAAATTTATAAATGTAGTTGAACCGGTAGCTATTCAGGACACTGCATCATACCTTTAAATGAATTTCATTTTTAATTAAATGATTTGTACAGAATTAGTAAAGCATCGTCCACTGTCCTTTTGAAAGCTGTTCGTGACCATTTCAGCATTAGGGTTGTATGATGCTTCTTGGTGGACGTAAGCTGCCATTGCCTTGTAGCTCCAGCGCAAAAATGAAATCAAGATGTGGATGCAAAACCTCTTGAGGTTTTGCATTCCCTTTGCAAGGGAAAATTTGTGTATGTTTGGCGTAAAAGAAAATTACTATTGTGTGAAATTAGTGAGTAATTGCAAGATTACACTCAATTTTTTTAAATTAAATATTTAGTGTTTAAAGCCATTGTTCACCCAAAAATGAGAATTCTGTCATCAATTACCCTCATGTCATTCCAAACCCATAAGACGTTCGTTCATCTTCGGAACACAAATGAAGACATTTTAATGAAACCTGGGAGATTTCTGTCCCTCCATTTACAGTCCAAGTAACCAAAACTTTCAAGCTCCAAAAAGTTCATAAAGGCATCGTAAAAGTAATCCATGTGACTCCAGTGGTTTAATTATAATTTTATGAAGTGATACGAATGCTTTGTGTGCACGAAAAAAAAAAAAGTAGATAGATCTCCGACGCATGTTCACGAGAGAACCAAGATGCTTGTGTGTTGACGCGAGAGCAGACCAAAAAATGCAAGTCGTCCTCTATGTCGAAATCTGCAGACATCTTTGTTACAAAGATTATTCTATGTGACTCGGTTTGTGTACAGTGTCCCTCTTCCTCTACTCTAAACAGTGCCATGCTTCCGGGTCCCGTTGAGAGCGTGGTTCTATTGTGAACGCGTGTCTAAGATCTATGTGGAAGTGAAGATATTTTGTGAATAATGACTTGATTTTTGTTTTTTTTGTTTTTTTGCGTATCGCTTCATAAAATCAGGATTAAAGCACTGGAGTCACGTGGATTACTTTTACGATGCCTTTATGAACTTTTTGGAGTACTGTGCAAAGGTTTTAGGCACCCTATTTTTTTTTAGTGCAAACTTTGTTATAGATTTTTTTTATTTTATGGCTTATACATTATCAAGTCAGTACATAAAATGTTTTAGATTCCCAAACATTAGTTTTCTAGCACAAAATTAAATGTTACAGAAAAATGTTTGTTGGTCATTAAAGAAAGCAGCATATTACGTAAGAGACACTTTTCAGACAAAAACACAATGAAGGCTGCTGGGTTTTGCTGCAAAAATAAGAAGCAAGTGTGAAAGTCAAAGTCTCCAGAAGAACTGTGTCTGGTTCTGCAAGATGCTCAATAAAACTTACCAGCTCATTTCCTTATAAAACTGCACAAACTGTACCGGATATGACTATTTTTATTTTTATTTTTTTGTCACACCAAATATTGACTTTGTTTCATTTACTACTGTTTACTGCTCTTTACAGTATTTTTTTTAATGTAGAAAATTAATTTCATTATTTTGAAGGCATCTTCGCTCTACAGCATTTCTTTGCATGTGCCAAGACTTTTGTACAGTACTGTATGTGTTGATAAGCTTTTGTTTATCATTATTATGTACATACAGTGTATATTGTGTTTATTGTGTACATACAGTGTTTATTGTTTCTGGTCCTAGTAAAGGTTGTTAAGAGGATGATAATCTATGGCTTATGAGCAGGAAATGAATTGTAGTTTATTTATGCATTTGTTTGAAATTTGATAATGATTGTATCTTCAATGTGGAAGCTTCACTGAGGGTTTTTGCCTTTATCCTTTTCTCTCCTTAGACACTAAAGACAGGGCTGACGATGGTGGGTAAAGTAGTCACTCAGCTTACAGGCACACTGCCCTCTGTAGCACCTGATGAAGAGGGCGCGGCCCACAGCAGCACCCGCCGCAGCCCTCACCAACCTGGCGTGGTTACTGTCATAGACACACACAGTGTGGGAGAGGGACAGGTACAGACACACACACACACACACATGCCATACAGGCATATACATATAGTTTTAGTAATTTTTAAATTCTGTTATTTCTTATTTTAGTTGTAGTCTGGTAACTGTACAAGTACAACGTAACCTTTTAATGGTTTTAAACAAATACATTCTTTTTTGTTTCTAACATGCAAATGCCATAATTTCCTAAGCTGTAAATCCTTCTTAAATGGAACACCAGATCGTACAATTTTACACCTCCTTTACAGGCCTACTAAAGCCTGTCTCCTTATCTTCCTTTGATGCATGTTGAAATTATCTCACAGCTACCACTTTACTGTTAGCATCCAGACACAGATCAGAGGAGACTGGGGTCTAGTGATGTGCAAAACCCCAGTGGTGTCCTCACACCTCGCGTCTTGCACATTGTGGCCAAGTAAATAGCGCAGTGCATCTTAATTCCCTTCCGTATTCACCTTTGCAAAGTGAGTGCACAAAGAGGACAGGAAAAAAAAGTTTCATCTTTGTTCAATCGACCGGGTCTGACATTCGTCTCATTTTTATTTGTTGAGAAACACATTATATTTCATCATATATTTAATCATTAATCATACATTATATAATCATATATTTTGAGTGGAAGGATTTTGTCGTAGAAAAAAAGGTTGTCGTTGAACTTTTTTTGTTTTACTGTTTGTCAACAAAGGCAGCACTGATGCCAGTAATCACTTTACATTTATGTAAAAATGTATTTATTTATTTATTTTTTGAAGTTGTAAGTTTGTTACATTAGTCTGACCTTGATGGAAAAACGTCCGTCTTTTATTAATCCCATTCAGCATTCTTTTTCAAGAAGCATTTTGTCTTCCGCTGATTTGTCATCACTATGTTATAAGGAAACAGACTCTGTAAGTTCAGAGTTCGTGCCAGGTCGACAGCTGCCAGGCTTATGACACAATACCACTTCCTGTACCTTGGCTGTCCTGGCATGAGGGCTGCTGTAGTGAGAGATGAGAACCAGGTGAGCAGAGGTGAAGGGAAGACTGGTCACACTCTGTCTCCTCTTTTTCTGGAACTCGAGTGTGTCTGAAGATGAACACCATTCCACCCGAGAAGAACATCATTTCTTTTTTAGACCCTCTGTTGTGGACAAGCAGAAACTGCTCCCAGGTGTTCATCTATCACACAGGATCTCTTTAATGGAGTGTCAGCTTAACAGGCCGGTTTAAATGTTTGCAGTTCTCTCGTTCAAGGATTTTTACTCAGACAGAGGTTAAGTTGGAACAGATTTCTCTCGTGTTCCTTTTATTCCCCCCTCTTTCTCACCCTGTGTTGATTTTGACCCATGTAAACAGCTCGTCTGGTTTCCTGGGCTGTTAAAAATCCGAAGGTTAAACCAGAGTGTCCACAGAGGCTCGACCTCACATGCTACACCCATTGAGAAGTGTGATTTATTCTGCTTACGCAGGCTTCCCATTTTACCGGAGTCAACACTTTTACCTCTTCATCTGAAAGCTGCGGAAAGTAGGACGCCGTAAATAGTCGCCTCTACAAAGATGTAGGCCACTTTGCCACACTTGTTTTCATAATGAAGTCTTTTCATGTTTCTGTGGCTGGCACACATGGAACTATACATGAAAAGTCATGCATCCTCTGATCTACCAATGTGATGTGTGAGGACTAGAACACAAAGGGGAAATGAATCAATATTGGTGTGATGTGACGCCATTACCACATCAAACATGATTATTTTCCAATAACAGCATGTCCCAAGTTTTTAAAAATTTTTTTTTATTCCTCTTATACCATTTCATTTGTCAACGATTACAGTTTTAAATTTAGTAAATAACAAATGAAAGTACTTTTAAGCATTTATAGTTATCTTTAATATTATGGGATGTTAGTTATCACTTATGCTGTACCTCACTTCATGTCCTTTCCTCACCTGAGTCTCTTAAACTTACCATGTTACAGAGAAACTTGAAGTCCTCGGTCTTAAAGACTATCCATTGTTGGAAAACCATTACAAGGCGCTGACACTGGAGATTCCTTCCATAAATAGAGTAAACATAAACATCTCCTTACAGAAATAAACACAAACATCTCCTTACAGAAAGCTTCACCATATCGATGATTATACATCTTTCTCTTCTTTTTTTTTTTCTTTTTTTTTTAAATCTAGGTGTTATTTTTCTTAGATTATATAGAGCATCTGCCATACCATGCCATAAGTCCCTGTGTATGTTGTTACTACAGAAATTCTAACGGTTAGAAGCAGCACATTAATATAAAACTGTGATTTGCATTAAAGCCAGAAACACTATCAGAGCTGCCGTTATAGAAGATGAATCGACACCGTATGACCAATCAGATTTGAGAATTCAACAGCTCTTTGTTATAACTATGCAATAATTTACTGGCTAGATACTGAGTTTATAACATCCTCCAGAGTTTTCTCCTTCTGCTGTTTTTCATCTCCGAGTACTTTTTTTTCACATAAATTTTCAGTCATACCTGAATCCCTGTAAAACATTATCTGTTCTCTGGTATGAGACCTGTTTTTTGTCACTGGGGCGTTTTTTGTGAGTCTAAACTGAAATGTCTTAGTTTGAGAGCAAGGCTGTTTTGTGTTTGGACTGGGTTCTATTAAAATGAGCGGCATGCTCCTTAATGCAACACCCCGCTAGATTTATCACTCTTCTCTTTGGCCTCCTCGTGTCTGGCCTTAGTTATAATCTCTTTCATGAGTCGACTTTCACAGAGGGCCACTGACTAGAGAATGGCCTCTTGTGGAGCACCACCTCTCGTTCTCTCTCTCTCGCTTTCTTGCTCTTCTTTATCTTCTTTTTTTTGCCCTTTTTCTGTCTGTCTGCTTTTGCTTTCCTTACTCCTCCTCCTCTTTCTCAATCTCAGAGCTCGTTTTTTTCCTGTAGGAACACATAAAGGATGAGTTACAGATCCATAGTGCTGCTCTTTTAACTGCGAGCTATTAATCTCTTTTGGATATCTATTAGCAGAGAGACAGTCTAGAGTTTCCTCCTGCTGTGTGTGTGTTTTAACTCTTTCAACACTTCATTTATTCTTTAATTTTTCAGGTTCTGGTCCTAGCTATCATAGACATGCATGTGATGTGCACATGAGCATGTGTGTGTTTGCTTGTGTGCGAGTGTATGTATAGACGCATTGCATTTTCTTAATACTCAATTCTGATTGGACAGAAGGTGTTGATTAATTTTCTACAATAGCAGTTTATATTAATGTATTCATTCTAAAAATGGATTAAAAAAACATGTGTAATTAATGATATGGTGAAGCTTTCTGTGAGAAGATGTTTCTGTAGCTTTTATGGAAGGTGTCTCCAGTGTCAAAACTTTGTAGCATAGGTAAAGCTGTAAAGTCTTTTAGGTTTTATTTTTTTTTTATACTTAAAGAGTGAACAAAAAGAGAGGCTGGTGAAGGGATGACCCTTTCAGATAGAAATGAACACAAAATCAAGCAAACACCACAATGTTCAGAGGAGCTCGCTATTTTTCTGTAGATTTTGGCCAAGACGTGTCACGTGATGTCATCACAACGCGCCTCCATTCGAAGCTTTCTTCAATTCACGTGCGTCGAACATGAGTACAGATTTAAAGGTCTCATTTACCAACAAACATCACTGCGAAAGACCGCGCAAAATTATTTTGTGCAATTGCAGTTTTGCCAATTCAAGTAGCTTTCCGCAAAAAAAAAAGCACAAAAAACTCCACAAGTCGTATCACAAATTTTTAAAAGAGCAGCAGCAAAATCAAGCATTTTTGATTGCAACAATCACAAAAAAAAAAAAAAAAAAAAAAAGCGAAATCCTTTATGGACTGACTTTGGTGTGGTAACAGTAACTCCTCTTCACGTCTGGCTACATCACTCCACCCTATCATTGATTATTTTCCTGCTTTAGTTAGGATACATCTTTGTATTCAGGCATTAAAGTAGTGTGCATTGCGTGTGCTCGTCTTAGGTGGTAGAGTGAATGCAGTCAGATTATATAGGGTTTTGTTTGGTCAGCTGAATGTAGTCTGTCTAAGAGCATATCTTTTCACATCTTTCTTCCATACTATCTCATGTAACTAAACAGATTATAGCACATCACTGAATGTTGTGCCAATGATTTTCTGTTTATTTGATGTCTTTAATATTGTGATGCTTTTGTGTGTATCTGTAGGTACTTGTGAGTGAAGACTCTGATGGAGAGGGAGTGGTCGCTCATTTTCCAGCTCATGATAAACCCATATCCTGTATGGCGTTCAACCCGAGCGGTAAGTGTACACATTTACAGTGTCTTACTTGAACCTCAGCAAAGCACTGAAACCCCATAGCTATTACAGTTAACAATTCTATATTTATTCGTGATGTTAATTGTTCAGGTGCATGTGGTGGAATTTGGGAAAGATTTGATGAGAAGTAAAAATGGCAAAAAGCACCAAGGAGCACTGGCAGTGCCCATGAAAAGCATCGCTTTCTAAATTTTATAAGAATTGCAGTAGCTTGTGTAGGATTGTTTCAGATGGATTTTTTTTTTTCTTTTAAAAAAACCCCCTTTTTTTAAAGATGTGATCTGATCATCTACTTTAGAAAGCATCTGGCACCAGGCATTGAGTTGAAATGACTGATTGATTGCTGCCCCTGTGGCACAAAGTCTACATCCAGGCCTTTTAACACACTAGCACACTGACTTATCAGTTCATGTCTGTCCATTTGAAAGTGCTAACTGAACCCTGATGTGTGGATGATGTACTGCCAAAGCCCCTGAGCCCCGTCAGGTCCGGTTTCACCCCCTCGAAGATGAAAAGAAATTCGAAGTGATCACTCTGTTGAAGATGATGTGGGTCAAGTTGGTAATTCATTATACATTTACCTCCGCCATGTCACAACATGCTTTACCTCACTGTGACACAGAGGCAGGAGTGACATTCATCACGTCAGATCTCTCTGAGAGTCTCATCATAATATAATCGTAATATACAGTAGCAGTGCCCTTGGCCTGACCTTGCATGTGCCAGTCCTCTGTGATAGCCAGTCATCAGAACACCTTTGTGCCTTTGCACATAATTGTGTTTGTCCTTCCGGAAATCCACTACAGCTAGCGTATTGTGCGGCGAGTGTCGCAGGTAGAGTGGCCAGTTAATAAGGAGGTGCTGAAAGCTGCTGCTCGCCAGTGCCCTTAGAGGAATCCTTCAAATACCTGTCCTTATTAATGCACTGTGGGAAAGTCCACGCAGGACGACTCGTTTTCCACCACTGCTTAGCTGTCTTCCCCTTTTTTCATTTCAGGTGCTTGTTATAGACATCACTGCTTGCTTAGGATGAATTTCACTGGTGGGAGAGAACTCGGATACTTCGATTCACTTCAGCTTTTTTTGTATAGCACATTTAACAACAGACCTTGTCACCAATCGGCTTTACAAAAATCTGGATATAGATCTAGATCATTGGAACTGAAGGATTATTATAGGTTTTTTGGGGGTTTTTTCCCTCAAAGTGACTATTTTAAGGGCTTAAAATTCTCAGGCATTCACTGTGCTTTTTGTTTGAGTAAATATAACATGCAAATATCTGTCAATATAATAAACATTATTTACCAGTGTAATGCACAGAACCTCCAAACAGACAGTAACCTGAGCTCAAGATTGAACTGGGGACCCTGGAGGTGTGAGGCAGCAACACCACCCACTATAATTATTATTACCTGTAGTAATAATAATAATAATAATAATAATAATAATAATAATAATATGACAGTTTTAAATATTAAACAGTTATGGTTAGTAAAAGATCTTCTGTAGCCCCATCCACTTCTCAGATTGAGAATCTATGGTTTATTATTTTACTGATTGATGGGTATTGCGGTGGGGTGGTGGGTGGGGGGGGTGCATTATTTGTACTTGGTCCTTTTTTTTCTGCTGATGTGCTTATAAGTTTAAGATAATACCTTTTTTAAACATATTTACAGTGGTAATAAAAATGGTGGCGATCCCTCTGGGATAAAAGGATGAAGGGAGAGATGCTTACTCTTTATTCAAGCATATCTATATTTGTACTCACATATAATATGTATTGTTATTATACGAACACAAACATGACACAGGGTTATAGGAAGAATATAATATATAGAGAGAGAGTTTGAACTGAAATGGCTGGTCTCTTGGGGGCGCTGTTGGTTAACCTTTATGCCTGTGAGCTGAGAGGAACCTTTGGCCTATTAACCTGCATGGAGGAGAGCTGTAGTGCCTCTCCAGCTAGTGGCCTGTTGCTCTGGTGAATGACACAGTGACCATCATCCAAACAGCCTTTTCATGTTTGCGTGTTGGCTTGGCTACTTTGCAATGCCGAGCAAAATACAAACACAGGTCCTGCATTAACCGGAGTGTGACGTGGTATTTAAATGTTGTGTAGTGCGAGTTTCTTTTTCCTAACTTCTAAGGGTTCTTACATAAACTAATGACACAGAGACTTTAAATTAAAACCCTAAAAATCTGGTTTGGCTGCCGAAATTTAACTAAAGTCTTAGAGCTGGTACAGCTGCATCGATGTCCTGTGAAAGCTTTATGTAGTGTTGTGGTAACGCTTTCTTTATAGAATTAGACAGAGGTCGTAGTCCCGGCTCAGGGAGGCCCCACTCAGGTCCAGTGAGTGTTAAGCCTCTAGCACAGCTCTTTGTCAGACGTCCCCTGCCCCATGCAGAGAGCACTCCAGGCAACTTGGTTTAGATAACAGCAGGGTGCACAAAACTTCAAACAGCTTAACCTTTCACTTGTCTGCGTTAGTCAGAAATAATGGGATGTGTCTGTTATCACTTCATTTGCACAGGCATAAATCGAAAAGACGGTAATAATTGTTTCGAAATTATGAAATTGCTCAGCACCGAAAAGGCTGGGAGAAATCCCCTAGTTTCTTGAGACTAAAAAGAGTCTCTAAACAGGGACTAACAAGGTCAGGCTGAGTATTCCTCATGAATGGTCTCACACATACAGATATGCAGTCATTTAGGTGCCTGACATCATTAGGGCACATGATCAAAAAACAAGTCCTTCAGCATTGTTGGTTTCTGGCCTCCCGGCTCAGGGTAGAGGGATTGATTTTAATTAGTGGGAAACGCTCTCTGTCTCCTAGCTGCCCCGGTTCCGAGGGAATTACGTGCATGAGCTCGGAGCCGCAGTGGAAAGTGTCGCATTTGCTGTAGGGTTGACTGCAGCTCTCTCCGGAGTGGGTAGATTTAAAAAAAAAAAAAAAAAAAAAAAAATGGAAAAGACAAGCCCTAAGACAATGCAGTGATTTGACACTAACTGGGAAGCACAGATCCCTTCTCCAGAATAAATCACTGAAGAAACCCAACTCAGCAGTATATGTTGGACACACAACAGAAGAACAAGGGTGGAAAATGGCAGCCATGCGGGTAGCTGGCACTTGCTTTGTGGTTTTGTAAGATCTATTCATAGGTGTGTAATTAAAGGATACTCCAGCGCACTGTGTAAACCTGTACACCCTATCCATGTAGGCTTAATTTGGAGGACGTGACAGCTCGACTTCAGCTTAGCACCGAATAAACTGCTTTTCTGTAAGTGTAATGTATTCGCGGTGTGCACATGAGCATGAGAGTATATTCTCAATAGCTAGGAGGATCACTGTCATTCTACTTAATCACTCCTTCATGGTAGATCAGTTCAGCACAGCTCTGTTCTTCTTCAGTTGACGATGTCTCATTTTACATATCACACATTACCAGGGTTCTGCATATTCATTCATTCATCTCCAGTAACTGCTTTATCATGATCAGGGTCGCGGTGCATGCGGAGCATATCCCAGGAACACTCGGCGTGAGGTGGGAATACACCCACATTCACATGCTCATTCACACCTAGAGGCAATTTAGAGTAGCTAATCCACATACCAGCATGTTTTTGGGAGGTGGAAACCGGAAAGCCCAGAGAAACCCACATGGACACAGGGAGAACGTGAAACTTTATACGGACAGTAACCCGAGCTCAGGATCGAACCAGAGACCCTGGAGCTGTGCGGCTGCAATGCTGCATTATGCACCACCATGCCGCCTGTTCAGCATAGTCTACACAACAGATTTTGAGCTTAAAAAAAAAAAAATAAAAAATTACACCCAAACTTCTAAACGTGTACTCAGTGGCGTAAACAGTGCAATGGACATTCTAAGACTCAAGCTTCAGAAGCGCTTCTGTAAAATACATTTGTTAATTAGAGGTCACGCCTGCTCTGTCATTCTGTAAGCTTGGAATGGAAGATAAACTGAAAACAAGAATCCACATGCATACGATGCAATAATGCAGCACCATGTGACGTGAAAAAATATGCAATATATATTTTTTTTCTTCTCCCACCCCCCACCCCCCCATGGTGTTCAGAATCTAATTGGCTATGGTGTGTGTGTGTGTGTATGTGTGTGTTAGTGACAGTAGCTGAGGATCATCTTTCAGTTTTGCACAGAGCTTGAGCACAGTGGGACGGTCAGAAATGATTACAGGCTCTAGCTGAGAAGTTGTCCATTTTAATGCCCCATGCCAGCAGGGAGCTAGGTATTAGTGGAGTTTGCCTCAAGCACAGGCTTTGTTTCGTGAAGTTGATCTCTTTGTTAAATCTGATGATCTGCATTATTTATTAATTTTTTTCAAACCTCTTTTTTGTACTTTGGATATGCTTTTCTCTGATCATGAATTGCCATTTGCAGTCTGATAACACTGCTGGTATGCATGTTAGTTTAATATAAATATAAGTTTATTTTATATATATATATATATATAAAAGATGCATTTCTACCTATCAAAACATGTTCAATGCAACAGATTCACAAATCTTCAGTGATTATTGCTTTTTTTTATTATTATTATTTTGTTTTACTTTTGAGATCTGTTGCTCTGCCTAGAGCTAGCTTTCTAATGATGTATAAAATAACTTATAACCTTGACACTATATGTTTAAAAGAAACTATAGAGATCTAAAAGGCAAGATTTCTGGAAAAAAAATACTTTGTTTTATTCAAGCCAAATGTCTTTTCAGTAAAACAAATAGTAAAACTATTTGATTTTTTTGTTTGTTTTTGAAAGTCTGTAGCTCTACCTCACTAAGATTTAAATCGTTTTTTTTGTTTTGTTTTTTTTCCCCCTCAAAGTCGAAGTTAAACCCACATTTAAAGCAAGTGAAGTTGAGCCATTCTATCACCCCAGCATGTATCCTCTCTTTTTCTTCCTTGTTTATGTATGAGTCATCGGCTACGTTGACTGACAACATCATGCTTCTACGTTTTGGGCCTCTTTGCTGGATGTATCAGCTGGGCTGCTTTACTTTGCACTCTCTGTGTTTGTGTGAACCATCAAAAACCTCTTCCCCAATCTACAATGAATTGTACAATTGTCCAGGAAGAACCTTGAGCTCACCTCCGTCTGAACGGCATTAGCATCGAAGCGTCACGAAGAACTGTGAAATCCGATCTGCTATGCTGAATGTTTCAGGGGATTAATTAGCTAACAGGACGTTCTGTGAAATAAAAGAGAGCATTTAGATGAAATGAGATTATCATCCACTGTCTGGCAAAAAATACAAAGGATTACGCGTTTCATCCATTCTCTCTTCTTATCTGGAGATTGTGGTTTTACCAATTTGTTTTTGGGCTTTTAACATTCACACAAAAAAGCCGTGCAAGGCTGGCTAAGCCTCTGTGGGAGAATGTGCTTTTCTACCACCACAGCACTGATGAGCTTTGGGTTATAAGTGACGCAGTAAAGCATGGATGCATGTAGGGTAGGACATTTTAAAATGATATGGACTTTTAAATACAATTACTCACACTAAACATCTTTACTTGTTTGTTCCTCCCATGTTTAGTGGTAAAGTGCTTTAAAAATAGAATTCTGGCTGTGGATCAAATGAACCATGAGCACCTCCCCCCCCCCCCCCCCCTCACCTCTTTTCTCTAACCCCTTACATAAATAGTGGATGAGCTTTCTTAGCTAAGAACGTGAAGAGCTGCTCTAAGCCAGGACGCCACAGGAGTGCTGTGCCACGAGCGTGTTTGACAAGCATGCTCTTGGTACCAATTTGCCCAGACAAACAAGGCTCCCAGCCACAGGATGCTGATGCTCTCCAGTCATCTGTGGAATCCACTGCACTCCTCCCTACAGCCCAGAGGAAAGGAAACTGTATTGCACTCGCTTAGATCATTGTGGATTGCTACAAAGTCGATACAGTCCACTAGAACCAGATCTGTCAGTACGTCCTCGCTAATATCAAAGCTGACTCCGGCTTGGGAACAAACAGCTCTGCTTTTTGAAGTTCTCACTCGGTCTGTGAAAGATTAACAAGTTATTGACTGACCCAAGCCGGTCCCCTCCTCTCCTCCTCGGTGTTATCTGATGGTTGGATTGAGGGTGGCCTCTGGACTCAGAAAGTGTTGCTTGTTTTAGGCCTGAGTGGGTGGCTTTGATGTAAAGCTGGAGCCTTTTTTTATTGCACTCGGTGCATGTGTGTGTTCCACGGCTTTCATAAACACCCCGATAAGTGTAACACGCAGGGTGATATCACTGAACGAGTGGACACCCACATGAATACACACACAGTGTACATGCCCATGTCATTACAGCATTGCGACCAGCACCATAGACAAAGCGCAGTGATTGATGTGGTTTATTTACTCTCTTTATCTCCACTTCAGAAGTACATGTCTCTGGTGTAGAAGAGCTCTGTTTCCTCTGTGCTGTCCCTCAGAGCTCTTTCCACACACACACACACACACACACACACATGTTTAATTTGAGATTTCCTCCTTCTCAAAGGTTTTAGACAACTGTTGTTAATTAAGATGCCTCTTTTTTGTTTAAGCTCTCTGTACAGCCAAGATGAAGATATCAATGTTAGTCAGACTGCTGACATCAACTGCACTGGTTTTAACAAAATGACTCAGGGGGTGACCTCATGGGTTTTCTCTTCTAGTTTCTGGTTGGGTTGTTGTTTGGGGGGGGGGGGGTATTATTAATTAATATATATACAAAAAAAAGTATATGTTCTTTTTTTATTATTTATTTATTTTTATTCAGCCCATTGCTAGCTTTCACTTCTACTCCAATGATGCACAATTATATTTGTAATTTCTGCTAGATTCAGCAGCACAGCTACTGGGTAAAAGACATAAAAGCTTAAACAGGGATACTGATTAAGTAGGTACTTAATCCACCTCCAATAAGGCTGCTGATTTTGTTATTCTTTGAAACCTAAAGATATATTTAAGGATATGGTGCAATCTGTGTTGGTTTATCTACATGCACTCTAAAAATCAATATAGCCATATGCTAACCCAAGAGCATATTACGCCAGTATTGTCCGTTAAGTTCTTCCTCGAGTATGAGGTGCTGCTCATCATGTTTAAAGATTTAAATGATTTCGCTTCTGCATATATTGCTGATCTTCTGAAGCAGTAGAGCATCTCGAACACTGCTCAGCTAAGGCAGGCCTATTTTGTAGATTAACTAGTTTGGACCCCCTAATCTTTTATATGTAAAGCATATTGACGATATTTCAGTAAAGATTACATACCATAACGTGTCCCTTTCCACATAGTAAATGACTTATTTTAATTGAAGCACGTATGTTTGTATATTCATGTGCCCCACATTTCTTTCCAACATCATAAATAATCTTTTTGCCTGAGGGATAAGGTGTTATAAATAGGATGTGTAAGAGGTTGCTTTAACGTCTCAGGTTCCTGAAATTTTGTGGTGGCTTACCAGCACCGAAAAGTCTGCTTTTTAATCTTGCTTCCTGTGGGCTAACCAACTGACGCCTCTCCGCGAGGCTCCGTATTTCAACAAGGCCACAAAAGCCCCAGCACTGCCTTGCCAGTCTCCACTGGCTCTTGGAGAACAGAGTGTACCATCAGCAAACTGGTGTCTCAGTAAGCTGGCCAAGCCTCATCTGTCAAAGCCAGGGTAAGCAAGGGAGTGAGCGTGCAGGGCGAGGGAGAGGAAGCTCCCAGATAAACATACCGCAGCGCCTAAACTCCTAATCACTCCGCGCTTCCGTTTCCAGCCTCTATAATTAGAAGGCCATCTTTTCCATGTATTCCCAGTTGATGCAAATGCTTCTTGTGGCTTGGCACCTCATTTGGGGCGTAGGTTAGTTTATGGCCGAGCCGTAGCTGGGTTTAGTCTTCTGATACAGCATAAATAGCTAACCGCCATCTAATTCACTGCCTGACTGTTTTTCTTTTTCATTTGAGCAATCTGTGCATGACCCTTCCTCCACCCCTCCGCACTGCTTCCTTTCCTGCCGCCCAGTGTGAGGGCTCAGCCACACCTAAACAGCTGCAGCTCTAAAGTGTGAACATGAGGATGCTGGAGCACAGGCTGGATGAGCTCATCTAGTACTTTTAGCTATTTTCGTGTCAATTTATTTCATCCCTCTTGCACGTGTCAGCGCAAGGTCTTTTTATGCCCTGCCATTTAAGCTCCTTTTTATACATTTGTCAAACCGCTTTATAAAGACTTGTCTCTAATTACAGCCTTCTGAAACCTCAGCATAAACGTTTGAGCTTTGGAACATGACGACTGTCGTGTTAAATTATGATTGAGAAAGATGTGTGTTGCTGAGTCTTGCGTGACGGGCCTTTCATATCTGCGTAAAAATAGTTCGTAGAGCCGTTGCACTGTTTTGAAAATTATATTCTATATAGACTTTTCATGGGCATCGAGTTTGGATTCCGGTTTTTCTCGGTGTGGTTTGCTAAGTGTGTTGTTTATAGTAAGAGTCTATACTTTCTGTAACTTGACTAACATACAAGTGGTGGAATGAAAGGCTCTGTCAGCAGAGGTTCCACATGGGTTCTCCTGTGGTTGGGTTTAAAACAGAGCCGCGCACGGTCGTGCCCTGAACACTGAAGGGTGAGCTTGGCGTTTGGTTGTGTGCCAAGGCTGTAGCACATTATTACATTTTATAGCCATTTAAACTTGTCTCTTATGTTCATCCTCTCCAGGTAAGCTGGGTGTCGTCTCGGTTTATTTTGGCTCAGTGTTGACCAAAATGATTAACAAGGACTCCACTGTTGTACGTGATTCAGTAATAAGCTTATCTTTCTATTCGCAGGTATGTTGCTCGTGACTGCTGACACATTAGGACATGATTTTCATGTGTTTCAAATCCACACTCACCCATGGGCATCGTCACAGAGTGCAGTTCATCACCTGTACACCCTGCACAGAGGAGAAACTGAGGCTAAGGTAAGAGAGTGTACACAAACGTCTACACTAATGCCATGTCTTTTTGCAATATAGTATAGATTCAGCTATTAATATTTTGGTAGTTATGTCAAAGTCAAATTCAGCAGTGCAACATGGTCTTTTGGGATATTTTATCAAATCGTAGCGCTCTCTCCGTGTTCCTCAGTCACGCATGTACACGTTCATGCCAGTTTTCTCATTTGTGATTGCGATGAAATATTGCATTTCTGAATTCTTTTAATCATTAACCTAATCACTAAAAGTCTTTGAGGGCCACCCACAGTGTTTATGGTCCCTGTGTTCTCGATTCTCAGAAAATATGCAGTTTGAACATGTTTTTCATCCTCTTTGGATCCCTTTGTGTTTTCTAAATACTGTCAAGAGACATGACTTGGAGCACCGTGCAACTCTACACAGAGCAGGACTCGCCCCTGCCGCTGAACTCTCTCTGGCTCTTTCATGATTTTCCTGCACAGCGTGTGAGAGACAACAAACAGTCTGGCTGCGATCCTAGGGGAGTCCTTACTGATCTGAAGCGTGATGTAGAACCAGACTACCTTTAGTGGTGTTGCACTCCTCTGGAAGAACCCAAAAGTGTTGGCGTCATGAAAGTGAAACGTTCCTAGTGCAATTTTCCTTTCTGGATGGACCAGAAGAAAACTTCTATATAAAAAAAAAAATTTTTATTTGGAAACTTCAGCATTTCAGCTTTGTACAATAAGTCGTTTAGAAGTAACTAAAAAAGTGGAAGTAGCTGATGGATATAATCACGGTAGATAAAATCACATTTGAGTGAAAATTAAACCATGTACACAAATATTCAAAAGTACAAAAAAAAACAAAAATCGATGTCATGATGCATTTTCCGGGGGGTGTCCCCTGCCTTGTGCCCTGAGTCCCCTGGGATAGACTCCCTGTGACCCTGTAGGATAAGCGGAACAGAAAATGGATAGATGGTTGGATGCGTTTTTCCCCCCCAACATGTTCTCATCGTTATTTACAGTTGCAATCAAAATTATTCAACCCCCATTGCAAACCAGGTTTATTGTCATAATTTACAGACTTTCAGCTGTTTGCAATGAACAAATCAAACAAAAGCAATTGAAATAGTTCAACACAGCGAATGCTTCAAGTGGTTTCCCCAAATTCAACTGAAAATGCAACTTATAATGATTATAATGTATAAGATTGACATCTTATAATGTCTAAAAATGATTGAACCCCCTGAATAAAATCCCTCACAACAGCACAAATATGCAAAATAGGTGTTGTCTCAAGCACAACCGATGCAAATAATCAAGGGCTTCATTAGTTGCACCAGGTGTGCTTGAGCTGGAACACTTGAAATACCTGAACTGGCTAGGGGTTTGTGGAACATCATGTTTGACTGCATGTTAGAAATACGGCTAGGTCAAAAGAATGGTCCAAAAAGCTAAGAGAAGAGATCATCGCCCTTCACAAACAAGGAACAGGATACAAAAAGATGGCGAAGGCACTGAATGTTCCTAGAGAGCCTGTTGGAAGCATAGCTCGCAAGTTCAAAGTTAAGGGAACAGTGGTTACACTACCTGGACAGGGCAGAAAAAGGAAGCTATCAACGGCTGCAACCAAAATGACATGAAAGTGCAGTTTGTTCAAAGGAATCCTGCGGAAAGCGAATTAACATTCTAATTTCCACCTAGTATTTAGCAATTTCCGATATAAACAGAAACTCAAAAGTCACACTGTTATTTTTTGTTTATAACTCGGACCTCTTGGAAAAACTCTGACTTTCCGTGTAGGACCTACGAGGTGGAGAGCCGTTCACACGGATCTTTCCTACTGGGAAGTCAGAAATTTCCCAGTTTGCACATGGTCATTAACGCAGCATTAGAGTGTAGAAAAACAGCTGCTGGTGATCATCAGAGTCTCACTCCTGCCTGACTGTTTCCCATTGAAGTCAGGCTTCAAATTTTAACAGCTTCAGTATTTGAGAATAAGAGGCTGTGGCCAGCAGTCAGTCCCAGTGGGCTAGTGATATTCCCACACCAACTTACTCGGCTTTACACAAAGATATCTGGGTCTACAGCATGTGGATGAGAGAGTAAAAGAGCAGCTGCCGTTGTTTAACTGCAGATCAGGATGTGTTTGCATGTATTTTCATATATACAATTCTATATTTTAAATATATTTTTCTACTCTATGTTCATTAGGGAAATAACTATTCATTTTTTTTATTCAATTGGAAACACGTACAGAAACAAATTTTCCTGTGTGAGGTCTACAGTTATTATTTTTGCCTGTGGCCCTGATTTAGATACTTTTAACAGTGGTGCCTGCAGAAGGTACAGTGTAAAGATGAATCAATCAAGTGTGAGCAGCAGGTTATGGTTCAATCCAGGACAAAAAAAAAAAAAGAAGCACAAGCAACAGATTCCCAGTGGTCTTGTGCTCTGTTGCAGTCTCTTTCAGTTTTCTGCAGGCTTTTTTATTTTATTTTATTTTACTTAATTTTTTTTTTTCAAGAAGTAAATGTGGAGCAGTTTGAAACGTCTGCACACTATGCAGTCACCCAGAGTTCAGATTAAATGGTTTTTTTTCCCCAGTAATCATTAATATTTTCCAGGAATTGATAACATGTCCCTCCATTTTAATTTTATAACACACAGTGTTGTTGCACAAATCGGTTGGGGGAGTAGCAGCTTTTGCAGCTGTTTCACTGAAACTTTTATTTTTTTTTTTGGTTGGCAACTTGTGAGGTATTATTTGCTTAAGTAGAACTAATATTTATCCCTGAAGGCCTGTATGTATCCAGCAAAGTGTCGTGTTTGGATGTGCACACAATAATGCTCTCTGCTCCAGTGTGCAAACTTCTCACAACCTAACACAGTCCAACGCACCGCCAGCTCTAAAAGCCTGCCTGTCATTTTCTCCCATTATTTCTCATGCTTATAAACACTGATATCATGCTGAATTGAAAATTATTCAACATTAAGAACTGCCTACAAATCCTCTTTCACAGACAGCTTTGGGCATTATTTGCATTGTTTTACCACATTCACATTTTCTGTGAAAGTCCTATTATTTGTAATGTGACAAATAACAAATCACTGGATTTCATGGAATATTTCACACTTTATTCATCACCCACAACTAAATGGGTCATTGGATCTTTCCCAGTAATGTATTGCATCTTTTTTTACATCAGCTTCCCTGATCATTTCCCAACAACTGTCCCAGGGTTTGTTCCTGAAAGACTGCAGTCTTTCGTCCTTTTACAGTTAATCCCTTCCCCATCTCTCTTTATCTCATGGGGAGCGAAGGCTAGCCTGTCTGGTCCAATCCCACAGAAGAGCTACTGTAACACACTTTCAGTGGTGGACGGAGGTCAGCATGGACACTCTTACCGGTCTGAGGCTACGCAGCCCCGTACGCAGCAAGCTGTGATGCACTGTAGTGCACCTTTCTATCATAGCCGGCTTTAAATTTTTCAGCAATTTGTGCTACAGTAGCTCTGCTGTGGGATCGGACCAGCTAGCCTTTGCTTCCCACGTGCATCAGTAAGCCTTGGGCGCCCATGACTCTGTCGCCGGTTGGCGGTTGTACTTCCTTGAGCCACTTTTGGTAGGTACTGACCACTGCATACCAGGAACACCCCACAAGACCTGCCGTTTTGGACATGCTCTGGTCCAGTCATCTTGCCATCATAATCTGGCCTTAAAGTTAAAGTCACTGAGATCCTTACGCTGAAGTCGCCGAGATCCATTTTTCCTGTTTACAACACATCGACCTCGAGAACTGACTGTTCACTTACTAATATATCCCACCCCTTGACAGGTGCCATTGTAACGAGATAATGAACTTTATTCACTTCACCTGTCAGTGGTTTTAAAGTTATGGTTGATCAGTGCGTGTATATACATCAGTGCATGTGAGCGGAGCGGGGAGTGGAGCGCTGATAATTCCACTGACGCGGAGAGCGCCTTTCTTAAGATTCCGCTCTGCTTGCTCAGACCGCTCAGCGCCACTTGCTCTACCCAGGATGCACTTTGTGATGAGTGTTCGCTTGGGCCGTGACCGATTGAGTGGAGCGCGCATGCATAGAGCACCCGTGGAATATTGAGATTAGTGTCACTCCACTCCGCTTCACACACACACACACACACACACACACACACAAAAAAAAGTTTCCACCCTGAACACCCTAAAGAGCACTTGAGTTCCATGTAGAACCATACAACAAAGGGTTTCCCTTTTAGAAGACGTACCATAATCCTGTTGTACCAGAATTAATTCATGGGTTTCACAGCAGCGGGGTAGAATGCTTATGCAATCTCAAATGTTTTCTTTTTATTTGCAAATAATTTTGCAAGCTATATTGATTTTTCTCCCCATTTAAATATTTTGGGCTGTTTTGTGTTAGGAGCATCACCTAGGCTTTTTCAGTCTTCAGCTGTCCATGTTCTGTGTGCCTTCTGTAACCTCAGATTCCTGTTCCTGGCTGACTGGAGTGTAACCCAATGTGGTCTTCTGTTGTTTCAGCCTATGAGCCTCATTGTTCGATGGGTTGTGCGTCCTGAGATGCTTTTCTGTTCATCACGGTTGTCAGGAATGGTTATTTGACCTATTGGTTATTACCGTAGCCTTCCTGTCATTTCATCACTGAAATCACATTTTCTCCCCATTCTGATGTTTGATGTGAACATTAACTGAAGCTCTTGACCCGAATCTGAATGATTTTATAAAGTGACCAGTGAGCGTATGATCCCAATTAAGTCCATTTCAGTTCCAGGTTGTAACATTACAAAGCGTGGAAAGGTTAAGTGGGGGGTTGGAGGGAGGGTGCGCTGACATAACAGCACAGTTATGTCGGTGACTTTGACTGTGATGTATTGTTAAAATGTGAGTTCTGCACTTCCTGAAGTTTTGATGTGAAACTGAAACAGGCTCGTTTCTTCTGTAGGCCCAAACCTGAGATGTGCTACAGCCTCACTGACCATGCGTAGGCTTTGATCCTGCATTGTAAACAGCACAAGCAGCAGAGAGCGCACACCCTCTGAGACACATTATCTCGAGCAGAACAAATAAGACGAGTGATAATGCCCTGTGGGCGGACGCAGACACTCGGCCTTATCTCGCTGGCTGGCTGACTGTGTTTGTTCTGACTACCAGAAAGCTCTTAGAAGTGTGCATTAATGTAAATACTACCCCACTGATGACCAGCACTGCCCGTGACTCAGACCTCTTACTGACCACTGAATTCTTCTGTTTCTCTTCTGATTAACTTTTTTCCAAAGTGTTCACATTGTCCAAGTCCAAATCCTTGAATTGGTATGACAGATAAAGAAGTAAGCCAGACAAGTAGTGACAAAAAAATGACGTGATGTCACCCTTGCTAATCGGACTGGTGTTGTGGAGCAGGAAGTGGTCACTGAGCTGCCGCCACTAAACTTCTTATCACCGACACATTCAGACTGATGTGAGACCGATAGGCGGACAATCTGATAGGACTGGAGATAGGCTAGTGCATTCCTGTAGGTGATGGATAATCACAAAAGGTGCGGCCCAGAATGTTCATTACAGCTGGCACGGTGTTGTGGGAAGGCACTTTAGATGGTCTGATCTCTCTGGAAGACTGTTGACGAGGCTGAGCGGTGGCACAATCAGACTTCCAGAGGCGCCGCAGTAAAGAGCTTATCTGTAGCACTCGGAGGTGGCCTTTGCTTTAAACAGGAGTGTGTGTGGCTCAAATGTGTGTATAGATAGTGTCTTGATAGAATGCACAGGTTGGCTCCTTGTGTTTTTGCACAAGACAGTAATGCCACGTCTTTAGTGCAGAATTGTAAGACTTGCATGGCGGTCATCTTCTGGTGACCTCTTACATACCACGCCACTCTGCTTTGATAAGCAACACCTCACCCATTCTTTTCTGTCGTCGCATGGCTCACATTTTTGGGCAGATGTTATCTGTGAGATTGTTAACAGTCTCTCTGTTGGGAGCACTTACTGGTATATACTAAACACCTGGTTGTGGGACCAAACAGGCTCGTATGATATTGTTAAGTGTGATTACGTCTGGGGCGTGTTATAGCAACAGCTTTGGACGTCATATTTAAAAAAAAAAAAAAAAAAAAAAAAAAAAAAAAGGTTTGGCCTTATAGCCTACATGGGTACAAAAGAAAATGGATGTTTTGTAGGCAGTAACATTCTTAGCCCCATTGTTTTTCAACACTAGTATTCTTACCACCCTGATGTTGATTATTTTCATATTTTATTCCTTTTATACCAAATTTCCGACAATGACAATTATATATTTATCTAAATAACGACACTCTGTTTAATGCGGTGAAAGGTTGGTTCCTGTTATCACTTTATAGTAATTATGAACAATCTTTCCTCACCAGCCTCACATTTTCTCTTTCTCTTGAAGTTAATAAGGAACAACTTTACCTCTGACTGTTACAAAGGACTGATACAGGAGTCTCCTTCCATAAATGCTCTATTAACTAGTTTCACTATATCAGGAATTACACACAAATGTTTTGCAGTCAGCCTTTTTGTTGCCAGTGCCTCTGTATTTGTATTTGTCAAAGCGGTTAAAAGTATTCCTTAACATGAGAAGCATACTGACTGACGAACTTAAACTTGAATACCAAAATACGTTCAACCTGGATATATGGATGCATTTACTGTATATTTGATAGCTGTTACTTTAACAAATTAATATTTTACATCGGTTAAGTCAATAGTGTGTTATTCATTGTAACTTTGTTTGTGTCACGACACTTGAATTGGTGTAGATTTTAGATGTAATGTGCCTGTAGGTGTGTTTTTGTCCATATGGTTTGAAAGGTTGACCAAAGAAATTGCAAGTTATTGTGTCTTTTCTGCTATGTGTATAATATGTAACAAGCTAATGTATATAAAAGGCTGGTAGTTAGCTTTATAGTCATGGCGTACATCTTTTAGGACTGTGTCTTTTAAAATCAACACACCAACTTTATATCTTGACCAAGTGTGAAAACTATGTGATGGTATCTGAGATTTTCTTTCAGATCCCAATAAGGTTGTGTTGGTCTTTCCTTCTCTCTCTCTCTCTCTCTCTCTGTGCTCCAGGTGCAGGACATCTGCTTCAGCCCTGACTGCCGTTGGGTGGTGGTCAGCACGCTGCGTGGCACCTCACACGTCTTCCCCATTAACCCGTACGGTGGCGCACCATGTGCCCGCACACACCTGTCCCCACGTGTAGTGAACCGTGTGAGCCGCTTTCAGAAGAGCGCCGGCCTTGAGGAGATTGAGCAGGAGCTGAACAGCAAGCAGGGTGGCCGGTGCAGCCCCATCGCCGGCCTCTCCAGCAGCCCATCCGGCTCCCCTCTACACGGTTAGTGCACACACTGTACATCTAATCTACATCTACTACACCTGCAGCACACAGCTTTCACATAGCTCTGACCGCAGCAGTTTGTCACATTCATACACCCAGAAGAACATATTTCTATGTTCTTAGTTTGAACTACAATGATATAACAGCGTACAGTTGTTTTTCTGTTAAGTGTAGACACCAAAATTGTTAAAACATAAGTCTTTACATGGCAAGCTACAGTACTGTGCAAAAGTTTTAGTTGTGATAAAATGCTGTAAAGTAAGAACGCTTTCAAAAATAGACATGTTAATAATTCATATTTATCGATTAACAAAATGCAAAGTGAGTGAACAGAAGAAAAATGTACATCAAATCAATATTTGGTGTGACCATCCTTTGCCTTCAAAACAGCATCAATTCTTCTAGGTACACTTGCACACAGTCAGGGATTTTGTAGGCATATAGTCAGGTGTATGATTAAACAATTATACCAAACAGGTGCTAATGATAATCAATTCAATATGTAGGTTGAAACACAATCATTTACTGAAACAGAAACAGCTGTGTAGGAGGAATAAAACTGGGTGAGGAACGGCCAAACTCAGCTAACAAGGTGAGTGACAGTTTACTGTCAAAAGTCGTACACCATGGCAAAACTGAGCACAGCAACAAGACAGAAGGTAGTTATACTGCATCAGCAAGGTCTCTCCCAGGCAGAAATTTCAAGGCAGACAGGGGTTTCCAGATGTGCTGTCCAAGCTCTTTTGAAGAAACACAAAGAAACAGGCAACGTTGAGGACCGTAAACACAGTGGTCAGCCAAGGAAACTTACTGCAGCAGATAAAAGACACATCAGGCTTACTTCCCTTCACAATCGGAAGATGTCCAGCAGTGCCATCAGCTCAGACCTGGCGGAAACCAGTGGGACCCTGTTACACCCATCTACTATCCGGAGAAGTCTGGACAGAAGTGGCCTTCATGGAAGACTTGCGGCCAAAATGCCATACCTCAGATGTGGAAACAAGGCCAAGTGACTCAACTATGCATGAAAACACAGGAACTGGGGTGCAGAAAAATGGCAGCAGGTGCTCTGGACTGATGAGAGCGACAGGCTGGAGGACGGTACACGAATGAGTGTCTGCAGGCAACAGTGGAGCATGGTGGAGGTTCCTTGCAAGTTTGGGGCTGCATTTCTGCAAATGGAGTTGCGGATTTGGTCAGAATTAATGGTCTCCTCAATGCTGAGAAGTACAGCAGACTTATCCATCATGCAGTACCATCAGGGAGGCATCTGATTGGCCCCAGATTTATTCTGCAGCATGACGACGACCCCAAGCATACAACGAAAGTCATTAAGAACTATCTTCAGCATAAAGAAGTACAACGAGTCCTGGAAGTGATTGTATGGCCCCCACAGAGCCCTGATCTCAACATCATCGAGTCTGTCTGGGATTACATGAAGAGAGAGAAGCAACGGAGGTTAGTTATCCAAGTTATCCAAGATGTTTGGGCCAACCTACCTGCCGAGTTCCTTCAAAAACTGTGTACCTAGAAGTGTACCTAGAAGAATTGAACGCAAAGGGTGGGCACAACAAACATTGATCTGATGTAGATTTTTCTTCTGTTCACTCACTTTGCATTTTGTTAATCGATAAACTGATAACGTGTATTTTTGAAAGCATTCGTAATTTACAGCATTTTTTCACACCTGCCTAAAACTTTTGCACAGTACTGTATCTTTGACATGTATTCATCAGTTGTTTAATAACTTTAACAGTTTTGTTTTGTTGCTAGATTAGAGATTATTAGATCATGATTAATCGTTGGATTCCAAAATAATACAATATATTTACTTATAAATACAGTAAATTGCAGTAAACACTCCATTCAGGGTTTCTTTTTATATGTAAATCGCTTCACCGTTATATATTAATCTGGATTTTCATTCAGTAGCTAAAATGTTATGTACATGGTAAGGTGTATTTATAATTTGTTCCATGTTTCACCTTTGCTGTTTTTGTAAGTTGTTCTAAGACAACCTTACATTAGCAAAAGTCATACATAAGCACACAACCACCCACCATGGGTTATGGTGTTGCTCAGATCAACAAGGGAAAGGGTAATCTTTCCTGTCTGGAGAGCAGGGCTCCCAGTCATGGATGGCTGTGGCATTGGTATCAACATTTGAAATTGGGATTTCCTGACAGTTGGGAGACTTTATCATGTAATCCATGGAATCTCAAATGTTTTAGAACCAGGGACCCATTTAACTGTAAAATACATTTCACAGACCCTCTCAGCACAGATTTATTTTATGAACATAATCCAACTGTTTAAAAGTTCGGCTTTCCAGCAACAGAACACATTAAGTCCAAGTTGACATTATTTATAGGTCTACTTGTTTTTGACTTAGTGATGTTTGGATTACTTGGATTAAACCCATTCAGTAACAGTCAAACAGTCTAATAACTATAATAACTCAATAATAATAATAATAATAACAAACCCATTTTTGAAATAAAGGAAATTAATAATAATTTATGGACCCCTGGACCCCACTTTGAGAATCACCGATCTCTATAGTAAGCTATAAATTTATACAGTAGAAGTTCTTCCATACACAGAAGTCTGTTAAAATGTCTGAGATCTAAGATGGTCATTAGAGAGTTAATCATGTCACCTTAGAAGACCTTGCACCCAAACCCAGTGCCCTCAGTGTCACAGCTCTGTGTGCGCTCTGGATTTGTCAAACACTGTCCATGGCTGCAAACACACTTGATTGACAGTCTCACGAGCGCACACACACAGACACACACACACACACACACACACACACACACACACTCCGTGTGGACTGCCACAGGAGCTGGCGTGGCTGTCGACACTGTTTACCCATCAGTGCTCTCTAGGCCACAAAGCAGCAGTGGGATTAATCAATACCCTGTCCACACTGAAAGCACCCTGCTGCTGTGTGCTCAGCAGGCTCCAGCAGCCCAATGGGTGTTTGTGGAGCCCCCTGGAGAGGCTCTAAAGGGTCTTACTTACTCACTGTCACTCTGGGTCATCGATCTCACACACACCCAGTGCTCACACTCTTTCTGTGCGCGTTCAAGATTTTGACTTTGGTGTACAGCTGTCAGGGGACAATATTTATTAATTACTGTGTTTGCGATCACCAAATCCACATTAAACAGGGCAGATCAATGACATGGCAGTGCTCAGCGTGTCTCATATAGCCATGAAAGTCCCCGGAAGATCCGTTTCGTAAATCAGACTCACTTTTCAAACCAGTGCATTAGGTCCACCTGTCGCAAATTAGTCAAATGAGTCTGCCCCTTCTACAGTGCAGTGACCAGGCGAAAAGTTTACACTGATGGAGAGGAGTCCGAAGATGTGGCACATTTTAAGCCCTGTACAGGATTTTACTTCAAAGCAGAAGGCTGTCCTAGTTTTTATAACTTCAAGGCTAGTTCAGTGGATTCCCAGGCTAAAAGATAATAGGTTAATGGAGTCTGGCTTTTACACTCATTCACATGTGGGTGTGTGGGTGTGTGTGTGTGTGTGTGTGTGTTTGAGAGTGAGTGAGTGAGTAAGCGTTACGCTTTTCCACTACCTCTCTTCCCCTTTCTCTGTTCCCCAGAGCCCTGGTGAGTCCTTACTCTCCTAAAGGCCCTTACTTTGAACTGGAATGTCTGGACCACTCACTTCCTGTCAGCACACACTTCCTCTTTTACAGCTCTTCGTCTATAAGCTACCCTGTCAGGATTTATCAGCACCATTTAACCTCCTTGGGAGCATGTGCCCTTTTTATAGAAAGGATTTAAATTTTTACTCGCATGTTGAAATGCCATTCACACTCGCCGTCTCTCACTATCGTCCAAGCATTTTGATTTAATTATAACTGTTATAAAGTATTTAACTATTAACAAAGATACTTGTGTGTATTGGATTCTAAAACCCAATGTAAAACACATCAAATAAATGAACACAAAATATTTGAGGTATTTCATTGATGTTGACGTTCATCTGAATCTAGATTCAGTAGTTTTAAGGCCACTGGTTTTAAGTCCCTCTCACACTTAAGATAGATTAATTAGACTGAGTTCCACGCACAGATTTTCAGACAGGAAAAGCCAAATTTATCCTAATTGCATTTTTTTCTTGGTGATACGTGAGCTTTGTGGGTGTGAAGCTGGCAGCAGGTTTGAAACCTGAAAAGTTACAGCACAACAGCCATAACAACCGGCGTGTGATTGTCGGCTGTGACAACACATTGATTTGGGGAAGGAACTGAAGACATAAACATCCTACACTGCTGGCTGGGTGCAAAAATAGAACAACAACAAAAAAAACTTTCTTTACTCCCTGTTTAATTATGGATCTTTTTTCCTTTCTATCTGTCGTGTGTCTTTTCCTCTGGAGACACCCTTCACAACTTCATAAGCTTACAATAGCTGCTGTTGTGTCCAGCTCTTGTACACTCTGTGTAGAGTTTCACCATTATTCTCTGATGCATTTTTGGGGAACATTACTGCTCGTTGATCACTTTAATAGGAACAGTCAGCCAATCATGTAGCAGTACCTTCAGAAACTGTTGATCTGCTGAGATTTTAGCATGCAGCATTTTGTAGGGTTTACACAGTATGGTGCAAAAAAACCCAAACAAAAAGCATTTCAGATCTGTGAGCAGAGATGCCTTGTTGATGAGAGGGGTCAGAGGAGAACGGCCAGACTTGTTCGAGCCGTCAGGAAGGCTACAGTAACTGAAATAACTTACTTACTCTTAACAACCGTGGTGAGCAGAAAAGCGTTAGCAGTTATAATGGCAGAAGACCACATGGGGTTCCAGTCCTGTGAGCTACAGTGGGCACTGGCTCACCAAAATTGGACAGCTGAAGACATGAAAAAAAGACCAGGAGCTAAATTCCTAGACAGATCACGTGTTGTGAGATGTACCTGTATTATATTAGCTCTTGTTGTCGATACCTTTCGGCTTTTTAACTGGCTTTTTAATAGTGACGCACCAGGATCCTCTGCCTGTGTTACAGTGTGATCCAGCTGTGCATCCTCCTGTCAGATAGAAAGAAGCAGGAATGAAAAGTCTTGATATATAAAATATAAAAGAACTATTATATACAGTATGCCAGTATATTTGTGTGCATAAATGTGTTGCGTTGATTCGTCAGGTCAGTTATTTGATGAATACTGTATCGCTATTACATTGTCTAAACTCCAATATACAGAGTTTCTAATTGAATTACTTCATCCAAATAAAATGAAGATTCTAGTATATTTGTATGTGTCTGGGTTGTGTGTGTGTGTGGGTGTGTGTGTGTGTGGCTTGTAGTCAGGCGAGCAGATCTGTTGTGCTGCGGAAGGGTCAGAAAACATACTCTCTGTAATCAAAAGCTGGCTTTTTTCCCCCGGCGCACGCACACCCCGAAATCCATCTCTGTGACTTTAACAGCGAGTTCTCTTAAAGATAAAGTGCTGCTCGTCCGCTCAGTAAACATCAGGCATCCAATCAAGCCAAGCATCAAAGCACTGCTCTTGTTTTAACATACCACATGTATCATCGTGCAGATTTATTGCTCTGGTTATAGTGTGTTGTGTCCGTGCCACGAGGCTGTAGTGTACAGAGTTACATGCCGTCCCCTCTCCGGCCTTCGTGTGGCGCTGTGCTCTCAGCTTTGATTGGCGAAGCCGGCAGACTGGCTGCTGGAGCTCTGAGAGCAGTGGGATTATCTCATAATGCTTGAGTTGCGCTCCTAAATTTCTTCTTGATATGAATCTAATCCAACAGAAAGGCCGCAGCTACTCTGCGATTTGTGTTTTATGAATGGCCTGCTGTTAGGAACGTACAGTTTTGTTTCCTCTTCTGAGATGAACATGCATGCTTTTTGAAAACTCAATTTTCAGTATTTGTACATAATTAAAATTAAAAAAAAAAAAATTACTATTAACTGAAAAGTAACGTTGTGGGATTTAATTTTTTTTCTATTCAAACAATTTTCCCTATTTTTTCCTCCAATTATTACGTATAAGCAAACAAACAAATAAATAAATAAGCACCTTGCTAGGTTTATTTTTATTCACAAACAATTCTTAAGAGACAAAACTTTTTTTTTATTTATGTTTTTGTGAAACCAACAGTATATGCACTCAGTTAGCACAGCTATTTTTCTTTTAATCATTTAATAGACAAACACAGTCTGTCATCGAATCAAATTGTAGCTCATGTCTTCAATGTTTTTTATGTCTTTAGTGCGTCCTTAATGTTTTTTCTGTCTCACAAGCGTGCACGCTGCGTCACGTGAAGACTTGTAGAGACGGCCGACGTGGATTTATCAGTCACTGTGAGCCATGACGATGTTTGTTGCCATTTCCCATCGTGCAGAAGTGTGTTTTTGACACTTCTCATGACCTGAGGCTCTACAACACAAATTCTCAGCATCTTACAGAGAACCTCCTCCTCGCTGTAGTTAACTTTACTCCTGATCTTAGAGGAAATGTCCTATAGATTTAATTTAGCCATACATACATCAGTATTTTATAGATTTTTTTTGTTGTTGTTGTTTTTGTATTCACTGAAAAATTTTGCTAAAATCTTTTTGCATGTATAACACATCTATTTTGACAGTGTCGTCATGGTTAGTTTAAACAAACAGGGTCATACTTTCTGTCTTTTATCATTTGCATCATTTTTAAAAGAGAAATAGTTTTCTATTAGGAGAGACGTATTCAGCGCTGTTAGCAGAAATGGAGGTTTGGCTGTGTATACGACTTTCCTGTCTGTTCATCTTTTGTACTTTAGCGAGTACAAAACGAGGAGGTTGAATTTAAGATAATGTTAATATTATTTAGGCACTACTTTAAACTTTCTTTTGTGGCATTTGTTATTTATAAATTTGGGTTCAGAACAGGTGGTATATTAGTAAAATGCTGGACATTTTAATTACATTACACATTTAGAAAATATGCCGTTGTTCAAATCAGTAAATTTAGAACATTGGACTTGCTCGTATATGTCGATGTTTCCTTCAATTATTGTTAACCACATGTTCTTTGCTTCCCAAATGAGTCCCAAATTAACTATGTGAGAGCAGTTAAACTGGGATTCATTTTGGAGGGGAAGGAACACGTGGCATTATGTTGGTCACATTAATTAAAGGAAACAGTAACTTGGTGTTGATGTTTAACACACAAAAGGCTCCTTATTTAGAAACCGTGTATTTGTTGTTTTGTTATTAAAATTTTCTTAGGCTGCTAAGATTCAGCCAGGCAGATGGACCAAGGAAAGGGGGAAATCATTTTGTGTTATTATATGTAATTTTGTTAAGACTTTTAGATAATAATAATAATAATAATAATAATAATAATAATAATAATAATAACAACAACAACAATAATAATAATAATAATGAGCTAATTTATAAATTCTATTTATCTATCTGCATTCAAATTTTCAGTGGCAAAAAGTATTTATTTAGCTTTATTTGGCTTTCTTTCTTTCTTTTATGTATTTAGAAGAACTGAGAAAAATGTATTTATCTTTTTAGGAATTAAGGTTTTAAATTGATTAATTAAATAGTGGCAAGTTTGTTTTTGTTTGTTAAGCTACAGTGAGAAGAAGCCATTTATCTTTAAGAAGATCTGCTTTCAAGAGAAAATTAATTAAATTATGTCAAACCTGTCAGTCTGTCTATCTATCTATCTGTCTATCTATCTAATAAATATATATATACACACTACTTATATTTACTTAAAAACGGTACATCAGAAGGATCTTATATATTTATTTGAATGGAAAAACGAATGTGGATGATGATGATGATGATTATTAATATTATTATTATTATTATTATTGTTGTTGTTGTTGTTGTTGTAATTATTATTATTATTATTAGTAGTAGTAGTAGTAGTAGTAGTATGTATTTATTCCTGTATGTATGTGTTAGAAATTGCACTTGCTGAAGTAATGAGCTATATAGATTTAGCTGCATGTTTTATATAATGTATCGTGTATAGACTAGAAGCCTGGCACATCGGTGCATCCACAGTTAGGGATATTTCTACATCTTCAAGGCAGTGTGCTTTTTGCAGATCAAAAGCCTGCTGTGGTTTAGCTTAAATATTTCCAAAATGGCCTTTTGTCATTGGAGCCTTCATGACTTGGAGGGCTAGATATGCTCCCCACTTACACAAAAGTAAATTGACATGATCAGATTACTGTTTCATGATCAGAGCCACATGCTGAGGTCCATTGATTGAGTCTCTGGATGCCTTCCTGTTCATCCGCTCATGGCCCATTTGCTCACTGCACTCTTCGGAGGTGAAAGATGCAGCGCCCCACACACACACACACACACACACACCCTCTCTTTCGCAAAAAACGCAACTCTAACAAACAAACTTGTCCACATCTGGTTCTAGTAATAGTGTCATCTGAGCCCCCGAAGAGTACAGATTCCCAGTGTCACAAAGGTGCTTGCTGATGAGCTGTAAGTGCAGACATGTTGTATAACTTATTGAATTAGTTTTTTTTTGGGCATCTGTATATATTTAGCATGAGTTGCTTAATAAATTAGTTAGAAAGATGCCCGTGTAGTTATTATAAATAGTATGAAGTATATCATATTTAAATATTTTAATTTGGGAGTGTGACATGGATTCATATCAGTGGGTCCACAGTTTTGTTTGTACTGTGTCACTGAACATTAAAATATTAATTCTATACGATGGTAAAGAAATTATTTAATTATCTGTGATATTATTTCTATATATTGGCCTTATTTAAGAGTGTGCAATAATAGCTATTAGATAACATACAAATACGGACCAAACCGCTTCCTTTACCTTATAAATGCAGAATAAAGTATCCCGTCTCTCTTATAAGAGCAGTTATGCTACAGCAATATGTCCTAATATTCAGGACGTTTTACAGAATATTACACTTGCTGTCAATAAAATGTGCTGTCAAAACTCGCTGTCCCTAACATCCATTCAGTGGATGGCAGCTTGCCATGTTTGCGGATGCTGGCTTGACGCCACTGTGAGCTCGAAAATAGTAGCCCAGCAGATACCTTTTTTTTTTTTTTTTTTTTTAAAAATGAAAGAAGAAGAAGCTGAGGCAACCTTGGCTTTCGTTCACCATTACCCAGGAGTCAGCGCTGATGTCTTTTCCACCAATGTCTGATTTCCTCAGAAAACAGTAAATCTCGTGAAGTTTATTTTCTTTGCAGCATCTGTGTTTTATAATGGTCCTTTTAATTTGTTTTCACTTTGTCCAGTGGGATTGCTTTTATCCGGCACTTTCTGGTCTCCAGTTTTTTTGTGTTTTTTTTCCCTCCTGGAAGTGAGTATTTTAATAATGATAGTTCTGGGAATTGGCACAGCCAGACTTGACAGCGCTTTCCCTTCAGCAGAACAGCCATTGTTCCTCTTCCTCTCGTCCTCTCCCTGCCTCTTTTCTTCAGTCCCCGCCTCCTGTGTGCTGCACACTTCATCCAAAACATGTCCGTGAATCTTGGACTTAGAAGGGGGGGGGGAACTAGAATGGGGAAATGGTATGTATGTATATATATATATATATATATATATATATATATATATATATATATATATATATATATATATATATATATATATATATTTTGAAGTATTCCCATAGCAGGAGCAGGGCTTTATATAATGCAGTCTCAAATCCTACGCTATTTCACAGTGTTTAACATTTAAACCCGCTGAAATACCGTATATCATATAACCTCATGTCATAATATCCCAGGGAGTGTTTTTCATATTATTACAGAACAGCTTTATAAACTTATTAGACAAGAGTAGATGGTACGTGTCACTTGTTAAAGCTTCTTTTCAGGAGCGAAAGCATTTTCGACACTTTCCCAGATGCAAATAGAACAGCTTGGGAGAGAAAAACAAGATATCAGTGACAGGGCAAGGCAAGTCTTTGCCATTAGAAGAAAATGGAAATGAGCGAGAGGGGGCAGGATCCTGAGGGGTCAGGTGACAGCACGACCCAAGCTGTCTCCTGGAGTGAGGCCTGAAACGGCTGTGGATTTGCATTGATGGATCTTCTTTCCATCGGCCTGTCACGTATGAGTGCGCAAGCTCTCGCGCATAAGTCATTAATCAAATGACGGCTCTGTAGCCAGCACGGCTTGGAGTGACCAGGCACCTTGCACACCTAGACGTGCCACTTCTAAGACTTTGGGTCAAGCAGGCGGCGCTGACGTTTCCATCTACTTTGCATCCGACTCTGTTTTGGGCGCGTTTGGGAGATGTGCGCGGGATTAGAGCGCTGTAAACCTGCTGCAAATGTAGCTGCCCCTGCTTTGTGTTTTAGGCAGACGTTAAAATGATGGAGAGGAGAGGTAATACAAGGGCAGAGTACGTCTTCTTGGAAAGATGCTAAATTCATTAAGATTTTTCCTTCCCCTTCTCCTCGTCTTTGTCTGTCAGAAGCACCATTATGGGTTTTCAGGCTGCTTCCTGTTCAAATTCCTTTTCTTTTCTGCTGCTCTTGCGCACAAAAGGTAGCTGCGTTTGGGGTGTAGTGGTTTTGAAATGTGAAGGGCCCTTGAGAGCCAGGCACTGCGTGGAATAGGGCGGGGGTTTGTGTAATGTCTCCAGCAAAAGCCTGGCTTTATTGAGGGCCATGAGCCCTAAATAGCTGCTCTTGGGTAAGCACAAAGCCAGCGTTTCTGGGCATTAGTGAAACACAGAGAGTCTGGGTAATGATCTAAAACCCCTCTAAAACACTGGTGCACGGCTGTTCTCAGCGCTTTCACTCCCAGATAATCAGGTTTTATGTTTTAGAATTTTCTCATTCAGGGCTTTTGCTCTGTGTATAACCTGAAGCTCTTTAAGATTACTGAGATGGTCTCAAAAACGTAGCAGCTTGACGAAGGACACATAATGGAGATAGAAAACACTTCTTTCGTGATTAAGCTGTATATTTATTCTATCGTATGTATGTTATTGTGGCTTTTGCTCACTCACACGCATATGCACACGCGCGCGCACACACATGAACAACAGGACACACATCACAGCTACACCATCTTTAATAGATCGGGTTCAATTTCCAGGTTCAGCTGTTTGGCTTGTATCGTGTGTTAGTGGGAATTTTTGGATAATTATACAGAATAAAGATATATGAATCAAGATGAGATATAAAAACACAGGATCACATTTATACAAGTTAACGCTGCGACAATGACATTTCTTTGAGGGACTTGATCTTTAAAGACTTAGCCAATTAACCTTAATGTTAGTCATTGACATAAAGTAAGCAAGACATTGCTACAAAAGTATTTTAGTATATTAATATTTAAAAAAAACAAACAAAAAAAAACAATGACAATAAAAATCACTGTCCCTTAATTTTTTTTTTTTTTGGTTTAATTTGCATCAAAAAACATATTTTTGTAATATCATTACAATTATGTGAAATTATAATGAAAATGTTATTTAAAAAAAAAATAAAAATTTTACACTCACATGCCACTGATTTACTTTGCACTTTCCAGTAGTTAGGCCCAAACATTTGAATTGTGTAGTCACCGTTAAATCACCTAAATTTAAGTTGTGTTCAGTGCTTGACTTTTCTTTCAGTTGAATACAAGCTTAAGCTAGCATAGTCTATTACAGTAGCTAATGTTTACCATTTCTGTCTGGCAAAAATATTCTGATTGTATGAGTATAAAATTATTATTTACTTATGATTGTAAATTCTAAAATGTACTTTAAAATAACAATGAAATATGCTTTTTCTTGTCAGTAAAGGTGAATTACATTTTAAGGCTCTTTGAGGTCTAGGGTTTAATAGCATTTGCATTACACCCTGCACTGCTGAAGTAAACAAGCCTAATATTACTTCATTATCACACTTAATTTCTTTACTAGGTTGTGGCGTAAAGTATTTGAATTGGCTATGGATGTTTTATATAAACATGCAGTATATACACTGCATGCTGAGGCCTGTATAAAACAGGTGTGTTCTTTTTATTAATGAAAATTCTCTGGTGCATTTTGGCAGACTGTAATGACGTTAATAGTGCAGCTGATGTGTCACTCGGTGTTCAGCAGCAGATATATATATATATATATATATATATATATATATATATATATATATATATATATATATATATATATATATATATATAATATGTATATATATATATATATATATATATAATATGTATATAGACATCGCCGTGTCTGATCAGCTCCATATGTGCAACAGGCTTGTGTGCTTAACTTTGCTTCCAACCTGTACTGCCCTCTACTTGCATTTTTGTTTTCTTCAGGTTCTCACTTCAAGAAAATCGTTTAAATCTGTTAGACTCCAAAAAGGCACCTTTTTAAACGGGGAAATTACCATTAGGATATGATTGTATGCCACAGGCATTGTGTAGGTTGCCCCCTTTGTGTGGGGGTTGTTTGACGAGTGTGGGTAATTTAAGCATGGCTGGTGATTGTGGTTGATTAACGCAGGCCTCTCTAGTGTAGCATCTTGAGCCAGTTAGCCTTAATCAGGCCTGTGCTGGACACTGAAGAGTTGCTCTGAGAGATGTCTGTGTGTGCTGTGGGTGTTGGTAAATCACAAGATAGGCCGATATCATGTTATTGTAAAATTAAACGGGTGAGATTTTGCCCCCTCTGTTTGAAACTAATTGGATATGGATTAATCTGACAGTTGCAAAAGGCAAGTAATGCACAATCAGTGAGAATTCATGTCCCATTTTATACACTAAATAATATGCTTAAATAGTATAGACACCACTGGTGTGCTAATTTTATGTATAACGAGGTAATATGCAGTGTAATTATCTCCAAGGGTTATTGTAATTTTCTCTGTATTACAGAAATGTTATGAGAGTAAAAACTGTATTTTGTACATCAGTGTAACTATGACAGTTACCGAGTACTAGGTGAAAGATCAAACTCTCTCACATTTAAGAATAGCTTCTCTTTTAGTGTGCCTGCTAACGTATCACTTTAACAGGCAGTTTTAAGATCCTGTGTTTGTAAATTGCAGACCTGATCGCTTATATCTTGGTTTAAGATTGGAATTGTACTTTAACTTTACTTTAAACCTGTGTGGAGGTTTAAAAGCAATATTCACTATAGAGCAGGTCAGAGCCTTCCAGTATTAGTTTCTTACCAATCTAGACGATCCAGATTAGCACATAAACCTGATTTTTTTTCTAGGCTTATAGGATACATGAGAATATATTTTTTTGTCTTTAATTACCATAATAATGATCAGTGCCACCAGGATTTTGTGATTTTCCGATCACAAAAATTAACACAAAATCAGGCAAATCAGAAGATTTTCTACAGATTTGGGCCAAGACGCATCCTGTTACGTCATCACGATGCGCATTCAGCCAAATCCCTCTTTGATTCACATGCATCGAACATGAGTACAGCTAAAAGGTCTCATTTACCAACAAACATCACTGCGAAAGAGCGTGCAGAACAATTTCGTGCAATTGCAATTTTGCCGATTCAAGTAGTTTTCCGCAAAAAAGCACAATCGCAAATTTTGAAAAAAGCCGAAATAATGCATTTTAAAAATAATAAATAAAACCTCTGCGAAATCCTGTATGGACTAAATAGTACAGTCTAGAATAGTGCATAAGTATGCAGAGATGTTTGATGTTTGCACAGCTCTAGTGTGTTCAGTGTGTTCAGTATAGTCCGTGATATACTGCCTTCAGTATTTAAGTTGGTACTGCACCCTACACATGCATCATGTTCATTTTTTTTTTTTAGCTTTCCATAATGGACATGCCAAATGAATGCAGGATATGCAGGGCAGCCATCTTGATACGTGTGCACAAACGTAAAAACAGGTATAACCCTGGTATACATTGTTATGCCTGCGGTTCTGTGTTAAGCCATGCTTTTATCAAAGCAGCTTTTTAGGCTTGCTCTTTAGAATTTACAACTTTCAATCATGATGATGCAGGACGAATGTAAGCTGCCATTTGATGCGTGCAATTCAGAAACTCGTCCCAATTCAGTCATTCTTAAAATGAAGTACGATTGCTATATTGTAACGGCGACTAACAATCTCAATCTCAGATTATTTATAAAGCACAATTAAAAACAACCACAGTTGACCAATGTGCTGTACGATGTTCTAAAAAGACTTAAATACACAAAGGACATCACAAGTCATAGGCTATAGTGAAGAGATACGTTTTTACCTTTGATTTAAAAATATGTAATGTTGGCGCAGTTCTAATATGGATCAGTAAACTGTTCCAAAGTTTAGGTGCGGCTATGGCAAAAGCGCGTTCACCCCTAGATTTTAACTTTGACTTTGGAGCAGTTAACAACCTCTGCTTGGCAGACCTAAGAGTTCTCAATGAATGGTGTTCACCCAACAAATCAGACAGGTAAGAGGGGGCAAGGCCATTTAAACATTTAAAAACAAGCAAAAGCACTTTAAAATCAATTCTAAAGCGAACTGGGAGCCAATGTAAAGACATTAAAACAGGAGTAATATGTTCGTGTTTGCGAACACCTGTTAAGAGTCTTGCAGCCGCATTTTAGACCATTTGTAATCTAGATGATGAAAAATTGTTTATTCCCAAATACAGGGAGTTACAATAGTAACAGTAATAGTAGGCCAGCATCATCACCTGACTCTCCCTTCAAGCCAGTAGCACGGCTCGATTAAACCCACCATCCATCAAGATGCAAGGAAGATGTGCATCAAGGCCTTTCCTCTGTCATGCACCCTGGTGGTGAAATCACCAACTTCCCCAGGTTGTATGAACAGCCGAGACACTGGCTCTTTTCAAATGAAAACTGAAGACCCACCTAATATTAGCGCCAAAAAAAAATTACAAAAGAAAAATTGCTGTGTTCTGATGTGTGGTTAGCTTGATGTTTCTTTGACCCAGACCTGGTGAACTAACATGAGGATTTGCTTTTGATAGAAACTACAAAGCACTTCTGTAAGTAGTAAGGTTTTTGTAACAGAAAAGTCCTACAGTAGTTCCATAGCTTAAATAAAACAGATGCTAATTCTTCTTTTCCTTGTCTGTTTGTTTGTTTGTCCAGCCAAACTCACCAACCAAGAGTCCTATAACAACTTCACCAACAACAACATGGGGAATCCGCGGCTGTCTCCTCTGCCAAGCTTGACAGTGGTGCTGCCACTGGCTCAGATTAAACAGCCCATGACCCTGGGCACCATCACCAAGCGCACAGGGTGAGTTCCTACACACGCTGTTCAGGATAAAACTACCATTTAGCTACAAATTGGGTCCTGTTCATAGGGTACTAAATTGTGCCACATTTGCATGTATTTGTCATTCAGGACTGGTGGCTTCAACGCCAATATGTGTAGTCAGAAACTTCATAAACTTAATAAATGTAAGATCATACAGTTCACATGACACTATACTGGCTTCCCTTGTTAGCTGCTTAGGGCTAGATTTTGAACTACAGGCATGTCTCAGGTGATTTGGGGTGTCAGGACATTTGTTTTAAGGGCGAAATTGGAAATTTAACATAGTGAAAATTATTTTATTTAAAAGTCTATAGCAATAGTGATTTTAAAACGCCTTTGTTGAGCTTTGTGTATGAATAATACCAGGTCAATGAGTGTGAAAAGAATTTTTTTTTTTAAAAAAAAAAAACACAATTTATCACTCTTCCCCTTTAAATATGTCACCTAGCCGTGTCACCTTGCCGTGCAGCTCTACTTTTGGCAAATCACATTTTAAAATTTCCCATTAGTTTCAATGATATTTGAATGTACGTGTTTGTCAGCGAATAGAGCATTGTCCTGTAATTGGTGTGGGTTTCTGTTTATTTATTTTTTTATGTAGAACATAAGACAAAAATGATGATAGTGAGACTTGTAGCTTATTTCATGCAAACTGTGTCAGTTTTCGAAGCAAGCACGGACGACTTTGCATCTGTTGTGTGGACGGGCTTTAGATTTCTGTCTTCTTGATGCGTGTAGTTCGACTGGTATGCAAACCCAGTGCCGTGTTCTCCTGCATGTTGTTCTTTTCTCTACTCACTGTTCAGGCAGATTCGATGAATAATACCTGCCAAACGCGCACCATAGCTTGTGGATCGCCTCCGTGTAATATGAGCACAACCTTAAAGACTAGTCAGCCGTATCAACGACTGCAGTAAGCATTTACATACTGGCTCGTCATAATTACGATTTATTCCAATTGTTTATTTTTATTTAAATGGAAAGTTTGAATGGGAAATCCACTAACGAAACAAGTCACGCAGCAGGGGCAATGACAGAGCGATAAACACGGAGATGAGGTACTGTGGGCGGAGGAGCGGAGGCTCATGTTTTAGTTCAGATACCTGTAGATTTATGGAAATGTGTAATATTTCATAGAAATATGCAAACAGAATATTTTTGCATGAATTTGAACAATTCCTAGTGTGGAGTTACATTACCTATGTGTAATGATGGCACTCTTCCTTTTTGCTCCCTATTAAACTACAGATTGTAGTAGATAGGACTGAGTATTAATGGTTGCCAGTGTTTAATACGTTTCCTTATATTACAGCACTGTTGAATTTTCAATCAAATCAGATTGGTGTTGATTAATTTTCTATAACAGCAGCTCTGACAGTAGTTCCAGCTGTAGTCCAAATCACTGATGCTCGCTCTAATGCATTATCATTTCATAGTAACAACTCTTTTACACGGACTCATCTAAGACTAATAATAAACAAAAAAAAAACCCACATTATTTTAAAAAAGAAAAAATGGTTAAGCTTTCTGCACAGAGGATTCTGCTCTTTCAGGTTTCTCAGTAACATGACAAGCTGGATTCTTTTGCCTTATCAGTATCTTATCAAGAGAGAAACAGAGAGAGGCTAGTTATGGAATGAAGTGTAAGAAGCTTTGTTTCCATCCAGGTATATTTATGTGAATTTTGGGATATTGCACGAAAAAAAAAAAACCGCTGAATGGGAACACCAGGTGTGAATAAAATCTCCAAAATTGAGGCATAACTTTTTTTTTTATTCGATAAGAAGACATGTGCATGAACTACGATGGAAACACATTTACCGAATAAATTCCTCGATTCCTCATTTTGTTCTCTTGAACACGTGGGATTCGAACGCTTTATTCGCGAGTGTTTCCAATTTAATTTTCCGAAGTTAAATTCGCAGTTTGGATGGAAACGTAGCCAGTGATAACAGGAACGAACTTAACTCATGGACATTCAACAACAATAAATGTAACTAGGGTCAAAACGGTAAAAATTTATGATGTTATTAATAAATTAAAAGTTGTAATTGTTGACATTTTTTGTAGAATATGAGGAATAAAACAATTTGGAATGTGCTGTTATGGGAAAGTAATCAACTTTGGTGTGGTAACAGTAACTCTGTTACACTTTGAGCCGCATCACACCACTTTGCCGCTTATTGTATAACAGCGCTCCCTGCTGTGTTTTTTTTCTTTACTTATCCTATTTCTGTAGTAACGTTTAGGGAAACTATCCATCCTTTTCTTTAACATGGCCCCGGACAATTCCACACTTCTCCACTTTCACTATTGCCGGATATCGGGCTGTGCACACGTTCCCGCCCTCTTGTCTGTGTTTTCTTTTGCGCAGATGCATTTATTTTCATTCTCGTCACTTTTTCCACTTTTCGTGTTCTGTCTGTCTTCAGCTGTGGCCAGCATGTGAAAACTAAGGAGAAACTTCACTCTGTAACACGAATTTGTAAGAGTGTGCCTCAGATGATGTTCATCCAGCCCTTCCTCACAAAGCCTTAGTGCTGTACATGTGTGTGCTGAAGAGACATGTCTGAGCTCTGCACGCTGCTATGGAAGTATTTTGCGGGCAATTTTCCGGGGTTCGCGTACGGAGCCTGACAAAATTCAAACGGAATATCAAATCCATTTGCGTTTCCCATGCCTTGCACAGAAACCTGTCAATGACAGTTGGGGGTGGGAGTATACTATGGGGCGTGTTTGTATTTGGAAGTGATGTCAGTCACAGTCAACGGCCAAGAAGGAAAATGTGCTGTACAGATGATTGTGCTGACGCTTTATTTAAAGATAATGAAGGATAAATCGGTCGCCATAAAACCAGATAAAGTTATTCTAATAAGTTTATTGTTGCACTTGCGATACACTCCTATCATCAGGCGAGGTGGTTATTCCTTTAACGGTGGAGGATTTGAGAAGATGAGAAAGGTGAAGTGATATGCCATTAATTACCCTTGAAAGCTCAACACATGTCACATCAACATTCTTATCCTTGGTAAATTTTTTGTAACGAAGTGAATCACCAATAAAATTTGAAATGAAAATTATATCCTTCTCAACACATTTTCTGTTAAATAAGGTTCTGTTTCTATGCAAGTCATGCTGCTTATTCTACGCGATAAATCCGAGAGGTTAAAAAGCCAACTTCCATGAGCCTGAGGCCTGTTCCACACTGGATCCGCGAGCGGAGAAGAACAGCGTGTATTTTTTCCAGCGCCCATGTTAACAGGTTAGAGTATTCACACTGTACACGGAGGCAGCTGGCAGCGTGGAGCAGAGCAGAAGCAGCAGTGCCGCGATCATTTCGGCGCCCGGCCTATTTTTGCTGTAATCCTTACTTGTGGAAAATGGCTAGTTTTATGGGCAATTTGTTGCAGTTAAAATTACATCCCAACAAAAACTTTAAACCGCCGATGCTTTATTATGGCCGTGTACGACCCCAAGGCACTCTAAAATGTGGTCGACTGTGACTAACGTCACTTCCAAATACAAACACGCCCCATAGTATTCTCCCACCCCCAACACCGATTGACAGGTTTCTGTGCAAGGCATCGGAAATGCAAATGGATTTGATATCCTGTTTGAATCTTGTCAGGCTCCGTACACGACCCCGAGGAAGTGAAAAAGCAAACGGGGTAATTGCTATTGCTATTTCAATATGAGAGGATCATAATTCGTAAGACATGGGAAATGCGATTGCAAATGGACTTTGCGTTTCCATTTGAAATTTGGCAGACACCATTCGTGAACGAAAACGCAAACGGTAATACACGATTTGCATTTTCATCTGCAGTATGTCACAGTTTATGTGTTCACAATTAGGAAACGCAACTGCAAATACAGTTTGCAATTGCTTTTGAAAATTGTCCGCAAAATGCTTCCATACACTGCCTCATTTATGAAGGGTAGTAGATATTTGAAATTAGCAACCTTGTGACAGAGCAGAGCAGGTTGTAGGTTGGAAGCCTCTCCTGCCCTCTTACGTGTACGTATCAGACACTCAGACTGACTACGCAGGAGCAGTGAAGGCCCATCTGTCAGACAGCTCAGGCCTCCGCACAGTGTGTGTCTGTACGACACTCTGAGCACATGCATTTACACCTGTATGAACAATCCCTGTTGGCAGGATGGAGCTGGGACACACCAGGTGCTCAGCCTTTTGTGTGTGTGCTGCGCTGCTGTGTGTTTATACACTCATGTCTACTTCAGCCTGCATACACACACACACACACACATACACACACACACACACACACACACACACACACACACACACACAAAAATAGGGTCAGAGATAGGGCAAAAAATAGACTATTTACCGAAATCCCTCACACTCCGTTGGTACACTGGTACAAGTTTAAAGTTATGAGAACTATAACCTGAAAAAATTAAAGTACTGTAAGTATGTAGTAAGTCATTTGCAAAATAATCAGATTTTAATCATGAGTATGACTTTTAGCTTTCTCAATTAATGAAACGTTCAGCTGTAATTCTTGTTGAGTTTTGGTAATTGTCTAGTATTTTAGCTTTAACCTTTTTTTATTTACTTATGAGAGGCAATACACTACACATTAATTGACCATGGGCAGGTTGATGTTTAAAACAAACAAACAAAAAAAAAACAGATACAGTATATGACTAAAAGTTTGTGGACACCTGACCATCATACCCACACTGTATGTGCTTGTTGAACATCCCATTCCAGATTTAGTCCCTTTCACTGTTATAATAACTTCCATTGCCCTGGAAGGCTTTCCTCTAGATTTTGGAGAATGGCTGTGTGAATTTGCTCATTCAGCCACAAGAGTATTAGTGAAGTCAGGCACTGATGTTGAGTGAGGAGGTCTGGGATGCAGTCGGCATTACAGTTCATCCCAAAGGAGTTCAGTGGGGTTGAGGAGGGGTCTGTGCAGGACACTCGAGTTCTTCCACTCCAACTTTGGCACACCATGTCTTCATGGAGCTTGCTTTGTGTATAGGGGCATTGTCATGCTGGAACATGTTTGGGCATTTTAGTTCCAGTGAAAGGAAATCCTGATGCTACAGCATACAAAGACATCCTGTACAATTGTGTGCTTCTAACTTAGTGGTAACAGTTTGGGGAAGGACCACATGTGTGTGATGGTCAGGTGTCTACATACTTTTGGCCATATAGTGTAGAACAGGATAAAAAATAAATTCACAAAACAACATGAAAAGAACATGGAAGATACATTAAGCATATTTTTGTTGACTGTAGTATACAGAGATCTTTGTGTTATGATAGTTATGCTCTGATTTTTAAACATACAATGAGCATGTATTGTCTCAGTATGTTTTTCTGAATTCATATGATTTTGTATAATTACGGTCTTTGTTATATTACACAGTCCAATTGCTATTGAAGTGATAGTGCTGAAGTGATGTGACGTGAATCAGCCGTGCAGTAGTAGAGCGTCTCTCTAACCTGACATGTTTTTTTATACATACAATGAGCACTGTATTGTAGCACTACATGAGGACACAGGACGCAAATAGTCTTAAAGCAGGACTCCAGCATATGTGTGTGTGTGTGTGTGTGTGTGTGTGTGTGTGTGTGTGTGTGTGTGTGTGTGTGTGTGTATATATATATATATATATATATATATATATATATATATATATATATATATATATATATATATATATACCGTTTGTTTTAATGACATCATTTCTGTTATTTCAATATAGTCTGTAGTTTTATTTCAGCTGCAGATGTTTAACTTTTGTTTGTCCAAAAGCACACCTTATTCACTACATAGTGCTCTGTTTTGTCAGTTGTCTAAAAGAATAGTAAAGGATTTTCAGAGTGCTTATAAAATCTCAGAATGCAATGGGTTAGTGTCCAAAGGTATATCCTGGCATCCACTGAGTACCCATAATGCACGTTTTGTTTGTAGTGAATAGGTAGTAAGGCACAGGTCTCTCTCTCTCTCTCTCTCTCTCTCTCTCTCTCTCTCTCTCTCTCTCCCCCCCCTCCCCTCTCTTTCTCTTTCTGACTGCACCCAATCAGAGTAAGCCCAGGGGATGTAACGATCATGGTTGGTTATACACAGCAGCCAATGAAATAGTGAAGGCAGGGCTTAATGCTGTCAGTTAAATAAAAAGCCTGTGTGTGTGAAAAGCTGTTCCACTGTACCTAGAAATTAACCAGTTATATGTACATCTTACTGAAACACCTTCTGATGTTTATTCTGTATTTTTAACAGAATTTTTTTAGTCTCATATGTTTAATTTGTGTTCGCACTAACAAGAACAAATTTTATGTGAAACCATACTTTAATAATTATGACTTTAGATTGTAAATTAGTATAAAGTAATTACAAAAATAATACCAGGTTTTCTAGCACTAACACATGTAGTGATTCGGATATCTTATCAAAATAAGCTTTCTGAAAGTAATCAACTGTTACTCAGACCTTGATATAATTTTTTTTTATAGACATAAAATTGGTTAACCATTCTGTTTTACCTATGTATGTAAAGCTTTTTTTATTATTCCAGTTTAAACCCCTGTCAGAATGATCACTTGTGTTACCACCGTGAACATTTAACCCAAGCCACAGGCGCTTCCATGGGGACCTGCAAAACACACTCACTTTTCCGTTTATCCGTGAACACAGCTGGACATTTACTGAAGCAGTTTGGCTGAAGTACCTCACTTAGGGATGGAAGCAATTGAGGACCAATCCTGCGACCTGCTGGACTGATCATGTACCTCTGCCATGCCTTCATCCGCCAGCTCGAGTCTCTGTGTCACTATGAATCAGGCTATAAATCAGAATATCACACGCAAAGGCCCATGTAAGCCAGCCCAACTCTAACAACTGTCATTCGCACCATGTTAAGTCAATCAGTGAAGCACGCATGGTACATTAGCAGCTGTTACTTAACTGTTCTCCAATAAGAAGCAGATTTAAAGAGCATGTCCATCTCTTTGTTTGGAGAGTGATAATCGTGATGAGTTTTGCTCAGTAGAGCAATGTACATTACATATTTTTTTATGGAAATATACATTCAAGGGCAACTTTAATAGGAACACTGTAGACCTGCTCATTATTGCTATTATCCAATCATCTGGATCAGCGCAATGGATAAAATCATGCAGATTCAGGTCAGGAGCTTCAGTTAATGTTCACATCAAACATCAGAATGGAGAAAAATCTGATCTCAGTAACTTTCACAGTGGCATGGCTGTTTGTGCCAGATGGGCTGGTTTGAGTATTTCAGAAACTTCTGATCTCCTGGGATATCCACACACAACAGTCTCTAGAGTTTACACAGAATGGTGCGAAAAACAAACAAAAAAATCCAGGGAGTGACAGTTCTGTGGGTGGAAACGCCTTGTTGATGAGAGAATGGACAGGATGGTTTGAGCTGACAGAAAGGCTACGGTAACTCAATTAATCACTCTTTACAATTGTGGTGAGCAGAAAAGCTTCTCAGAATGCACAACAACAACAAGGTTGAGCCTTGAAGCGGATTGGCTTCATTGGTGGAATACCACATCGGTTTCGAGTCCTGTCACCCAGAACAAGAACCTGAGGAAAATGAAAATTGGAAAAAAGACCAGGAGATGTTTTACGTTGATTTAAACTGCAATGTGAACTAGACTCCTGATAGTGCTGAGGAAATACTCAAAGAATGTTAGGAAGAACTTTTGACACAAAACAGGGAATCCATCCTCCTTCAGGCACTACTGGATAGTGGACTTTGGTTCTCGTTTCTCATTATTCCTTTAGGAAAACTTTTTTTTTTTTTTTGTTAGCAGTGAATATCCATTTGTCCATTTAATTCTGCAGATTATCAAGAGTCCTGAATTGACCTTTTGGTCTTATATTCATACTTCTGATGAAAGATTGAACCAGGAATATATATAAAAAATTTTTTTAAAAAAACCAGACCGTGATCTGTCTTATAATTGATTTTTGTGATATCCTCAATGATTGTTTCTGTGATGCTCTGTGCTGACCAATGTTTTTGACCAATTAATTGGACATTAATGGTTTTTCATGTATGTGTGTGTGTCTCTCCCGTCATGAAGACCCTACCTCTTTGGGGCAGGATGTTTTTCCATTAAAACTCCATGGTGAGTTTTTCCAATTCATTCCCAGCATGCTTCACTTTGTATTCTCTCCCGTGAACAACTGCATTCATTTAATTCATTTGATTAGCTTGCTGTTATCAGTTTATTTTTTCTAGAAGCCTGTGGTAACACTTAATATGCTTTTTTCTCTTTCTGTCTGTGCTTCATTGCATATAATTTGATGAGAGCTGATAGTTTACTTCAGTAGCATGTATGATAACATCATAAATAATAAATAGGTTCTTTAATATAACAGTAAACAGAAACAATCCACATATTCTAACTGATTTCTCCCTTTGAGTTATTTCGAAGCATATTTTATAATTAGACACTAAATCTTGGATTTTTTTTTTTTTTTTTTTAAGTATATTCACATCTTGTGAGTCACTGAAGTTGTTTTCAGAGTATAGCAGTGTGTTGTGGTTTCAATGTGTTCATGTGATCATGGAGAGTGTATCTCTGCGTGTGAAGGGTTTAGTCCCAGAAGCACTGTTTCAGGAACATCACAGAGCTTCACTTGTGCAGTGCTTGACTTCAGGCCAGTTTCCCACAATTACTTATCCATTGGTTGCTTCATTTATCTTGTTTGGACTGAAAGACAATGATTGTTTAGTCACCCACATCATCTTTGTGCTCCGATTCATCTTAATTTGTGATTTCTAAGACCTGGCGACTTAAAAAAAAGACACTGAACTCCACAGGGGAGGGGAAGAGTGATGGCTGAGGCAGTCATGCATGCTGTTCTCTTTTTGATTTTAGGACACAATTAGTTAATTGTAATTATACTATAGTGTTATTGAATTCTTGATTGTGATTGGTTAGAAGGCGTTGATGAATTTTCTATAACAGAAGTTCAGACAGTGGTTCCAGCTACAAGGTTTTTTTTTTAATGCACTCGTTCAAATACGTTAATCGAAGATTAATAATAAATGGATTAAAAACTTGTTTTTTTAAAACACAGAACCTGTGTAATCGTTGATAGGGTCAAGTTTTCTTTCCTAAGGAAATGTTTATTCAAGATTCTCAGGTGTCAGTGTTTGTAACAGTCAGTTTTTTTCTGATTCTTTTTTTTTTTTAAGGGGTAGTGAGGGAACGACTTTTTATAGCTGCTATAACACAAGTAATATTAGGAACTAAGATGTTCCACAGAAATAAATGACTCAAAACTCCAAAAAAAAAAAAGTAGGGTGTGTTGTTCATTAATGAATAAAAAGCTGTAATCCTTCCCAAATTGCTGTGTTATAAGAGGAATGAAACATTTTAGGATTTGCTGAAAATAATTAGGTGGTAAGCTTGCATCAGGCCACATCACACTGCCCCTTCGCTGATTATTTTACTAACAGAATAATAGAATGCCCCATTATGTTTTATTTTTTTCTTAGAGCCTGGAAGAAAAACTTAATCTGTCTGATCTCAGGTTTGTAGCAAAGACTAAATGATACACTTACTAAACTTTTTTTTTCATGTTATGTACTGTTTATAGTTCTCTACAGCATTAGAAATGTTAACAATATTTAATAATAATTATTTATATCTCTTTCTAGCAGGGCTTATGATTAAACTTTGAATCATGCTGTGCAGTAGTTAATCATGATTAAAGCTTAATACTTGGATTAAAAGCATCTTCACTACATTGCTTAATCTTATCACCCAAACCTGCAAAACAAAGGCCAGCCAACACCATGGGTGTATTTGACTAATACAGATAAATTGCATGCACATCTGTACATGCTGTTTCATATTTTCTGGAAATGTTTGTAGTCAGTGTGTAGATCGTAGATAAGCTAGATTTATGAATGGCCTAATTTAACTGGCCCACTTACAAGGAATCTCGGACCATTAAAAGAATCCCATTTGTGATCATTTTGGTAGAAAACTTCCACTCGATGGTCTCGTTAAGGTCTTTGAGCCGCCTCGATTCTGCCTCTGAATAAAAAGCATGTGCTGCCTTCCACTTGGTCTGGGAATGAGAGCTGCTCCACCTTATGATCGAGTCCTCCCCTTCTTTTTAAAGTCTTCTCTTTTCTGTTTCAGTGCTTTGAGAATTCAGAGAAAAACTGTAATATCCTTAATGATTTCCTTCCTAATGAGTTGTTAATGCAAGTGGCACCAGTACCATTCCCTTCCCTGCACTTCATTTACTTGGATATTTTCTTGAGTTTCTCTTAATTGAATGAAATAACTCTTCAAATGGCCCACAGGATCACATGACAAAGGCCGAGCTGTGAAACTGATGAAGCCGAACTTCAGCTTGTCTTGTGATAAAATCTTTGACGTGTCCTTCGATGACGCGTGTTTTTAAAAGATTATACCTTCGCCTCGAATGCTGGTCCATTCATGCTTTCCACGAGTAGGAGTGTGGTTAGAGCCCCAAACCGTTATTACACAACCGCATGAGCTCATCGTTCAGTTAAATCTCGCCGCACTCCAGGCCTGCAGAACTTGCATTAGTGGCTGTTTCATCGTGGAAAGAGAAGTCACGCAGGAATGAGAGTGGCTTTCTCAGTGGTGTTGTGATGAGGTGGAACGATGGAAATGGAGGAGAAAAGCCCTCGTTCTTGCCTCAACGTTTGATGCGCGGCCGCGCTGTTTACGGCGGGAAAAAGCACTCAAGTGGCCACCATTAGCGCATTGTGTACCGCAGCCATGTGCTCTGCCTGTGTTTGGGGGGGAAAAAGACTGCTGTAAAACAATAAATATGATGTTGAAGCACATTGCCACATGCTGCTGAACTCCTTCAAGCGCTCTCTAATACAGACCCTCCTGATACACTCCGACCATTCCTCCAAGTCGCGGCCAGTGCGGCGATGTGGCTCTTTGTAGCTGTGACACGACCTAGCGCTCTGCCGTATTTTTGTTTACCACAGGCCTTGAAAATAAATGGCGGCTGCTTCTGGTCCTCAATGGCGCCTTGCCTGCTCCCAGACTCTAATGCACGGGGACTTTGATCGTGGACATTACAGATTGAATTATGCCCTTGAGGAAAAGCTATTAGCTCAAGTCAAGAGGCCTCATTTGTTAAATTAAAAGTGGAAATGACATGCGAGGAGTCTTTTCAGTGAATTAGTAAGACAGAAAAAAAAAACACCCTCTGAGCAGCAGAAGCAGAAAGGAAATACAAAGAGAGGAAAAAGGAAAGAAAGAAAGGCTGAAGAAAGAAATTTGGATCCTGTTCACTAACATTCATCTTTCTTTCTCCAGCGGCACACTAAATATGTTTATTTTTTTTTATATTTCATTGATATCGGGTTACATTTTTTTGCAGGATGTTTTCAGTGCCAATGTTTATCCCGAATAAGCCGCACATACACACGGTCTGCGGAATCGCTGCAGCCTGCGTTGTCTGTCATGAGAGCCGAAACCCCAACACTTTCAAGCCACTTACAGTGAGAGGAAGAGGAAGAGTGATTTAAAACGCAGACATCAACGCCAGCAGTGGTTTTACTTAAAGAACCAGAACATAGCGAACCAAGCTGTGATCTGGCTCTGCTGGCAGCTGCCACTGACCAAAGCCTCTTCAAAGACTTTTCCTTAAAACCTCACTGGCAAGATGCTTCTCAGTTGCCCGGGCTCAGGACCACAGCCAGACCTGCTGTGCAGCGCCGACCAGCGCCATGCGCCGCTCTCCTTCTCCTAATAATAGGCTGTTTTATATTCAAAGGCTGCCATTTATACATTAAAACATATCCTAAAGAATAATGTTATTCCCAGATTTTATTATTGAAAGCTCTTAGCAAAGAAGAGTGAGGTTTGTGTTTCCTCTCCACTGCTCTGAGCTTCTGCGATTTATAGAAATTAATGGTAAGGCATCCTGGAGTCAGGTTCTATTTCTTATGCTAGTGGAAAGAATACTAAGTCTTGAGGCTTAAAGGAAAACGTCCCTCTGAAATATGGAGGTTTATGATGTATTTAGTGATTGTGGTGCTAAATAATATTCTTATGAGAAGTTAGCAGTTTCCGCCGCTCTGACACCGCCATGATAGCATTGGTATTACGATCACAGTTACAATGCTGTTTAATAGCAGAAAAAAAATTCAGCAATACAAAGCATAAGAGATAAGTCAGTTTTCACTGTTAGCGCCTAAAAACAAAAGAGCAAAAGCTTCGCTTCTCACTCACCATTCTCCAGAGACATTCAATGCCATGTTAATGGGAAATCCAGTGCAGAAGTAGTGGAGACATCAAACACTGGACTCAAGGTCTCAGAATGCAGTTCAGCTACATGACTCAGTCGTGCATATAGTTGTGAGGCAGAGACTTGGCTTAGCTAGTTAGCAATCTACAAGATGACTAACATGACTGTTTCAACAGTGAAATCAGCATGCAAGTTGAAGCTTTGGAACCTTATCTCTTTGAGCAGAGTGTACAATAGGGCTGGGTGATATGACAAAAATATCATATCACGATACTTGAGGACATTTCACATATTGTGTATCATGATATGATATATAATTTAGCTAACAAAATGTCTGCAAAACAGTAGTAAAATAAACAAAAAAAAAAAACCTTAAGCTGAGTTTGATGATACTTTAAATCTTTAAATGATACTCAGTTTAAAAACTATTACACTGAATCAACGGCATCCATTCAGTACCATTTCGTTTGTAATTATTAAAAACTTAAAAAATACATCACCATACCAATGATATCTCAGAAAAGTGTAATCATTTATCACGATATCGATATTATATCGATATATCGCCCGGCCCTAGTGTACAAATGAGGAGGCGAGAGAGCTGGACAGAATAAAGGACTAAAGAGCTACCGCATCCCTCTGAATCAGCAGGCAATCTAGTGGTATTGTGGGTAATATAGAAGACTTTTACCCAGTGAAAGTGACCAACGTGTCAGTGAAAGAAGTTTAAACCAAAAAAAAAAGTCAACTCAGAATTTTATTATAAAATAACTCCTAGATGCCATTGAAGCTCACATTTTAATTCAAAAAAATTAAGTCATTCAGCGTGGATTTTTCCTTTAAAGAGGGGAAATCCACTACAGATTAGGAACTTTTTATAGTGCGCAGCGTTGTTTTATCGTCCAGTTCAAACAGCTGCTTTTAGCTGAATGAATTGTATTTGTGGACAGTGTTTTAGTCATATTCCTGTAGTCATCAGATGGACCAGGAGGAGAGGAAGACATATGAGAAAAGGACACACAGAAGACAGGCCAGACAGTACAAAGCAATATCCTGATACATCAGGATCAGTACCACTCACTACTCCCAAATATATTTTGGTTTTTCTTTTTTTTTCTTCTTCTTCTTCTTCTTCTTCTTTTAAATTAATTTTTTTTTTTATTGGCTTATTTAACTCTTCACTTATACAACACTAATAAATACACAGCAGCAGCAGCCCTTTTTTCTGCACCATAGACCTCATCCCATGCGTGGTGCTAGCTAAACAAAGACGTCATCATCACTCCTCATCCTAAGAGTAATTTACGACTTGCTGACAGCTTTAGAGGAAGTGAAATAGTGAGAGTTGAGCACAGCAACAGGTCACTCAGCACCTAGCAGTGTGTCATGCAGGGCAGAAGGGAAGAGTTCAACTCCTGGACAATCTGTTCACATTAGCCTTCAAACTAGCCTGGCTTTAAAATATTTTATATTTATTAATATCCACAGCATTATTTTGACTGATTCACACAGTTCATCATGATAAAATGCTTTTGAAAACAAAAACACAACGCATACCTGTTGCCCCTTCCAGTAGCATATTAGTAATGGCCAACATAAAGGGAAATGATTTACTACTTCTTTTATATGCCCAGATTATTTAATGCTTGGTTTTTTAACTATCTTTCCTAGATCTGTACATTCATATACTGTGTGTGTAGTTGCCTCCTGTGTCTTCTCTTAGTGCTGAGTGTCTTACATGGCCGGATTTTACAGTAGAACTTAGGAATGAGCCAATTATGCCACACTGTAGTTCCAGTTCAGCTTCCATATGGCCACCTCATTACACCGCTCAGCCATTTTCTGTGTTGGGTTTCATCAAACCAGTTTTGGCATGCACAATAATTCAATAGCATATAATAAATTCTTTTTAAGGCCTAATCTAGAATGAAACGTGCACAGACAGCTGCTTGGCCTCCATTTGAAGCAGATTTACAAGCAAATGACAGCAATTATGTGACCGGCTACATTTTGCCAGTATGTGTGAGAAGCTTTTAAGGATACAGAACATAAGTAGTTAGATTTTGTAAAATAAATAAATACATTCATTTGTTTAATTTTTTTTTTTTTAATGTTTGTGATGTCTTTATTATCTGAAAATATTGAAGTGCACTATATTATTAGAATGTTAATTTATATAGATTACACTTTATAAAATTAAATGATTTTAGAGTTGAATGCTTTCCATGCATCAGACAAGGTAAACTTTGCAAAATGTTTTTCAACATTCCTGCATATTCTAATATATTGTACATATTTAAAAAAAAAAAAAACGATAATGAAAAATAATAAAAACATAAATAACAAATAGAACTCAATGCCAGCAGGGATGCCTCCGCAACCAACAAATCAAGTCCTTGTTACTAATTTGTATGCCTCAAATTTCCTTAAAATATTCAACCACATGCTCTTGAGATATTTGGCTAATGAGAAGCTACGACGGACTCCTAGATGGACAGATGGAGAACCTGGGAAACATAATGCCTCCACCACCTAGTGGCATAGATAAAATAATACAAACATAATCTGGGGTGTATTTACTTTTTGTTGATTGTTCTATGGCTGTTTGTGAGAAAAATCGGTGTTTAGGTGTTACTGGGCCACTTTGGACTATAGATCACACTAAACTGGAAAATATTTTTGTGTTGTTTTTTTTTCTTTAGTCATTCTATGTTCTGTTTTATTATAAATGTGAGTTCTTTCTGTGTGTAGTATCCAACTATATAATACACTATATAAATTGAACACAGTCTTCTTCTTCTTCTTCTTCTTCTTGTCGTTGTTGTTGTCGTCTCGTTTTGGGATGTGAGATGTCCTTGGATCATTCAAAGCATTTGAAATGCATCATTCATGTGTGGGGAATGTTGTTTTAGTTTATTCATCCCAACTTGATGTCTTTTCTTTTAACTGTTGTGGCTTTAAGTTTCCACTTTGCTTTGACTCTGGGCCTCAGATTCCCTAAAGCAGACTGCAGAAGCCATTCTCCATATCCCTTTCAAAGAACTCTCTCTCTCTCTCTCTCCCTCTCTCACTCTCTGTCACTTTCATACTACGTTTCTGTCTTTCACTTATTCTTCGTTTCTCTCTGTCTCCTGCAACTCATTGCTGTGTATGTTTCCTACAGTAAAGCCAAGCCACCGCCCCAGATCTCGCCTAGCAAGTCTATTGGAGGGGAGTTCTGTGTAGCTGCTGTGTTTGCATCTTCACGCTCTTGGGTCATCACCAACCCTAACATGAAGAGAGAAAAAGGTCAGAGCTGGACACACAATGCATAACTTATACACAGTTATGTAAAGTAAATAAAACACTATTCATATGACTCTGCAATGCTGAACTCAATCCTAAGTGACCTTTTAATGTTGCCTGACAGTTTATATTTATCTCAAGCTGTATTAAATCAACACTAAAGTATCATTTGTTCCTCTTGTTAATAGTGAATTATCCAAATGAAATAAAAAGTTGCATCTGCTCTGTATAGATCAGTCTCGCCAGGCTGTGGTTGACTCTCTCTACATCGCAAGCTGCTATGGTAATTTGGTTGAGCATGTGCTGGAGCCTCGGCCAATCAGCACAGCACAGAAGATAGGTGATGACACACCTCTGGAGTTAAACACCTGCCCCAGGGCATCCTGGACTCTGGCCAGGTACAAACATCATTCCTCTGCATTATCTATACTTGTCAGGGTCTTCAGCTACAATACCAGCGTAGGACACGTCCAACAGAAACTAGTATTTATTTAAAGGCATCCAATGTAATCAGTTTCTGCAGCCCACACGCTACGTTTGAACACAAAGCATGGCTAACTTTGTTAAATGCAAGTGGACAGAAAGACTTAGAGTTGCTTTGATCAGCTCTTGAGTGTAAACTGATAGCATCTATAGCGATGTATGTTTGGGTCAGTCCACATGAGGCAAAAGAAATGGAAAGGCTGCCAGGCGTGTGGGAATTGAGTCCATTATTGCTCAGTAGGAGACAGCTCTATACATCTGGTTCTTTGATACGTGCTTCCTAAATTGATTTATGTGTTTGTTTTGAGTAGAACACCGCAGTGGAATGAGCTGCAACCTCCTTTCAGCAGCAGCCACCCCTTGGTGCAGGCCTCAGACTTGGTGCAGTACTATCAGTACCTCCTGGCTGGCTGTAAGTACTAGACTCTGTGTGTGGGTTTGTGTGTGTGTGTGTGTTTGAGCATGAAACCCATAAAAAGGTTACTGCAACAAAGCATGTCTCACTGCTAGATACTCCCCACAAAGTGTCTGTATTTAACATGATTGCTGTGAACCCTCTTTAAGGGTAGAACACCCTGAGGTAGATCTTCCTGAGAGTAGAACCTCCCTGAGGGTGGAACCTCCTAAGTGTATAACCTCCCTGAGGGTAGAACATCCATGAGGGTAGAACCCCCTGAATGTAGAGCCTCCTGTGTGTGGAGCCCCCTGAATGTAGAACCCCATGAATGTATGAAGCAGAACACTGAGAGCACACAAACTCTATCTATCTATCTGTCTATCTGTCTGTCTGTCTGTCTGTCTGTCTATCTATTGATCTATCTATCTATCTCGCACTCTCACTAACTCTATCTGTCTGTCAATCTAATCATCACTGTTTCTCTATCTTTTACCTCTGTTTGTCTGTCTATATGTGTTTCTGTCTCTGTCTATCTACTTATCTCTTCTCTGTCTCTTTATTATCTTTTATTATTTCTTATCTTTTATTTCTCTCAATGTCTGTCTCTATCTGTATATTCTCTCTCTCTCTCTCTCTCTCTCTCTCTCTCTCTCTCTCTGTAATCTATCTATCCATCTGTCTGTCTGGTCTGTCTGTCTGTCTGTATATCTGTGTAGAGGTCAGGAGAAGACTGATGTACACCTCTGTGTGCGTGTGTATGTGTGCGTATGTGTGTGTGGCAGCATCTTGAATCAGGCCTTTGTCACTCAGCCATAATGTTTCTCTCCTAGACTCATCATGCCACTGAATTAACTCAGCATTCAAATGAAGACAATTTATGTGGCTTTTATACCCATGTAATTCAATAACAAGTACAAAGAGAGCGGGAGCGCATCTAAAAGGCAAGTGGAGGCAACTGCAGGGCAGGAACGCTAACTGATGACCATGTATCTAATACATCTTGAATAAAAGAGCATTTTAACATTAGCGGGTGAATTGTAAACATAAATCAGCAATTAGCCCTCTGAGTCCTCCAGTCAGAGCTTTGCATTTGTTCTCTCCCGCTAAGTCCCCACTGCCTCATGGGTGGAATATCTCCATAGCCTGAGATGTGTCACAGTGATAAAGTAGCTGAGTGTGAGTGGACATGGCGGTGGTTCTATGTCACTGTGCTTTACTAGGGGCAAGTGTCTTAATGAGTACTGTGTTAACATTTCTGCCTAATTATAATTAGCTGGATATCTCTACTGCTGTCTTCCTTTCGCGTTCCTGAGCAACATAGAGTGGGCTCAGCTCAGTATGCGCATAATTGTGGTTAGATTTTGCATCACCTTACTATATCAAGTGCAGTATGTCCCAGTTCTCACTAATTTATGAAGTTCATCTCTCGTGTCAAGCCACCTGCCGCAATGTAAAGTGACTGTTGAATTAACAAAGCATCCTTTCTTATGGTGGTTGGTGAGAGCGCCCAGTGATGCAGGAAGAAACCGAGCCCGGCTGCCACCTTCAGTTAAACACAGAGAACAAGCCTAGAGAATCGCTAGCCTTTGCTATGAATATAAATGTTATCAGGCTCTCGTTTTCCCTGTAATATCAGATGAAGCTCACTATGGAGGAGAGGGAGAGAGAGAGAGAGAGAGAGAGAGATGACAGAAAAGAGGAAGCGATAGCACAAGGACACCAGCAGTGGGCAGTTCCCAAGCTCTGTGGGCTGAGGAAGGACAGGGTTTCCTGCGTGTCCTCAGCCCACGCGGATCTGTGGCAGCGCCACGTGATTGACAGGCCCGCTGTTGCCTGTATATTGGATGACCCAGCTGATTAAAAATGCAGCATGTGGACGGTAGGGTCAGAGGAGCTGGAGCCTGCTGGGCTGGTGATAAAAGCAGCCGTGGCGCCACTTCATGGTCACTATCTCCACCTGTCCATCTGCCCAGGCTTCGGCTGCACTCGGAGGAGGAGCATTACCCAGCCTCCACCGATTATACCCAGCTGATGGGGAGATAATGAGGACGTGCTGGCCTGCAAAGGCTCCTCTGGATGTACTGACAGAGCTCAGGGAATCCTCAGCTAGCGACATTAGCTGCCTTTATTATCAGATGCAGGCATCTGTGTGTCTGAGAGCTCCCTAATGAATGAGGCTGAACCTTCAGGAAAGGTGTGGGCTTTCAAACAAGGCTGTATGCTACATTGTATTTAATGAACATGCAGCTTTTGCTTTGCCCTTTTTCAGGGTAATATTTGTGTAGCTGCCTGCAGTGTGGACTTGGACACTTCTGACTGGCCACAGAGTCGGCTCGAGTAAAACATGCTCTGAATAATTTACCTCCCAATACTGTGACTGGCTCCAGTTTAGCAGTGCTGCAGTCTGAGCCTCGGCTGCTCCTCCATGTCTCATAGTGCTGTAATTGTGGCCGGAGAGTCTACCAGGCCTGCAGCCTGCCTGCGCATGCAGCGACCTGGTCAATATCCCTAATTGCCTCCATGGGGCAGGAAGCTTAGACTGACTGCAGGGTGAAAAGGGCAGCCTTAGAGCCATTGCTGGGTCAGCACACAGGCGCTGCTGTCTAACACTTCAAGGCCATTGCTTTGCTGAAATGGCTGATAAGTACCTTAGTGGTATGGCTCAGCCTTGTAGTCACCCAGAAATGGTGTTATCACACAAAGGACATGTGTCATAACTTTACCAGAAATGTTTGCTCTTTGTATCATTCCAACTAAAAATGCAGTTTTACCAGAAAACATGTCGTCACGTTTCCCTTGAGATTCCCATTAAACAGGATGCAAAGTATAACAATGGGTTTGGTGTAATTTATGCATTTCATCCTTGACCTAATCACCTGGGTTCTGTGTCTTTACCACATGTTCTTGGAGTCTTCTTTTAAATTGCACTTAAGTAAATGCATCCTGTATTGTGCCTTTCATCTGACAAGGAATGTCATTCTAATCACAAATAATCTACACGTCTTCCTCTTTTACTCTTATTGACTTTGGGCTTTTCCTCTGTGCTGATGTTTAAAATAAGCCATCACTAAAAGTATCATAGTCGGACAAACACCTAATTTTCTTACCCTGGTAATGACCCCATGCAGTAATTTCCTGGGAATTAGTACTAGATCCACCTAAACTCTACCTGATTTATTACCACTGATTTCCCATGTATGTGAGAAAGTGCATCTGGTAAACGGGCTTTTGTTCTACATGTGATAAACAGGATTAATCTTTGTATTTATTTATTTATTTTTTAACTTCCTGCTGCAGTCTGCCTGCCCTTCCTATATCGATAGTGTTGCTATACCCCTGCCGATATACTGCTATCGCTGTTGTACCCCTACCACTATGCTAATGGTCATGCTGTACCCTAACCGATGTGCTGTTCTCTCCGTTGTGCAACTTACAGATGTGCTACTATTTCTGCAGATGTGCTGCTACCTCTAGTGTATTTCTGTGGCTGTGGTACTGTTCCCTGGTGTCCTTCTAAAGCTGTCTTACTGTCCCTGACATGCCCATACCAGTGTGCTACTGTCCCTGACATTCTCATATCATTGTACTACTTCCCCTGACATTCCCACACCACTGTGCTACTGTCCCTGACATTCCCACACCACTGTGCTACTGTCCCTGACATTCCCACACCACTGTGCTACTTCCCCTGACATTCCCACATCACTGTGCTACTGTCCCTGATGTACCCTGACTGCTGTCCTACTGTCCCTGGTGTAACCCTAAGCTTATAGCAAGTACAAGTCTTTAAATTAAAACTGTTATGCCTCCTCCACTATTATGTTTTCAGGTTGTCCATGCCGCTATCCGTCTGTCCATCGGAGATTTTCATTAGCACGATTTCTCAAGAACAAGTGGTTGAATGTTTAAAGGAGTTATATGGCATTATCACTGTAACCAGCAGATGAACTGATTAGATTTTGGAATTGATCCAAACAAGGTCAAGGTTACAGTGAGGTCAGATGTTTGAAACGATTTATGTTTAGTAGTTTCCTTCCTGTTTGAAGTATACCATCATTTGAAAAAATAATTATGCCCCATGGAATTATTTTTATTTTTATTATTTTTTTATGTATATTTGGACAAACAAACATTTGATCATCTTTGAAATAGTGCTGATTAAACAAGTTGATATACTTGAACAAAACCACAAGGAAAGCTTTTTCATTCATTTATTCAACAGAAATATCAATATGTGATATTCTTCTGTGGAAAAAGTAAGTTCACCCTTGGCCTCAGAAGCTAGTTTTGCCCCCTTTAGCAGAAATAACTTCTTGTAGGCCTTTTGCATAATTGTTCACCAGGCTTGCTGGAATTTCTGATCACGCTTACCAGCAATATTCTTTCAGCTGCAAGATGTTTGAGGGTTTTCTTGCATGTACTGCCAGTTTCAAATCCCCCCGACAACATTTCAATGGGATTCAAATCCGGGCCTTGACTAGGCCATTCTATAACCCTCCATTTATTTGTTTTTGAACCATTCCTTGGTGGATTTGCTAGTGTGCTTAGGAACATTATTCTGTTGAAATGTCCACTTTCAGTTCAACTTCAACATTTGGACAGATGGCCTCACATTATCTTCAAGCACTCTTCGATATGATGCAGAATTCCTAGTTGAATCAATGAATGCAAGCTGTCCAGTCCCTGAGGCAGTGAAGCAACCCCAAACCATAATATTTTTTACCACCGTGCTTCACAGTTGGTATGAGGTGCTTCTCCTGAAAAGCTGTCTTTGGTCAGCACCAAATACAGATCTGCTAGACTTACTAGCAGATCCTGTGATGAAATTTTGGTGTTCTTTTTTGCATCAGGTGCATCACTCCTGGACCAATTGGCAGTCGTTTGAAATCTGTGCCAATCATCTGTAGACGATTTTACTTACTGTGGAATGAAATTATTTCAAATAATTTGGAGATCTTTTTAAATCCCTTGCCAGACTCAAAGGCATCCGCAACCGTTTGTCTGAAGGCCTTACAGAACTCTTTAGATCTTGGCATGATGACACCACACACCTCAATATCAGAGGGAGCACCAGACACTAGATGTGAGAGGTTTAAATAAGACCTGTTCCACCTGCACTCCCTAAGAACCTAAGGATCACTGGCACCCAATCTTGAACTCCTGATTCTAATTTTATGGATTTGAAGGTGTGATAAATGTAGGGGTGTACTTACTTTTTTCATTTGACTGATCTGTTTTTTCATTAATTTAAATTGTTAAAATTACTTAATTAATTAATTATTATGCAAATAAATAAATAAACAATTCCATGGGGTGTGCTTATTTTTTCACATGACTGTATTTTAAGGCATATAAATTAGTAACAAACAGGACTGGATTTGTTGGTGGTGGAGGCGTTTCTGTTGACACTGTTGGTGCAGAGGTCACAGTTGTGGCACACTTGTTTTTAACAGTTTTACCCTTATTCATTTCATCAGACATAATCAAACTAAGTATTTTGTAAGTTTTTAACGTTTTTGGAGAAATTTCTATGATTTGCTAATGTGCTAGGACACGAATGAATAAAATGTACTTAATCATTTAGACTAATGGTTTTGTAATCTTGGTTTATTTTTCACCAAGGAAGTATTTTAGTTACCAGTGAATATGTGTAAATCCTATACTCACAGTGATGTGGCAGATTCATGTGGTTAGTTGCTGCTTCCTGTCCACAGCCTCCTCCATTTTGTACACTTCAGTATTGGGGATGAGTTGCCGCTTCTATGGCTTGGCTATTATGAGCCCACTGAAACCTGATCTACAGAACAAGCTACTGTTCTTATGTTTCAATTATTGATTAGTCAACACTTATTGTCGCCAGGCCGCGGGGCCACAGGGGAGGATGCAGAGCAAGACTTGACTGTGTTTAAGAAGTAACAGGACCTGACTTCGTTCTTTGCTGTTGGAGTACAACACATGTCGTCATGCTGCTAAGACTGATGTATGTGTGTGTGTGTGTAATGAACCATGCTGGCATGGCTAAAGCCTCCCTTTGTTCTGGCTCTTCTAGTGACTGGCGTTTCAGTGATTGAGTAGCAAAAAGCAGGTTCCTGTTTGCGTAAAGAATCAGTATATGTTACTCAATGGCCTTGGCAGAAACACCACTTGAGGTGTACTGAACACCTGCCATGTACCTGAGATGAAAGTAAGAGAACGAGAGAAAGATGGGGAGGGAACAGCAGAAGCTCCGTAAGCTTTCCAGATGAGATCTCGACAGCTCTATTATCTATTCCTTTATTAAATACATTTGCAAGTACTCCATGTGCTAGCCCGGAGGTGGGAAGACAAACAGCTGATTCCGCACATTAGTCTTCATTTTTAGCGCCTGCTTACTCAAGCCAGCTAGTGCTCCATCTGTCTCGGTGCTACACACACAGAGACATGAATCTACTCATAGCCGAGAATGTGCTTTCTCTCTCTTCTTGTTGCACAAGATGTTTACTTCATCTCATCCTGTTTTCTTCTTCATCACAGCGTTGCCTCCAGGAAGCCCAGGGCCCATCACCAGGCAGGGTTCCTATGACAGCCTGGCCTCAGACCACAGCAGCCAGGAGGATGAGGAGTGGCTTTCTCAGGTCAGTGCTCCCATTCTAACCTTTTTTTTTTTTAGCCATCATGAATGATCCAGTTTTGGTATCATGCTGTTTGTAGGGGTTACAAGACTGGCACAATCCATAACCTCCCTTTTTTGGGTTAGTCCCGCTTATTTTGAGGTGAAAAGTTTGTTTGGCTGATGCTTTTATCCACAGTGATACAATTGAGTTGAGCAGATGAGGGTTAAGGGCCTTGGTCAAGCGTCAAAAAGTGGCGGTACCAAGAATTAAACTCGCAACCTTCAGACTAGTAGTCCAGAGCACTAACCACTGAGCCACTGCTAACAATATTGGCATGTAAGGGATCTTGCTAGGTCTTTGTTTCAGGTTTTTTTTTTTTTTTTTTTTTTTTTTTTTAAATTACATTTGAATGTTTTCCTCCTTGAATTACTGAACATTTTTCAGCTTTGCCTTTTTTCCTTAAAAGGCATTTCATGAAACATACATAGTTGTATGTGCATTATTAACTATTATACTGTATGTAAATAAGGTTAACTTATTTCTGTTTCGGTGCTATTCATTTCCATGGCCTCTCATAGCTAAAACATGTAGCTAGCAACATGACAGTTGCTAGTTTACATTATTGAGTTGCAGTTTTACTGAATGCTCTTATGGTCCTCGCTAATGAACATTTTATGAGCTAATGATATGTGGTCCACACCTAGCTTCATAGCACTTCTTACATGTGATCTTCCATGGCTACTGTTGGATTTTCAATATGAATGTGTATTATGACTAATTCTACTTTTCAACTTTTTTGATTGACATCACTAGCACTCACAATGACACCTATTCCTTAAATTTTCCTGAAAGATTCTTTCTGGATGGTGAACAGGATTGGGATGAGACAGCTTGCGTGAAACACAGTCCCCTGTGTGAGCTGTGGCTGTGTGTAATGAGTGCAGTGAGTGCTGTCAGTGTGAAGTGGGCTCAATATGTTGCTGCTAAGTGTGACAGGAGGGTCGGGGGAAACATCTGGCTCTTGCCCCTGCAGAAAAGCAGTACTACATCTGTTTGTCTCAGGGCTGGGTGACACTGATGGTGTTAACTGCAGGGGAAAAAAAGCCTCACATTGCACTTGTACTCCTCCCAAGGCTCTTTTTCACAGATGTGACTGGAGGAGGAGAGAAGAGCAAAGCCCTCGGCCTGCTTTCTGAAAAGATGGATGAAGGCGTGGGGAAGAAGGAAGCTGGCAGGACATCCTGTCTTTTCCTTCTCACCCTCTCCTGCTTAATATTAGTGGTGTCTGTTTCTGTGTAGAGTTGGAAAAACAAATCAGTTCCTTGATGGTTCCATAATTTTCTCTTTAAAAGTTACTTTTAAACACTAAATTTGTAACACAAACAACGTATTTTCAGTTGTCGTTTTTTATGCAAAGAAAATCATGAGGCATCAACACCTTGATTAGCTAAATTTTACATTTCATAACACTACCTGGGTGGTACGTATAAATCTTTCAACTGTCGAGTGGTCTTCACACAAGAATAAGTTACACCGTTAGGTTTGATCCCAAATGGCTTTTTATTCACTATATACAGTATCTCACAAAAGTGAGTACACCCCTCACATTTTTGTAAATATTTTATTATATCTTTTCATGGGACAACACTGAAGAAATGACACTTTGCTACAATGTAAAGTAGTGAGTATACAGCTTGTATAACAGTGTAAATTTGCTGTCCCCTCAAAGTAACTCAACACACAGCCATTAATGTCTAAACCGCTGGCAACAAAAGTGAGTACACCCCTAAGTGAAAATGTCCAAATTGGGCCCAAAGTGTCAATATTTTGTGTGGCCACCATTATTTTCCAGCACAGCCTTAACCCTGTTGGGCATGGAGTTCACCAGAGCTTCACAGGTTGCCACTGGAGTCCTCTTCCACTCCCCCATCACAGAGCTGGTGGATGTTAGAGACCTTGTGCTCCTCCACCTTCCGTTTGATGATGCCCCACAGATGCTCAATAGGGTTTAGGTCTGGAGACATGCTTGGCCAGTCCATCATCTTTACCCTCAGCTTCTTTAGCAAGGCAGTGGTCGTCTTGGAGGTGTGTTTGGGGTCGTTATCATGTTGGAAGACTGCCCTGCGGTCCAGTTTCCGAAGGGAGGGGATCATACTCTGCTTCAGTATTCCCCAGTGCCGGCAGCACTCATGCAGCCCCAGACCATGACACCTCCACCACCATGCTTGACTGTAGGCAAGACACACTTGTCTTTGTACTCCTCACCTGGTTGCTGCCACACACACTTGACACCATCTGAACCAAATTTATTAAGTTTATCTTGGTCTCATCAGACCACAGGATATGGTTCCAGTAATCCATGTCCTTAGTCTGCTTGTCTTCAGCAAACTGTTTGTGGGCTTTCTTGTGCATCATCTTTAGAAGAGGCTTCCTTCTGGGATGACAGCCATGCAGACCAATTTGATGCAGTGTGCGGCCTATGGTCTGAGCACTGACAGGCTGACCCCCCACCCCTTCAACCTCTGCAGCAATGCTGGCAGCACTCGTACATCTATTCTGCAAAGCCAGCCTCTGGATATGATGCTGAGCATGTGCCCTCAATTTCTTTGGTCGACCATGGCGAGGCCTGTTCTGAGTGGAACCTGTCCTGTTAAACCGCTGTATGGTCTTGGCCACCGTGCTGCAGCTCAGTTTCAGGGTGTTGGCAATCTTCTTATAGCCTAGGCCATCTTTATGTAGAGCAACAATTCTTTTTTTCAGATCCTCAGAGAGTTCTTTGCCATGAGGTGCCATGTTGAACTTCCAGTGACCAGTATGAGAGAGTGTGAGAGCGATAACACCAAACTTAACACACCTGCTCCCCATTCACACCCTCACAAAAATGTGAGGGGTGTGCTCACTTTTGTGAGATACTGTATATGCTCACTACATAGAGTGTGACAAAGAGTACTGTAGAACTTGTATAGTACCAATAACTGCATTAGGCTGGAAGTCTCAACCTGTGCTCCAAATTACAAGGCACTGACTGAGAGACTTCAGACACAATCATCACATTGATTAAATGAGTCAAAATATTCACACTGTGGCCCGTATAATTTGAACTGTACACGCTAACTGAGCATGTTGTATTAACATGGTTTTGTTAATATCGTTGCCTGTTGATATTTGAATGGTATTACTTTGTCACTGTGTTTTATTTACCACATTAATGCAGTGTATGGGGAGGAATCTAGTGTCTGTCTATTTGCATACACACATGCAAACACGTACAGAACTGATTTTCAATCCCACTGAGGTGCTGTGGTCATGTAGTTTTGGTACTAACATGTGGTTGTAATACTGTATCACTTTACATGAAGTGTAGTTGTCTTTCTGCTCTGTACACTGCACCAGTTAACATGTAGCTGTGCGTTTTCAGGTGGAGATAGTGACCCACACTGGCCCCCACAGGCGGTTGTGGATGGGTCCTCAGTTCCAGTTTAAGACCATTCACCCATCAGGCCAGACCACGGTCATCTCCTCCAGCTCGTCTGTGCTGCAGTCTCAGGGTCCCAGTGATTCCCAGCAGCCCCTGCTCGACTTTGATACTGATGACCTGGAACTGCACAGCCTCAGGTATACTGTATATACATGTACACACACACACTGTCTTGTTTATGTTTGACACAGAACAGCACCTGCTTTGAATCACCATCCTTAATTTACAAAATGCATAATTACCTTGTTTTGCTTGCAGTGTGCTCACTATGTATGCCACGAATATATTTGTTACTGTGTGTGCATGTGTGTGGTGTGTGTTAGGATCCAGCCTGTGCGCTCTGAGCCTATGACCATGCCCGGCTCCTCTTGTCTGATTCCAGAGCGTGTAGGCCAGGCGACAGTCATTGATAACGGCTCAGGTAAGACACAGCGCTGTATTCCTTTTCCTTCAAACACGGAGAATAGTAGAGAATCATAGTAATGAAGTTGTACCGACCAGCACAAAGCAAGTTATACAACACATATTTAATATGACCTGTAAAGGTCTAATATGAAAACAGATAGCATATCTAGCAATGTGATAGTATGTTTCTTATCATTGAATAAAACAGACTGATTTAATTCAAGGATGATTTTACATATTTCACACTACTTTCCATTCTCTGCTATTTCCATATCATTTGTAATCTTCCAATAGTCACTATGTCATGTGAAACATGAATGTTGCTGTGTACATTTTGTAGTTTGGAGACATTTGAGTACACCTCAAATGTCTGCCAATGCGCATCACACCACTTGATGTAATGAACCGTGCTCATGCATGGTTACTGTTGTCAGGGTTTTAGAAGAAAGAGGCTGGAATTCTTGAATTATGCCAAGACATTATAGACAAGACATTATAGATGAATTTTGTGGATCAGGAAAAGTGTCATACTCAACTGTCAGTGCAAATGAAGTGGTTGCTAAGCTGAGGTTGTGAAATCACCTCAACAAACAAAAGACAAAGACAGCAAAACACACATTAAGGCGAAACACTTCGATCAGTTTATTGCACAGCTAACAGCATTGTTAAATGCTTTACATTAACACCCTTTTCAGGTAAATATATTTGTATGGTTTAGCACGCATTGGGACCAATCACAGAGATCAATCTAAAGCTAAAATTCTTAAAAATATATACGTTTTGACTTTGGAAATCGGTACAACACACCACGTTTACTTTTACCGCTGGGTATTTCTTTTAACTATATAAGCAGCTTCAAATTCAAAATGTCTCCTCTGGTCCCGAAAGCTTATCCGCAATTGCTAAGCATTGACTGGAGGGCTTGTGATTGGTCATTTGTCAGAAATGTCAAGCTGTATGTGTTTTTAATAATGCTTGGAAGTGCATACATCATATCGTTTTATTGTCAGTGTTGTTCAGCTCAGAGCAGCTCCCCTGACATGTACTTCTGTCCTTTTGGGGTTTTTCTTCCCCTTGAACCACCAATCGCTTCTCATGAGGAAAACTGTCATACTGTTGTCTTACAGTATATTTGTTCGTTTCCAAAATGGAGCATCCATCTTTATTATCCAGTTTGAACCTCCCCTTTCCTCCTCCTTCCGTCGCTTCCTCTCTTTCGTCTGGAGGAGAGCTGTAAGAGTCAGAGCAGGCTTTTATGGCATGATGCTTATCAGTCTGTGTGTGATTGCTCAGCGCTCAGGGCTTTGAGCAGCCTGGCGCCTCCTCTTATCACTGCTCATCGCTTTGTCTTTGTGCCTTCAAAAGGCCACGCGGCTTGCCACATTTAACCAGGAGTCTGTGATGCACTGCTCACACTACATTATATTACATATAAAGCCTCAAAGCAAACGCTGCTGTTAACTTTTTATTTCTGTTATTTTCTCTTGACTCAGTGAAGAGCCATGTATCTGTCAAATGTATCTGTCCGGATACGTATGCCGACAATATTAGACGTCCTACAAAGCACTTTCGAAGTAAGAGACGCGCTCAGTTCCAGTGTCTCAGCTTCCCAAAATCAATCGGACTTGTGCAGCCAGCATTATCAATACTCTTATCTGGTGCCCGAGTTGCTCTCGGAGCCGTGCTAGACTACACAGTGCTTTGTGCAGGGCAAGACAGGAGGCACTTAATCTAGCCCAGTCCACGATAAACCGTCCACAAACACACAAGCGTCTTTTGATTTTATTTTGTTATGACTCACTGGAATAAACACCCTGTCATTTGTTCGACCATCCACAAGCACTTCTCCTTACCGCCATGTTTGTTGTGCGTGCGGGGGGTCGCCGGCAGGGAAATCAGCGGGCGACAGCGCATGGAGAGATGCAGGTCTGTTATGATATTGCTGACGCTGCCTGCAAGACGCAGGACTGATAGCTGACGGTGTGTGTGATACGCTCATTAAGAGATTTTACTGTGTGTTTATGTGGATGTGTGTTGCCATACTAATCTGGTTTTGATGCTGGTCTTTATCATGCTCCCACTGTGAACGCTGATTGTAATCACCGCTAGTGTCTTTGCTTTACTTTAAATCTACCTTCCTAAGCTTGCATCGTCAGGTGCAGTGTGTGTGTGTGTGTGTGTGTGTGTGTGTGTTTGGGAGAAAGATGTGAGCTGAGACAATGCAAGGTCTGTAGTGTGTTTAGGTTTTGGCCGCTCTGTGCTGGCCGTGCCTCCAGGCTGGGGGGAGGGGGGTATGTAGGCCTGAGCGCTCCTCTGGTTTCCTCTCCCAACATGGCTGAGCGCTTCAGGCTTGGGCACCTGGACTCTGCCCGGCTCCAGCAGTAACAGATCCTGACCTGCGCCCCGTAATTACCCGCATGGGCATAAAGACAGCTTGTTGCTGGACATACTGCTCACATTCAGGCCAGGAGGATTCCGAAGCAGGAGGAGGAAGAGCCCTCGTCACACGATCCCTCCCATAATGAGAGGTGTTTTTCAGCCACCTATAGATCGAGACCCCGTTCCTGTGACCCACCGTGCTCTGAGCTAGTCGCCTCTGTCTGTTTGAATAGCATCTCGCCCTCCCTCCACACTCACCGACTCCTTTTTTCTTTTGCCGCTGACCTGGAAGTCCCCAGCACAATGCAGATTTTCTTGGAGGCTGATTTTCTGAACAGGTCATGAAAGATGCCATTCTTATCATCTCGCTATCTGAGAATCAGAGGCGTATCGCGCTATCTCCCCCCAAACCCCCCCCCCCTCCGCCCCAAAACCCCCCACCCCCCGCGTGTCCTCTTCTCATTCTCACTCCTTTTTGTGATATATTTTGAGATGACAGTAAATGGGTTCAGCACATTTGTAGATTTATAGTCTTGTCGAGGGATTTTTTTTTTTTTTTTTTTTTTTTTTTGTAGGACTGAAGTGAGAGAGAAATGGATTGTGCATATGGAGGAATCTATGAATGAATGTGAATTCAGTCCAGTCCAGGTGTTAGTGGATTTGCATGCATCTGTATCCATGAGACAGTTTGTCTGTGTTGTGGAGTATTAACAGCTACGCTCAAATTACATTATAGTCGTATTGCTCAATTCTGAATTTTTCTCTCAGATCTGATCTTATTGTTCTCATGGTTTGCATTCACAATCTGCCGTTCATATGAACAGACTTTAAATGCCACATTTTTATTGTAAGGTGTGTGATTCACAAGCATAATAAACAATTTTGTAAAAAAAAAAAAGTTCTATTTTTCACTGGATTTTGTCTGGCAGCTCGTCAACAGTTCATGATCATTGAGAGACAGTACAAAGGGACAGATGCAGAGCTTCTGCTGTTTTTGCAGCTATTACTGACACATTTGTGTTTAGAGACATTTGTGTGCAGAAGAGAAGCCAGTAGGGATAAACACATTCGCAGTAAAATGTGAAAAAGACACATTTCCGATATGGTTCAGATCTAGGACCACAAATGAAAGCGGCCCAAATGTGAAAAGCTCAGATTTTAACAATTTAGACAATTGCAAACTTTGTAGGGCTGTTTATGAGGCTCAGTGTGAAAATCAGGGAAAGCAAGCTGGCAGCCTCTGTGGTTGCTTCCTGCTGGCTTTGTGTGTGTATGTGTGTGAAGTGCCAGGGGCAGGAGATGGCGAGCAGCTGCTCTTTAGAGCAACTGAATGGACAGCAGTGTGTCAGGCATCTGCTGTGCTCTTTCTCTGAGCCTCTACCTCTGCAGAGCTGCAGGGCGACTGCATGGCAATGCCACTCCAACTTGTTCACTCATGCACTTAAGACTGTGTGATTTCTGTAGTACAAAGTGGTAAAATACTGATAATATCTAGAGTGCAAAATGGTACAGGGTGTTATCACTGGCGCACATCTGAGTTCTGCCGAAGTGACAGGAATTATATTTGCTGCTAATATCACAGAGTAAGAACCTTCTACTTAGCAATCTGTGGCCCACCATTTTGGGACTTGCACCTTCATAACTTCAGTGTTTCAGGGGTCAGGAGCAAATTGATTTATGAACAGCTGGACACTAGAACTAAACATACATTGTTCTACTCTCTTTATATCTCTTTGCACTATACTATACTATTACATACTCTAGTATATTATGTGCAATATTGCTGTGTTCTGATCTATATTATATCATGCCATAATATACCATACTATGCCATGCTATACTATACCATACCGTACTATACTGAACTATACCATATACTATGCTATACCGTACCATATGACAATATACAGTGGGTATAGAAAAGAATCACCCCCCTTTAAAATAATCACATTTTGTTGCTTTTCAGCCTGAAATGAAAACGGACAAAGTTTTTGTTTTATCCAGCTGTATTTACTCAGTGCAACTTATAACATCCAAGTGAAAGATATAACACCAACATGTCAGAAAAATTTTTTTAAAAAAATTAAAAAACAGAATCACTGAGTTGGAAAAAGGATCACCCCCTTGCTTTAATTTGCCTTATTTTTTAATTACAGCCTTTAGTCTGTTGGGATATGTCTCTACTAACTTTGCACATGTAGACTTTGCAATATTTGCCCACTCTTCTTTGGAGAACTGCTCAAGTTCAGTTAAATTTGATGGTGATCGTTTGTGGACTGCAGTCTTCAAGTCATTCCACAGATTTTCAATGGAAAAAAAAAAGAAACAATGAAAAAAAAAAAGCAACAAAATGTGATTATTTTAAAGGGGGGTGATTCTTTTCTATACCCACTGTATTATACTGTACCATATTATACTTCAGGGTGTATATACTGTATATATTTTTTATAGATAGCCTTTAAGAATGCCTTTGACAAAAGAAGAACGTATTGAAATCATTCTAATGGCTTGTCCAGGAAGCTGTCACAAGGTTGCGATGGACTTTAACAGGAAACATGGCAAGCACATCACACATGACACTGCTGCCAAACTTATTAACAAATTCAAAAAGATTGGAAGTGTTGCGGACCAACCGAGAATTGGATGTCCACGAACATCCACTGACGAAGGCACGACCGACGTGGTGCTGGCAAACATAGTCCTCTATGTATGGAGACTTTTAGGACATTGTGTATATCATACCATACTATTCTATTCTGTAATGTATCTTATCATACAGTACTGTATTGTATAGTTCTATACCATACCGTGCTAAACTATACTGTACAATACCATGTTTTATTATACCGTACCATACCATACTACTCTATACTGTAATATATCCTATCATTTAATACCATACTATACTCTACTATACCATAACATACAACACTATACCATATTATACTATTCCGTACCATACCATATTACACTGTACTAAACAATATGATACTTTACTATACCATAATTTACAATATCATATTATACCAAACAATGTCATACCATAGATTACAGTACCATGGCACTGGGCCTGTCAAGACATTTTTTTGTTTGAATGTTGTTCAAATTGTATAATATTAATATTATTTAAATTATATTCAGTTATTAGTATTCAAAGGCAAAAACTCTGCATTCACATCTCTTATACTACTACTTCTTATACTACCAAGTCTATGGAAATTTTAGTGTCTGTACTTAATGGAGCACAGTGTGAAAGTGCAATGCATACAAAAAATTTGACGTATTTCAAATGCATGCAATTTCAAGTCTCATACCCTGCAATATCATATAACAGTTCAACACATTTTTGGTAGTATGTAGTGTGTGTGCTCTGTCAGTAGCAGTCAGGAGCAGCACTCTGATTGTCTCCATCTCTTCTTTCTGTGTGTTTGAGAGCGTGACAGTGAGGGCTCTTAACACAGCTGTTAGACTCTCTTCTCTCTCTGTGCCCGTCACATCTAAGTGAGCCATCCACTTGGACACGGTCTCAGAGTGGCAGCTCAGTTCCGACATGGCCCGCAATTAAAAGTTTGCTGGCACCACATTGTCCTCGGCAGCTCAGCATATGCCTGCTGCTGCTTTCAGTCCGGAGATCACACACTAACCAACACTGACAGCGTCTCTATACAGGGCGACATTATCTGCCCTCAGCCGTATTCAAGTCGCTTCCAGCATGCACTCTCACTCCATAATGCACTGATGGGGCAGCTACAGTGGTATTTTACACCTTTAAGCAGGCGCCTGATGTATGCCACTTCATGGAGTTACAACGTGTGCCAAGCTGCGTGTTGACAGAGCAGTTAAAAATGAATAGCAGATGAAAATGTGGAAAGCACCCTCTTCCTCATCGGCTTCAGTATGAGGCATGCTAGGCATTGTGTACTTATGTTAAGTTGTCGTGTTGCTTTTGTAACGTACATAATATGCAAATTGTCAAGTGCTTTTAATTTAGTCTCATTGTATCTTTGGGATTATTATTATATTTGCTATGATGGGTTGATAGTAGCTCTGATGCGTGACCTTGTTTTCGTCCCACGGTTCTGCTCATGGTGTCACTACAATGAGTTGTTGTTGAGGGATTGCTGCAGAGGCCTGTTGAAAGCGATGAGAATTGAGTTCCTCCGATGGTCAAAAGCTAAAGTGGCATGGTTCCTCCAGGACATCTTTGTGTTCTCTTCCTCTCTGTCCAGGTGTGTTAGTGAGGTGCTGCAGGTCATTTCCTGTGCAGATGAGTTTCAATGTGGGAAGCTGATATGAGCTCACCTGGCCGGGCTGCCCACAGAGCCGTCCTTTGTTTATTCATTTTATCGCCGCAGCTTAACCCCCGGCCGCGGGCCTTCCTGGTAACGGTATCCAGGCAACAACGGGGAGGTGAGGAGCCACCGGCTTTTCTCTCTCCACACCTGGAAATAACAGCCATTCACGCCTATGTGTTTCCAATCAGCTCAGGAACGTTAGAAATGTCTGGGCCAGATTCCACAGACGCGTCCTCTCAGAGAGTTTGGAGAGCCATGCAACTCTGACTACTCCAACATTGTTGTTCATTCACTACAGCTGTAAATCAGTCTCTCGTTTTTTTTTTTTCTCCTTTCTCTGTCTCTTTGTTCTCTCTCAGACATTGGTTTGGCCAAATTGAACCACTCGGTGCCACTGGTATATCGTCATCAGCAAAGGCAAAAAGAAAAGGGATGTTTGATTCAAAATCTGTTTTGGCAGCAAGGTATGCAGGAGATGCTCCACTGGAGCTTGTCTTTTTGCAGGCAGCTAAAGCAGACCTGACATTTGTCTTAGAGTGAGCAGTTTCTTTGTTTTCCTAGTCTGCATTTAAGCAACTCCGAGTATGTGATATAATTGTGTGTGGTTGCGTGTTTAGGTTTTCCTCTCTACTGAGAAATCTCAGTGCCGCCTTCTTTGGGAATGTTATCAGTAGTAAGAGAGGCTAAGTTATCACGTTCTTGGTGCACATGGCTTTAGAAGAATCCATTAATTTGACGACAAGAGCACAGGACCAGATGTGAAATTCTCGCTTGATTTGGACTTTGCACAGATCTTATCACAGTAATTGATACCTCATTGTCTCAATGCAGGGCTGGAAAGCATCATTTGAGTGCATACCCCCTCACCCCATTTTGTAAAGGCTAGAGAATGTGGGTGTGTGTAATAGTTTTAAAAAATGCTTTCATTAGTATTAAGTAGGCCTTCTGGAGCAGCTTGTGAGCGCACGGCCTGCCTTCTACACATCCCTATGTGTAATGGCGATCAAATTAACTTTGAAGTAAAGCCTTCCTCAGGCTATAAGCTTCACTGCCACGTAGTCAAAATCTTTGTTGTCATGATTAAAAGTGCCCAACAGGCGGGCATATTATCTGGTTTGTTATTATATCAGTTTGCGTCCCATTCCCACAGAGTGTGAGTGGAGATTCATCCCCAGCAGAGCCAGTACTCTACTATCCCCAGCAGTTGCAGTGTCCTCACATGGATGGGGACGTATCCAGAAGCAGTAAACATGCGCAGCGATCTCCGTTTGCGACATGTGCTTTCAATGTACTCCTCTGCTGCTTGCATGTAAGCAGTGGTCAGGCATAAGTCTTTTTTTTTTTTTTCCTTCTGCTTTACACAGACTTGTCATATTAATTACAGCCCAGTCAGGAAAGGCTGGAAGGCGGCGGGGGTTGCCTAGGTTATTTTTGGAAGACTCGAAAAGGCTGTTGCACGCTTTCTTTTTTTCCTCGGCTTATTGAAATGGCCCAGCAGTCAACACTCATTCTGGAGTGTGTGCACCGCTCCTGCTCAAACAATGGCTTTGAAGTGATGGGTGAAGCCCTGCCTCGAGTCTCAGCACAGGTCCCAAGCCATTACCCTGCTTAACCAGAGTGCACGTGCATTAATGTTCCCCTACGGGCTGACCAAACGCACTTAGTGTAATTATTCAGCAGGCTCGCTCTCTCCTGTTTGGATAGGCACCAGGAGTGCCGGGTGGAGCTAGATGTGTTTGCACAGTTTCACGTGTATCCACACCTGGCATTTCTACAGAGGAAACATAGAGCCTGGTTAGAGATTGGAGTTATGAAGACACGCAATCTGCAAGAAGGCAAGAGATGCACCTCAGTCATGACAGGGAAATGACAAGATTGTCCAGCTTGTCCTCACCTTGCTTCCCCAGTGTTATTTTCCCACAAAACTAAAAACAAGTTTAATTTACATTCAAGACCTCTTTTGGAAACAGTTTTGCAAAGGCAAACATGCAAAACACAAAATACTAGAGTGGAATTAAGAGTGAACATGTAACACATAACTATTTATTAAGTGCACCGTAATGTCTAAAATATTAATAGATTTAGTTATGTAATAATAGATTTGTTGTACCTTTTTTATTTAACATGTAATATACAAAAGATGTTCCTTTAAATGCTTAAATCCTTAGTTATAAAGACTGCTTCTTAGTCATATTAAGCGAATGTCTTTAAAACGCTAATTATAGACAAATTTAGATGCTTTATATGCTGTGTGAATGCAGTATGAAATGCAAAATGCACATTTACAGTCATGTGAAAAAATAAGTACATGGAAATTGTTGGCTTTGTTGACATATTTGGACAAGCAAACATTTGATCGTCTTTGAAACAGTGCCTATTAATGAAGTTGATGTACTTGAACAAAACCACAAGGAACATTAGCTTTTTTTTTTAATGCAGAATTCATAGTTGAATGAATTAATGCAAGCTGTCCAGTCCGTGAGGCAGCAAAGCAACCCCAAACCATAACATTTCCACCACCAGAGTTGGTATGAGGTGCTCCTCCTGAAAAGCTGTCTTTGGTGTTAGCCAAACATGTCTGCTGTTACTGTAGCCAAACAATTTTATCTGTCCAGAGCACATTATTCCAAAAGGCCTGATCTTTGCCTATATGCTCATTGGCAAACCGTAGTCTTGCAAAGTCTTTTTCCTGGTACGTCTCCCATGCAGGTCTAATTTGTGCAAGCTCTTTCTGATTGTAGAAGCATGCACTTTGACACCAACAGATGCAAGACTTACTAGCAGATCCCGTGATGGAATTTTGGGGTTCTTGGAGACTTCATTTTGCATCAGACGGTCTGCTCTTGGGCTGAATTTGCTGGGACGGCCAGTCCTGGACAAATTGGCAATTGTTTGAAATCTGCGCCACTTGTAGTTTATTTTCCTTACAGTGGAATGATGTATTTCAAATAACCTGGAGATCTTTTTAAATGCCTTGCCAGACTCATAGGCATCCACAACTTTTTTTTTTTTTTCTGAAGACCTTACAGAACTCTTTAGATCTTGGCATGATGACACCACACACCTCAATAGCAAAGGGAACACCAGACACTAGATATGAGAGGGGTTTAAATAAGACCGGTTCCACCTGCACTTCCTAAGCAGGTTCTAATCACTGGCACCCAATCTCGAACACCTGATTCTACTTTTATGGATTTGAAGGTGTGATTGTTAAGTTAAATTGTGCAAATTACTACAAAATGTCAGTTTTATGTGCCATTTGATAGTGTATCAACTGTATTAATAGCCACTGTTTCAAAGAGGATCAAATGTTTGCTTTCCAAATATGTTTAAAAAAAACAACACCACACAATTATTTCCATGGGGTGTACCTATTCTCTCGACTCTGTATTAGTGCATACAACCAAATAGACAATTAAATAAAGAAAGTTTGTGATACCATGATATCTAAAACAAACATCTTGATCACATTTAAATGACCATTAAATGCCCAGCTCTACACTGAATCCATGAAATATTCTCAGCAAGGTTTGTTGTGAGGATTCGGCTAATAAAAACACAAAGATCTTAATGAAGTGGCACACACTCAAGTAGTAAATGACCGCCACCTGTTCCACTCCTCATCTCTGTGGAGAAAATTGACAAAAGCACAAAAAAATCACTTCCCTCCCCCTCTAAGAGGATGTGTCTGAAGCCCGGATATTTTTCTGTGTAGTCTGCGGAGGAGGCTGAGCTGTTTCTCATAATCCAGTGTAGGCCAAGTCAGGCCACACATGGATCACGTCCCCTCCTCTATCACTCTGTTTACTCATACAGGGGTGAGAGACTGCAGAAGTCCTCACACGGACCGGCTCAGGCAGCCAGGGCAGGAAAATCAGGATACAATTTGGCACTTAAGGAGACTAAACGACTTCCTCCTCATTGCTGATTTTCTACTGGGAAATGTATCCTTGGACCGAAAATTGCATCCGGAAAAATGTTTATGAAGTGTTTTTCTTTTTTTTTTTTTTTTTTTCCCTTGCAGATGAATGATTGTTCCTCTAACCTTTAACATGGTACAGACTTCAGCTCTTTTTCCTGTCATTAACCTCCTTTCTTGTACACTGTTGGCATTTTTTTACATCTACATGTCACTGTTTCCTTTAAAGCGTTGTTGCTTTGTCTTCAGAGACTGAAGTGTACAAATCTCTCCCTCTCCATGTAATGCCTGAGCCCTATCATGCCTGCCTGTGTCACCCCAGCTCCTATGCACATGTAAACACAGCACACCACTAATTCTAGTATTTTGGCATCTCACGCCCAAATTGACTCACTTTAAACCTTCTGGCATTTTAATGTGGTCTGTAGGGAAACCTGAAACCTGTCTCCCAGCCCCTTGCTTAGTCAAACTCAGTCTACGAAGGCATTTGAAGTCTTATTTTTTCCTCCCATCGGTGAGACATTAACTGTAATGAAGTTTCTTTCTTGGTTTCTGCACCCCCCACCCCCACCCCCCTTGGACTGTCTTCCACTGCTGGGAGAGTGGATTTAAATAGGGAAGAATTACATGTGACTCAGACGTAACCCAGCATCTCAGCTCCTTACACATGTAGTTGCTGGTTTTTTATGGTTTTTTTTCCTCACGCACAATAAAGCCTGAGTTGTGCAGTTACAACTGTGAACCCCACTTCACGCTGTCTACATAAAGAAACACTTTGCCTGAGCTATTTAACCATCAAAGCCTTAAATAATGATGAAAACCTGCGTCAAGTGACGGGATTCATGTGTATGAGGGATACACAGGGGATACAGCTGAAACATCGTATCACAATATTTACAAAATTCTGATCAGGGAGATTCTCTAAAAAAAAATAATAAAAAAAAATAATAATAATTAATAAAAATTTATTTATTTATTTATTTATTTTAATAAAGTTTTGGACAAGTTTCATTAGTCCTAATATTATCATCACACAAAGGATCTCATTCCAGTTTAACTTGATAAACATCTTACTTTGTTTGGTAAAAATGTTTAGGAACTGTGTATAGGTATATCACAGTATTGAAATGTAATTGGAATGTAAAAAAAAAGACTACTAAAAGAAACTAACTTAAGGCAAAACAGTATCATTTTTCAGATTCATGTATAAATTGCATCTATATAATAATGTCTTCTTTTAAATAATACAAATATCAAAACTCAACAGAAAATGTTTATTTCATGTTTTTGTCCAGTTGCTACCACTGCTTTATCTGAAGCATAGCAGCTTTGAAGAAAGCTTTAAGCTCCTCCCACTTGGTACATCCGCGTCAAATCATATATGCTTGAAAGGCTTTATGTGTCATTAGGCCTGGGTGATATAGCAATATAATATCCATATCGTGATAAGTGATTAATCAATATGCCTTTCTGAGATATCGTTGGTATGGTGATGTATTTTTTTTTTTTAAACGTTTTTAATAATTGCAAATTAAATGGAACTGAATGGATGCTGTTGATTTTGCATGATTTTATTTTTTTTTTCACTTAATCATCTTTGTTTTGTAGGCATTAAAGAAAAGTATTGTCAAACTCAGTTTAACATTTTTTTTTTTTGTTTGTTTGTTTATTACTGTTTTGCAGACAGTTTACTAGCTAAATTATATATTGTGATATGCATCGTGGTATCGTAGAAATGTCCTCAAGTATCGTGATATGGTTGTGATATATCACCCAGCCCTACATGTCATTATGATATACATGTAAATTTCCTTTATAAACTATCATTATACTAGAGGGAAAATACCTGAAACCACGTTGTATTTTTTTAAAAAGTTTTATATATATATATATATATATACAGGGCAGAAAATCTCTGCTTATAGTTGACCTGCATTCATGAAATGTTAAATGTCTATTTCTATTCCTAGTTTGAAGGATATACTTTGGAATTTGGATTCATTGTTGGATTTATATTAAGTATTATACGGAAAAATATTATAAAATATTTTTAGTACAAGTGCATTATATTTTCTTTGGTCAACTATGAAGAAATTACGTTCCAACAAACATTTCTGTAAAAGGTTTTCCCTTGAGAGCCTGAGAAATAAATATATTAATTCTAACAACATCAAAAGACTAGATTTTTGTATATGGAAAATGTATGCATGATGAATTGGACAAAGCCTCATGTACATAAATTAATATAACTTTTTGAAAAAGTTCCTATAAAAAATATTTAAAATATCACCAATCAACTGGCATGATTAACTGTGCCTTTATTGTTTGTTTATTTATTTATTTTGCCCTGTTCACCAGTAGTGTCTTGCCTTAAATCAGATACATTCATGAAGTCTTTTGCAAACTAAATTCATCACACACAAAGAATTTAAAAATTAAAGTAGCAGTTAAACAAATGCAAGTTCAAATGTACTTCAAATGTTTACAAAAAAACATTATAGTGAGTAATTAAGAGGTGCTGTTCCACAAAACAGTCCAGCAGCAGTACACGAATATGTTCTTCATATCGTATTAAAGGTGTATATAAATAACTCCCAAGTAAAGCAAGTATTTCACTGCCAGCTCTTCATCTTCAAGTTGTTTGGTGTTTGAATTTGAGAGACTCACAGCTGCTCCGTTTAACTGCACAGTAGCTGAATGCGATGACTGATTCATGCTCACAACAAGGAGTGCATGGTGAAAGTGGCAAGGCAAATACTTTGTAGTTTTTCCTTAACCTTGACAGAAACCGTATTAGAAAATCTCAACTAGTTGATACATTTCTACTTGGGGTCTTATTTATAGCGGTACCACTAACCGCCCACCTCTACTTAGAGGTAAGAGTCTCATGGGGTGCCAAACCGCTGCCACAGAACAATGTGTGTGTTTCTGTTTCTGTGTGTAATGTGTGCAGAATTAAGTGGTTGAGGATGTGGAGTGCTGCTTTCTCGAATTTCTGATTCATTTTCTATAAATAAAGTCGTGGAAGTCAGAGGTGTTGGGTCACTTACTGTAATGGCAGAGGGTCTGAACAGAGGCGGGTGGTAGGTAAGTATGGGAATGTTGAAGAATGGCTCCTTGTTTTCTTTTTTAACGGCTCATTCACACAGCATATCTGAGGACACAGGCAAAAGCAATTTGTTAGCTTGCTTAATTTTTTTTCCCCCTCTCCTATCTCCTTTCTTGAAATAGCCTGACAGCTGTAGAGAATTGCAGTCCGGCTGTATGAAGCATGACGTGTTTTGTGTGTGTGTGTGTGTGTGTGTGTGTGTGTGTGTGTGTGTGTGTGTGTGTGTGTGTGTTTTCCTCCCTCTGAACCTTGAGAAATCTCCAGTGCATTCTGCTCTGCGGTGTTTCAGAATGCTCGTTTCAAACATCTGGAAATCAGCATGGTTGCAGTCTCTCCACAACATGCAAGTGCTTTCACTTGATTATATTATCTGTTAAATTTTTTTTTTTTTTTTTTTTTTTCCCTCCAGCTCCAGCCCTTTAAAAAATAGGGAAGCGGTATGTGACCCCTCCTCTGCCGAGGGGTCAAGTGGTGATTGCTGATGTTGTCTGCCCTAAACACATGTTTAGCTCTGCTTTGCTCAGCCAGTCGCCTAAAAGTTTGGGAACCATTAAAGAACTTCCTAAACCAGTTCCGGAGTCTGGCTTGTGGATTGGGTAAGAAGAAGGGAACTGATTGAGCTGTGTGTGTGTGTGTGTGTGTGTGTGTGTGTGTGTGTGTGTGTCTGTGTGTGTCTGTTCGTGTCTGTTGGGTGTGTCTGTAATTTTTTCCTGGCTTATTTTCCCTATGCACATTGTGTGTATGAATGTGTGCGAGTGTTGTAATTGCTTCAGCGTGTCGGTGTGCAGTGTGCGACAGGAAGGATGAGTCGCTGGTTGCCGCTTCTCCTTCACACAGGGGAATATTTGTCTGGCGGCGGGTTCAGGCACAGCATAACTCACGCGAGGCAGCTCCAGACAGGAAACGCCACGGTGAGCTCTGTTATGATAGAGGATAGCTCGGAGGATGAGCTGTGAACTTTACATGCACGCAGAGCCACTGAGCTGACCACCGCCTGAGGGCCCGGCAGCCCCGGCAGGAAATGAAAGGATCATTTAGTTTGGGCCAGAAGAGATGAGTTAAAGGCGAGTGAGAGGATCAGGAGAGGGGACGACTTTTTTTGAGGAGATGTACAGACACCCTGGTTTAATCCAGAGACCAAACAAAAGGAGAATATTAACACGTCTCTCTCTCTCACTCTTGATTTTTCTCTTTTCTTACCCCTCACTTAGGTATGTCCGAGTTGTCAAGGATGGCTTATGTTCACTTGCAAACAGCACTTCATAAACTATGGAAAGTCGGAAAGGCACCTCTGAGAGGAGGGAACTTTGACTCCAGCTGTGACGCAACAAACGTGTAGGAGAAGGTTGTCCAAGACACATTTTCAGCAGACCGTTTAACTATATTTTCCAGTAGCGACATGGGAAAATAATTCTTTTTTATAATCAAGTAGATTATAAGGAGTTGAACTCGAATGTGTGATTTCTTCCTTCGTACTTGAGCCGCCTGAGTGGCTGTGCAGTGTAACTAGAGTTTGTGGCCACCTGCTGTTCCAAATAATTGCACAAGTTTTCTGTGGAATAGCGGTCCGGTGATTTTGCATGGAAGTCAGGATGTCCTAGTGTTCCATCATGCTTGTTGAACAAGTCACACACAGATTTGAATGTGGGCATGTCGATGTGGTTTTTTGTTTAGCTTATATCCATCCAGGAGCACAACCTGTTGGCATTAAAGAGTACAATATGGTGCTGATGTTGGTAGATGTGACTGGGGAGCTTATTTTGTCAACCAAGTAGCATTGAAAAACCTCACATTGATTAATCATATTAACATAACATCACTTACATTATAGCAGCTATAAATCAGCCTCTCTGTCAGAGTTTATAAGACAAAAAAAAACAGCTTGTAACCTTATCAAGAAAACCAGAAATAGCCTAGAATAGTAATAGTCCTCTGTCCTAAAAATATACTGACTGACAATGGAGACTCCTTCCGTAAATGTCACATAAACATCTTACAGAAAGCTTCAGATGTTAATGATTATACACTCTTGTTAAATCTTTTTTTTTAATCCGCCTATTATTAGGCTTAGATTATTTTAAGCCATACAAATCCCTATATATGTATAGAGATAATGTATTAGAATGAGTGCCTTAATATAATCTTGTGATTTGAATTACAGCCAGCACTGCTGTCAGCTTAGAGAAAATTCATCAACAGCTTCAACCAATCAGATTGAATAATTCAACAGAGCTGTGGTTTAAATATGAATCATCCAAAGCTGTTCTTCACTGCTAAAATGGTAACGAGTCTTCCTCAGACCGAGCACCCTGAACCACCAGAGACAGCAACAAAACTCAAGCTTTCGGCTATTACTGTTTGCTTTTCATCCCCACATCTGTTTTTTAATGCACAGCCTTCAAAGATCCTCCCACTTTTTTGAAAACCCATGAACATTTCAGACTTTCCAAAGAAATTTTTCAAGCATCTCTCAAAAAATAAAGAAGTTCTGACAAAGGATAACTCAGGCTGTAGTGGAAGTGTTTGTGCATTTGTGAATGTGTGCCCATGTCGCCCACTGCTGTTTTGGCTATGCTGCAAGTGTTGGATATAAAGAGAGCTGTTGGTATGGTGGCAGATTTGTTCCACGCTTCAAGGTGGCTAGGTTCCCCATCTGACATAATCCATCATCTTCCTCGCAGTCTGCTTTTATCATGTGCTTTTGTCCTTCTCACTTCCTTCTCCTAGTCTTTCTCCTAGTCATTTCACACATCTGAAGTGAGCACAGAAGGAGCAAACATTTAAGACCAAAAAGTGTGGGTGCTCTTATTCTGTCTGGAGTCATCACCTGATACGTCTTCTGGTCCCACGTGCACCAGCTTAGCCTCTGGTTAAAGATGGCCAAGAGATCAGAACTAGCAAATCAATGCTTCACTTGTGCCGTTCAGCACTTTCTGCTCAGACGTGAATGCCAGTATCGCATTTAGGTTTTGGGAATGCTCATGGTGGTTTGGATAGAATGACTGAAGGAGACGGACGATGCCTGGAGGCTCCTTCCTGAGCGTTAGCCTTGCTTATCCTACCAATAGACAGGAAGGCTGTGGGGTAGGAAGAACACAGGGGCACCTGTCCACCACATATCAAGTCCACATGTCATATACAATTTGGGCATTTTTAGAAATTTTTTTTTGTTAGGTATTCTTATATATAAGATGTTTTGAATAAATATTTATATAATATGATCTTACTATGCCTTATACAAATGCAATCAATGTAGACATTTTTGGTTTAAAGGAAGAGTTCACATTTTCCCTAATCACATTTACACAATTTCTCCCGGACATAAGCTGAGACTTTTTAGTTTGCACTGGAAGTACAAGGCTAATCTATCTAACTCTGCCATACAGAATCTTTTCTGTAAATGCATGCCCAGTGTTTTTCCCATCAGGTCCAGAATTATTGGCATTCTTAGAAAAGATGGACAAAAAGGTTATGAAAAAATTTTTGTGGTACTCCAAATATGCAAATTTCCATTGACACTGTTATCATCTGCCATGACTAAAAAAATCAACTTTCTAGTACAATTCCACTTTCAAACTTCAGACCAGGACCTTGGGTTTGGAGTGATACCAACTACTACTACCTTGTGTTAAGGTAGTAGATGAAAGCTTCCTGTCTCTAAACTATTCCTTTAATGGCAGTCGAACTTAAATAGTCTTTCTCATGTCTAAGATGCATACTTATGCACTGCTATCACACAACTACCACCAACCAGGTGAAGGCTACCACGTGCTTCCTCTGAGACTTGTGAAGCCAGCCAACCACATCTTTTTTTCATGCTACATCACAAGGCAGCATAACGCACTCAGAGGAAAGTGCTATCCGCCCTCTTCCGCATACATTTCCTGCATACATATAATCCCACAATTGGCTAGTGTCTCTGTGATTGGCAAGGGAGAGAGAGTAATGTCATCCTCTCCACCCAGGGAGCATGGCCGATTTTCTCTCTTGATTCCCAGCCATGGATTGCTGTGGCATCTTCAGGATTTGAACTTATGATCTTTCGGCATTAGGGCGAATGCTTTTCTGTTGTGCCACTCAGGAGCACTCCATCATTGCATATTTATGTGATGTCAACCTCCACCTGTCAGCACGCTGTGTAGAATCAAGTTTGGGAAATACAGGCATTACTAATACTCCAGTACTCCAGTGCCTGAGCAATCCCCAAGTGTTGCTGTGTTGCCACTGTTTCCAGAGTCGTGCTTGCAAAAGACTTAAGTCCTGTCTTTTGGGAAAAACAGCATGCCACTGCAGCACTGTGGCAACAGGCATAAGGTTGCTGAGCTGACAGGCTGTCGACCATGGCGACATGTACTGCTGGCTGCATCTAATTTGGACGAACAGGCTGTCGTTTAGGTGAGCCCTAAACTTTTTCAACAAGAAGTGCAGCAGGCGCCTGCCCCACACGCGCGCACACACCTGTCAGTACTCAAACCAGCTTTCATTTTCCCTTTAAATTAGAACATGGAGGGGTGCTGTCTAAATATTTACTGTTCTGAACTTACACTGCAGGATGGACTCATGAGAGCATACTGCTGAGTACAGACAAAAATAAAGAAATATTTTTTTCTTTTTGTCTGCAGACTGGCAACAAAAGTTTTTTGTCAGGGACGTGACTGTGTTTGTGTCTATTGTTATAGTGGCAGTAACTGGCACACGGCGTCTGAGTAGGGACATGGCCCAAGGCTCACTGCTCAGACGAGAAAGGCTGTGTGCGCCATTAGAGAAATTATTAGGGGGTGTGCAAGAGCCGCAGGCTTACTGTAGTCTCTGGACTGAGCAGGCCTTTATAGTGGTTTCTCTTCACTCATCTCTATCTGCTCTGAGCACTTCACTTAAAACGCTTAATGGAACTAGTGAACTATCACATGAGAAGTTGCCCAGCCACCTAAACCTGAATTCAGGTGTGTGCGTTGATGGGCATAACGCTGCTGGGCATTTTGGCATGAGTTGATCGCCAAAGAAAAGAGGAGCTGGCCAAAGTAAACATTCTTACCCTTATGTACTTCTTATTGCAGTGATGGAATGTCTCGGTGCCTCCTGGGTGATCCACTCGCTCACTTGTTAAAAGGTTTCATGCAGGGTACCAATTAACCCTCAGCACTTTCCGATTTTGTTTCTGCTCTGTTTTTTTTTTTTTTTGCCCTCTCTCTGTTTCTTCTCTCGATAAAGGACTCTTTGCAGATAAGCTCCAGTGGTAAGTAATGTGCCAGTCCTCCCTGTGAGACTGTTGCTTTCCAGCATCCTTGACCCTTTGGCAGGATCTCACTGGCAGTTCCAGTTCAGTTCAATGCTTAGTATCTTTGGATCCACTCAATAGATCCCTGACTTTCTATTTATGGGAGTGAAAAGACTAGCTATAAGCCATAACTGAGGATATAATTATAGCATAAAAGGCATCAGCCAAGAATGAAGTAGATGTCCAAGCCTTAAAGTTGCTGATTTAGAATGGGGTTAATGGAATCTCCCAGATAGGGCTTTTTGAGACAGGGGATAATAAATAGAGCATAGTTAATGTCCAAAGAAAGGCCCCACACCTTATGAGTTTTCAGCAGTCACCTCTTAACCTCCAACACATTAAAGGATGTTCAGGGCACATGTAAAAATGCATGGTGAGAACAGTTTGGTTCTCAAGAGAGTACAGAAAACAGGTCAACACAGACCATCTTGAGTGGTTCTCTTGCTTCTGGCAAGCTGTCCTGCTGCACCACATCTCAGCTTCCTCTCTGAGTGTGTTATTTTGAGAAGTATTAAAGTCTGAACTATAGAAGTGTTTCACACAACCCGGATCCCCCACACCCCTTTTGATTGGAGCCTAAGCTCTAATTGCAGAGTTTGTTTTTCAGTGGCTACTGTGGAAAAGGTCACAACAGCCGAAGAGAATGTGTCTATTAAAGCGCGACTGATCTGACCCTGTTGTTTAGAGGGTGTGAATCGAGGCACAAAAGCGTGGCTAACCCTTCTAGCCCCAGTGATCTTAACAAAAGCCTGTAAGAGTACACTGAGGCTTGGTTTTAGAGCCGGCGCTGCCTGCTCCAGTCACCCTGCATCACTGTCAAGCCACACACTAATTACAAAGAGGTTTAAAGATGCATTAGATAAATGTCACTTCACCACAGAACCCTGGACGGGCGTTTTCTAGGCCCAACACCATGGGCGTCTCCACTGGCCACTGGAGCCTCATTAAAGTACATGGTGCACAGCTTAATTTATGCACATACAGCAAAACCAGGTCTAATAGATAAAGAAGCATGAAGTGCAGGCCGAGAAGCATGTCACCTGCTGTTGGTTCTAATGTGTGTTGACTCAGTTTGGTGGAAGATGATGCACTTGTATGTTCTGCAACTTCAGTGGCATTTTTTGCTGTTGTCACACCCCCATGTTCAAACAGGACACCCACCTTGAGTAGAGGGTCAATGTGTACACAAATCTTATTTCATCAAGCTAACAAATTCATATGGTCGTATACAGTGATCTCCAATGTTTATTATAACCTGAGGATTCACTGATGATTTGCACAATATATTTACTAACTCATAGTGAAAAAATACAGGAATCCTCTGCACTTGAATGAATGCCAATTGTGAATCATGGGTAGTGTGATTTAAAGCTCCTGAACTATACTGTAAAGATTACATCTAGTGTTGGAGGCATTCTTGGAGTTCTCCACCTAGTGGTGGAAGTATTATGTTTTCGAGTTTCCCATCTGTCTATCTGTCCGTCCATCACCGGTCTGTCACAAGCCTCATCACCAATACATGTAAACATCACACTCAGGGTCGAAGGCAAATCCACAAGGTTTCTGTAAAATATGCAAGTAACAAAACTTTACTTTTGTTTTTATTTATCAAAATAAGACATGATGGTTATAATTTGTTACGAGTTTAATTTGCTGGAGTCTTCTAGAAGTAGCTATGCGTTAAGGGCCATGGTTTTCTGAGTTTCTCATCAGTGTTTGCTTTTTTGTCCTCAGACTTTGCTTGCTTTTTTTTTTTGTAATTAATTCAATCACGGAAATCATTCACTGTATGTGGGCAATTAGAGCTCCTAGAACAACATAATTGGCTTTTAAAGAATTTGCGATTGGCTGGGCTCACACCACAAGCATAAGACAGCTCGCATGCCTCACTGTCTCTACCTCAAAGACAAGTGGTGGTGGATGGATGCCTCTTTTGAGTTGTTTCCCCTCTATGTCCACATGAAATATTTAAGTTCATGGCTAGAGCATGGCATTTCTGTTCATGTAAGAGTAAGCCATTTCAATGTCACTCTGGCTAGAAGCTGCTTCTGTGTCTAGCATGGATAGCTGACAGGCTTGCACAGGGGCACGACTCAAAGCCAATCAGGAGGCACGATGCACTAGCAGCCTGCCAGTGCTTGCTTTATTGCACTAACTATGATCACCACTGCCACATGCTAGTCATGTAGAGAGAAATTAATAACTTTAGGACAGACTTGCAAATGCTACAGATAAAGCGGTCATTGACTGTGTGTGAGTGTATTGCTTGGGGATTTTGGTTTTTGACTTGCTAAAATGGAAAAAATGATATGGTCTGCTGTCATTTCCCAGGCCTGATTGCAGACTTGAGATTGCTTCAGTAATCACAAAGGGTGTAAGTTGCTAAAGCGCTTTGATTGAACTGTTATTCAGTTAGGCAGCTCTGGTCTTGCATGCACTAGGTGAAGTAAAATAAAGTCATATCTGTCCAGTCAAATAAGTAATAATAATGCTTTACCTAGATTACTTAATGCCATAATTAACACGAATAAACTTGTGCATTAATACAACATAAGCAGTATTAGCAATACTGCAGTAACATGCATCGATGGTTTAATAATAAAGCAGTCATTTCATTCAGAATAGCACTTCTGTTTGCAGACAAGGCCCAGTTGAGTTCTGCCCTCTGTTTCCCTTTGAAGTCAGGACCTTTGCTTGGGGTAGTAAATTAACAAAAGCATGACATTGCTGTTTTCTTTCCATATAAAAAAAGCACCACACTCACATATTTCTTGATTATTTTTGCTTTGAAGCAATGCAGAAGGCTGCCAACTGTCCGGGAAATTAGAGCAGGCCAAATCTACGCATTAGTGCCTGGAGTTCAGAGTAGAGGCTCAAAGCTGGAGGAAGAGCTCCCCGAAAGCCACTCTGATGCACGACAGACTCATGGCCTAATGAAATATCTCAGTTCCCAACACTCATGTGCTGTAGAACCTGCACTTGACATCGCTCCTGAACTCTCAGCTTTGCTCGCGTTGTTCTTGTTACTGAGAATCTCTGGTAGGATGTAGTTTGTAATTGGATACAGATGTTTCTAAAGCAGATCAGCCAGACTGTTATTCTAGTCTATGCTGAGTACTTTTTTTCCCCTCTTCATTCCAAGCTCACTTTTAAAGTTTCCCAAAATTCCAAGACCTAATACAGTTTTATGTGGTCTTTAGTCGTGCAGTAACCAAGATGGAAAGGTGAAGTTTTTTAAGATCTTAACTGTTTTGGGGGGAGTATTTTTGTTGTGCCAAGTAAGCTTTGCCCTAGTTTTACTAGCCACTAGAAATTATAATTATTCTGTGCATTGTTACTATTTTTCTTTTGACTGCTTTTTAACATTTTTGCTCATCTTATGAGTGTGTACTACATCGGAGTGGAGATTTCTAGGTCTGTTACTCAGGACTACACATGCTTTCTCACGCCTGTTGAAAACTTGACTAATGTAAGCATTTGATTGGCCGAACTGTGAAAAATTACTGCTACGTGCGAATCAGAGTACAGCAGCAATACCACTAGACATTTTCAAAACTGCACCAGTGATGAAGTGATGACTTAGTATCCCATTTAAACATCATATTGATTAGTCCAGGAGTGGTATTATGATGATGAAGGGCAGAAAAGCTGGCATTAAAAGTCACAGTGACCCATCACACACCATCATACACACTCACTCTCACTCACACACACACACACCCATCCTTTCTCTCTCTCTGAGGGGAATTCCCCACACAGATGTAACCAAACTTGCTGCTTTGATCTCTTATGAGCACTTCAATTATTGCGAGGCTAGAACTGGGCTCTGTTCAACTGTGGTGTGCGGTGGAGCAAGAAAAATTTCCTCCTTTTCCATCCTCAAATGATTAATTTAGCAGTTCACGCCGGGAAGACTCCACCAATAATATAAAGTGAGTATCGCCTTGGCACTTCAAGCATCGCAAAAAAAAAAAAAAAACCCTGTGGCAGATACTGCCGAGGTTTCAAACACACTATTGTGGTTAGCAGAGTGCAGGGGTGTGTGGAAGTGCCGAACTCAAAGACATATTGTACAAGTCAGTCCCGTTTTCATCAAAGTTAAATTGGTCTGTCTTTAAAGTGGAGTAAAGGCTTAAATTAGTGGCAGGATTTTTAACCCAATATGTGGGACACCCTTAAATCCATGTGTTTGTGGGCCAGGACGTGCCTTTCATAAAGGTCAAATGTTGCACAGCACACATCACATGTGACTAACACAGGAAAAAACACATTTCCGAATAATTGGGAAAGCCCATGTAAATGAGCTGCGTGAGACTCTCAAACTAAACTAGACTGCATTCCGTCTGTTCATCTGTCAAAAACGAAAAAGGAAAACGTCATATATGGTAGTTCTTTTGTTTGAAAATAGGCTTAAACCAATAGGCTGTCTTGTGATTAGGCTTAATAACACTAGTGTTTTTAACACTGGAGCACATGGGAACTTCGACAAGACAAACACCACACCAAACTGAGCTTTCGGCTGATTCTAGGTGCTGAGCTCAGTAATGAAACCTCAAAAGACAATCTCCTGCTTTAGGTCTGGTACAAACCGTTGGTCAAAATTCTGCACAAAAAAAACCACACTTGGACAAAAAGCATTGTATGTCCTTCTGAAGCTGACGTGTATTGGTATTTAAATTGAGAGGAGATCAAACTGTAGCTAATCACATTCTTAATCGGGTAATAATGATTTAGGGAGAACCCACATTTAGTTTGGGTTGCACTTAAAATGCTTGGTGCAAATAGAACAACCCCTTTATAAAAGAATTTAACAGACCGTCATTTCCGTACTTAGTTTTCATTGCCATATCAATAAATAAAGTGTCATATCACAGCGACGTTGCATTAAAGCTTTTTGCAAGACCATATTTGGCACCATTTTGGCTTTGGCTTTTAAAGGAAGGAAATGCTAATGATGTTTCCTTCTATTCTCAGTTACTTCAATTTCCACCTTCAATTTAGAAGCTGTTTGTGGTCCCTGGAGCTGAAAGTTATAACTTCACATTTCCACAAAGTAACATTAAACAAATTTTTTAATATAAGGTTTTAACATCTGGAACACTCGGCCACGTAAGTGAATTAGCACATATAGTGTGTTAGGTGGACTTTATGGCTCAAAATTCTTCTTCACGTTTTACCAGTAAGACTGGTTTCTTTCACTCACACGCTCGAAAAGCACGTCTTTGCCACTCAGGATGCCTCAGTGACAGTGACGTTTTCTTCACTCTTCATTACTCCAGTGGAAAATCTCTCTGTCAACACTTAATGCCTCCCCCCTGCTTACTGAACAATTCTTGTGAATTCCTCTTCCCCAGTCAGTCGGTCTCTCTTTCTTTCTCTCTCTCCCTCTCTCTTGTTGTGGGTTGTCTTCATCTGTCCTGACAGCTCTGTGCCTCATCACCAGCTATATGAAATGACAGCTCACATCCTGGGGCTACAGCAAGAGCTGTTTACTGAGAAAGAGCAACACACTCTCTCTCTAACAAATCCTCCCGCACCCCCACCCCCTCCCATGTGTGTACATATACATGCACCCTCTTTCACACAGTATCACACACACACCCCTCCATCCTGGACTTAATTCAGAGATGCGTTTGCTCTAGTTCTCCGTTGGCACTGCGGGGGCATGTGCGTGGCCGTGGCAAGCTTCACACTCGGCTCAACGGATTGACACAGGAGCCACAGTGAAATTCACCCACTACAGCCACAGAGGTTTTCACACAATTGACAGCTAATAGTAGAATTTCTATTTTACAAACAAAATGGAATTAAAGCTGATGATGTGATAAGTGAAATCACATTTTCTGAGATCATCAGTACTCGATCGTATCACTTACTGATATCACTTTCCACCCCTGAAATTATTTTTGTCCAATTCATGTAAGTGTTTGGCAGATGCATAGGAACTTCGTAGTAGCAAACAGATTTCATGGATGTTCAAATCCTTTTTTTGTACCAAGTATTTCATTTGTTTGTAAACTTCATTTCATCTTCATTCAACTCGAGCTGCAGTAAAAATCAGAAATAATTGCTGACTCACTTTTGACACATCGTTCACATTTCTGCTTTAAGTAACCCATTCAGCGAGAGGTGCAGGATTAACGTACTAACGTGACAACAATACACCAGGCACGTAAATGTGGCGCCATTCTGGCAAGTTAGCAAGCCTGCAACATGTTGAAGCGACAGCCGGCTGAGGCGTCAAAGAAACTGAACAACTCTTCACCGTCAACTGGCCCTTGTTTTATGCTTCCTCTGTTTTTTGTTTTTTTTTCACATTAGTATTAGTGGAACGTGAACATCATAAAAATCGATTGAAATCACAAAACCTTAGTTTCTATAAAATCATATACCAATGCAATGATTACTGCAGAGCAAAGCGAAACTTTGTACTCGATGATACACCTTTTACACCAACATGGGGAAACAAAATAAACAGATATACAGTGGGGGGGGGGGGAGTATTTGATCCCCTGCTGAGTTTGTACGTTTGCCCACAGACAAAGAAATGATCAGTCTATGATTTTAATGGTAGGTGTATTTTAACAGTGAGAGACAGAATAACAACAAAAAAATCCATAAAAATGCATTTCAAAAAAGTTATAAATTGATTTGCATTTTAATGAATGAAATAAATATTTGACCCCTTCGACTTAGTACTTGGTGGCAAAACCCTTGTTGACAATAACAGAGGTCAGACGTTTCTTGTAGTTGGCCACCAGGTTTGCACACATCTCAGGAGGGATTTTGTCCCACTCCTCTTTGCAGATCCTCTCCAAGTCATTAAGGTCATTTTCAATGCCCTGGCTGAGGGAAGGAGTTTCTCACCCGAGATTTGACGGTACATGGCCCCGTCCATCGTCCCTTTGATGCGGTGCAGTTGTCCTGTCCCCTTAGCAGAAAAACACCCCCAAAGCATAATGTTCCCACCTCCATGTTTGACGATGGGGATGGTGTTCTTGGGGTCATAGGCAGCATTCCTCCTCCTCCAAACACGGCGAGTTGAGTTGATCCCAAAGAGCTCGATTTTGGTCTCATCTGACCACAACACTTTCACCCAGTTCTCCTCTGAATCATTCAGGCAAACTTCAGACGTGCCTTGAGATCATTAACAAGATCCTCCCGTGTAGTTCTGGGCTGATTCCTCACTGCTCTCATGATCATTGAAACTCCACGAGGTGAGATCTTGCATGGAGCCCCAGACCGAGGGAGACTGACAGTTTCTTCCATTTGCGAATAATCGCACCAACTGTTGTCACCTTCTCACCAAGCTGCTTGGCGATGGTCTTGTAGCCAATTCCAGACTTGTGTAGGTCTACAATCTTGTCCCTGACATCCTTGGACAGCTCTTTGGTCTTGGCCATGGTGGAGAGTTTGGAATCTGATTGATTGATTGCTTCTGTGGACAGGTGTCTTTTATACAGGTAACGAGCTGATTACCTGTGTAAAAGACACCTGGGAGACAGAAATCTTGCTGATTGATAGGGGATCAAATTCTTATTTCCCTCATTAAAATGCAAATCAATTTATAACTTTTTTGAAATGCGTTTTTCTGGATTTTTTTGTAGTTATTCTGTCTCTCACTGTTAAAATACATCTACCATTAAAATTATAGACTGATCATTTCTTTGTCAGTGGGCAAACGTACAAAATCAGCAAGGGATCAAATACTTTTTTCCCCTCACTGTACCAGTTACGAAACAGTGGTACAGTGAATGTCATGTTTTTAGGTGGATGGTTTTGTAATTGCAGCTTTGCAGATTGTTGTGGACAAAACAGGTCTAGTAATCATGGCTTGAAAGCAAACAAAAGTAACAACTTAGCAATGTGACTTACAAATTGAGGGATATTTATACCCAAAACTAGCGAGGTAATGAGAGGAGTTGTAGGAGAGGGATTCTGGTAGCTCATGAGCTAGGCTGGTTTGATTCATTATTAAATATTAATCAGTTACTATCTCTCAAAAAAAAAAAAAAAGTCACTGGAAATGTAAATTGCTGGTGTGGTATGTCTGAGGTCATGACACGGCCAGTGTGAATTCATGGCAATAACACTGAGTGGCTAGAAGTTACATTGGACTGTTTCCATTTGTTTACATGATCCAGATATGTGCATTTAGTTTCCCTTAATTTAAGTTTGAATAAATAATAATTTTTAAAAATGCTTATTAATAGTAATTGGGGTGGAAAGGAGCAGCTGCCACCCCTCCATGGCGCTTGCTATATAAACAGGCCCTAGAGTTGAATAGAAATCAGTAGCTAGCATGGAACTGTTACCTATGGGGGGAAAAAAGGATGAGTACAGTGTAACAAAAATGGAACAAGTCATAAATCAGTGCCTGCAGTCAAGCATGAATCTGTCACTATGCAAAAAAAACCAACAAACAACCAAAAAAAAAAAAAAAACCCTGCCACCTCTTCGCCACCCCATGTATCCATTTCACAAGAATTTCTGTTTCATTTTTTGATAGAGCTTAAAAACAGAAAAATTCCATAATATGAATAAATAAGAAGTCATTTAGTAGTCCTTTAGTAGTCAATAGTCATTTCATTTCCGGCATTTTTCTGATGTTCAGTGACATTTATCATGTGAAATCTTGTTGCTCAATCTATCGTATGTTCATTATATTACCGCCAGGCTGCCATTGGTAATATTTAAGCAATCCTGATAGCCCATCTAACTGGAGCCACTGAGGAGAGAGCGACTGTGAGAAGTTTGAAAGTGTCATGGAACCTCGTGAAAATCAAAAACAAATCTGCAGGAACAGTGCGGTTTAACCTACAGGCGCAGTGGCCTTTGAAGTGGAGGGCAGCGTTGTTAATTGTCAGCACCAGCTTAGCGAAAGGTGGTAACAATTTAACAGGACTGTGTGGCGGCAGGGTGCTGGATGCGTATCAGGTGTTTGCAGGCGTCGTGTGCTGTGCAGCATAGAGGAAGCCGCTCCAGAGATGAGAAAGCGGCCGACTTAACAACCAGTAATTCTTTGTTTGCGCTGCCAATCGTGCTGTAATTGGCTGGGAGGTGAACAGGAGCTTTTTGATTGGACAGCTGGACCAGTTACTGCTGCTGTTTTTACTGAACGCTACCAGACCCAGACGCAGCCAGCATCTCCGTGCTCTACCTTAAGCGTACTTGGTATTAGCAGAAATTTCTTTCTGGTGCACCAGCAGGGTTCAAATGGGGCAAAGCGGTGAGCTTTCGTGGCTCAGAGGCATCTCTGAGTAAACAAGCGAGAGTTCAGAGCAGCTGCTGTCAGAGATGTTCAGAGCAGCTGCTGTCAGAGATGTTCCCAATACTTTTCCCTGAACCATGGCACTTGAAAGACATTTTGAATGTTTGGAACGTTCTCCACCCTTTCAAGTGTCTGTGTGTGCTAGTTTGTGTGTGTGTGATTGCATGTTTCTGGTTTGCCTGTGGTATTTCTACAGGTTCAACACTGACATGTTAAGCCAACTGTGTCCATGTTGATTGGGAATGCTCCTTATGAGGTTAGGCCTCTTCTTTTGTAGTACTGTCTCCAACCTGAAGGGTCCTCTGCAACACGCACTCACACACACACACACACACACACACACACACACCAGCTAGTGTTGGCCGATAGAGAGAACTATACAGACATCGAGTCAAGTCAAGTAGGTTTTTTTTTGTTGTCATTCCTCTATATAGTGTGTATACATTGGAACGAAATGATGTTTTTTCAGGACCATGGTGCAACACAGAACAGTACGCAAGACTACATAAAGTGCAAATACACAACAGTGTGAGATGAGTGCAAAACAATAAGTACACAAAACGAAACAATAAATGGACAGGACAGTAAATACACAGAACATTGACTGTAAACTGTAAACATAGACCGTAAATATGTATATGTATGCATACGAGTATACTTATTTTTATGCAAATGCCGTGTAAGAATGACTGAAAGATGCTTGTGACTTAATTTTGCACTAAGATTTTGTGACTAAACGTTTTACAAACTTAAAGTATTACAAATGAAGATTTTAATTTTTTTGAACAGTCACAAAAACAACCCTGAAATAACCACATAATGTGAAAAACAGTTATGAAGATATCATACTCACTCATGCCATGCTCAAAGCCAAAAGCATAAACAAGCCGTCTCGTCTAACACAGACTTCTCAAACCTCTTGAAGGTTTAATTATAAATAAATTCCACAAACTCCCTTAGTTCAGATTTATTTCATGAACGTTATTTAAATGTGTACAATAGCAATTTTGTCTGTTTATTATTGCCATAGAGCTTTCTGTTCTTGAACTTTCCACTGACCGAACACAGGTCCAAGTTGGCAATAGGCCTCATTTATCAAGCTGGATACAAGTGAATTTTTTTTTTTTCGTTAACTCATTTACAGGAGCCCAGTTTAGAAAACTACAAGAGCTCCTGGGTTTGTGACTCTGAATTGAATTTTGAGTGCTCAGCTTCACACTGTATAATTGGTGATGAGTTACTACCATTTTCTATACAGATTAAATCACTTATTTATGCCAGTTGCGTGCACACATTTAGTGAACATTTTGTGAAACTCAGTTGTTTGAAATCAATGACTTGAAAGAAAGCAATCCAAAAGTAATCGACAAATTAAGACAACAAAAACTAGCTATTCGATTAATACAAAAGTAATGCCGCCATATAACAGGAGGAAGTGTCGGTGTGTGTGTGTCTGTGGTAGCCGACACACTGCAGTGGCTGAGCTGCTTTACAGGAAGATTCAGCACATGCCTTGATTAAGAGCCATTCTTTTACAGTTTAGATGTCATTTTGTTGTTTTCAGCTCTGTCAGATTTGTCTTTTACGGAGTTTTGTGGGTTTCGCTAAATAGACATCAGCTCTGCCCTGAATGTGCTTGGTAATTTCCAGGTGAATTGGCATTTCTCAACATAATGAAGAAAATGAGCATTACCAAAATGTTTGTAAATGTGGCAGGACTGTACTAAAAGATTAATAAATGAGGCCCATTGTTTATAGACTTAATTGCTTTTGAGTTATTGAGGTTTGGATTAAAACCATTTAAGTGAACAGTCAAACAAATGAATAACTATAAAGTAATAATAGTAATAATTCAGTTAAAACTATAAGTTATTATTGATTTTAATCAATTAAGAACTAAATAACTCAATTTAAAAAAAAAAAAAAACTGACTATGTTAGAGTATTTGTTTCTCACAGGTTCCTGGGCATGTTTTATTTATTTATTTATCTATCTATCTATCTATTTATTTATTAATTTAAAAAAAAAATGGTGGTGGTATAGGGGGTGGGGGGGTTGTAATGCTTGTGAGAAATAGAAAACTAAACCCAATTCATAATATTGCTTCAGTCGCATAGAAGTGCCACACAGCTGTGGCTGGTGTGAACGCGCATATTGATTATTTTGGGCACTGATTGGAAGTGGTGCAGACGCAGCGTGTTCATGGTGTCCTGTCTCAAAGAGGGATTCGAATAGTCCTCACAGACGTTTTTCAACAGCTAACACTTTAAGCAAACGCATCAGCAGCCTTTGCCGTCTCGCTCAACCGCAGTGTAAACAGTATTTGAAAATTTCTACTGGTTGACAAATTTCTGCCGGTCTCTAATTTATATTATTATACCAGCCACTGTATGTTGTGTCTTAGACAAATTATCTTGTATGAACAGCATATTACTAAGTGTAACTGGAACCTCTGCACCACAACCATCTACGGCTCGTAGCCAGTGATATCTGGTCAGAAACGACAGAATCTCGTATAAACAGTTAAAGGTTGAAGCTGTGTTACACTCTTGAGTGTGCCGGGGTGTGCGAGGGCAGTAATTAGAGGTCAGAAACGTTAACATTGTAATTATAATCCAGTCCTTCCAATCTGTTTGAGTCGTCACAACACACTGAAATGTCAAAACACTGGCAACCTACTGATTTTGCCAAATCTGAAAAAGACACAACTGGTCATAGCTGTTGCGCTTGGATGGAACTTTGTGCTTTCAGTCTTTTCCGTGTGTTTGTGTGTGTGTGTGTGTGTGTGAGAGAGAGAGAGAGAGAGAGAGCGTGCATGCTTGAGCGCGCATGCGTGTGCACGTGTGTGTGTGTGTGTATGTATGTGTTTCACAGTGACCTGTAGTTCACTGCTCGGGTGCTGAGGGTTCCAGACACTGGACTGGAGACAAAGGTGGCGGCAGAGTGGCGCAGAGCCACTCTGATCCTCAAACAGAGTTACCAATGAAGCAAACATCTCTCTCTCTCTCTCTCTCTCTCTCTCTCTCTCTCTCACACACACACACACACAGTAACTCTTGCTTTCTCACTTGCTCTCGCTGCTCTCTCTCTCCCTCACGGTGAGATCTGTGATATCAGAAGCACTAACCTCACTTGACCCTCTTATTTTTTTTCTTTCTTTCTTTCTTTTCAAACTAATTTCTAATGCATTTTATTTGGATGCATTTCAGAGTGTATGAATGAAGTGCTTATAGGACGTTTCGATTTATTAGTATTAACTGTCAGTAGTGTAAATGCTTCACAATCAGTGAAGCCATTGAATCCATTAATCAATGTGCTAATCAAAATAATTAACTTTACATATTTATTTTTTCATATTTAAAACATCACTACTCAGCGATTCTGCTGTGCTTGCGTTTCATCTTTTTTTTTTCTTTTCTTTTCCCCGTTACTTGATTTCATCATTCAGGATACTGAACACTTCCTATCCTAATGCCTATCCTTTTTTGATCTGCTGCCTCTTCTTCTTCTTCTCTTCTATCTATCTCTCTCTCTCTCTCTCTCTCTCTGCCCCCTCTCCTCTTTTTCCCAGTGGGGGTGTTGTTTATAGAGCATTATAATTTATAACTGAATAGAGTGGATTTAATTTCAGCACTGAGGCTCGCCAGCAGGGCGCCAGGCTGCAATCAGAGGAATCAGTGCGCTGCGAGCCCTGTTGAATGGAAAGTATTATCAGCGGCCACAAACGGACACTGTTTCTCCTTAAACAACTCCCTCGATGCTCCCCGAGCCCGGCTTCTCTTTCACTCCTCTATTCCTGTTAGCCGCCCTCCCTCCCATTGTCCTTCAGTGCCACTTCCCCTGCTCTCCTCTCTCCCTCTCCTCCTCTTCCTCCTCTCTCACTTCCCTGTTTCCTCTGTGTCCCTGCTTTCTTGTTTTCTTTCTGTGTTTGATTTTCTGGAGCAGTTCTGATGATGCTGTTCAGGCTGGAGTGCGCCCGGGCGATACAGTAAACAAGATTGTGTCACGATACATGATGTAGAAAGTATTGTGATAGATATGTTAATGCGCTGCATTTTAAAGGAAACTTTGAGTTGTTTCCTACAGAAATATATAAACATGCAAAAGGAAAGAAACTGAAGCCAGAGAAATATATTTATATAACGTCCAGTCAGCTGTTTTGAGACCGTAGGTGTTACAGAAGTTCTGTTAAAGTTACATGCACCAGCTTCTTTTTAAATCGTTCCAGTACACAGTGTTGCTCTCCAGCGGTACATGTGATGGCTGCATGAATTGTGTCTGTTCTGAAATGGAATGCAGCGCTGCTATTTACTGGTCAGGCTCTGAGTTTACTGCAGTGTTCGCAGTAAAAGCTCAGCCCATGAGCCAGCGTTCCCCCTGTCTGCCTTCCTCTCACGCCTCTCTCGTCTTTATCTTGGCCTCTGTCTCCTCTTTTCACCATCCCCATTCAAGTGTTGCAGTTTTCCGCCCGTAAATCCTGCCGTGCGTGACTGGAGGCTGACTCGAGGCTCTCCTGCATTCTGACAAACAGAGAGTGCGAGTGAGTTAGTGAGCGCATCATCCATCCCACTGGGCGGCCGAGTCGGTTTGTAGATGTGACCCCAAAACAGGAGTAGTGATATTTAAATACGTTTGGATCAGTGAAGAGTGTGTGAGAAACGGCACGGACGGACAGTGAGAGAGTAAGAGAGGCTCCAGATGTACACATCAGCTTCAGCAGTAAAGAAATGATTATTCTTACTATACTGTGATACAAAATGATTAATAATGGTGATTTGAGTGATTGATATTACATTTACATATGTGTACCTTAAGTAACATAAAAAGACATCTTAAACATGGGTAAAGTGTCAATCACAGCAATCTGTGTGCATTTTTCAGATAGATGTCTTTACAAATTAATACACCCTATTTACAGCACTTTACAACCTATTTACAAAAAACAGCATTTCTTCCATAACTTATTCATTATAGATTATATTAAAAAAAAAAAAAAAAAAAAAAAAGACCTTTTAGTCCCACAACATTCAGTCAACACGGTTACCTGAACACACTGACCTCTTAAAAATTTGGAATATTCCACAAGTTACATATTCAACAGGAAGTTACATCATCCAAATTTTGTCAAGATTATAGTAAGAAGAAAAGTATGTTCTCACATTTTTTTATTTGTGATATCGAAAGCTTAACCCTGTTGTCCGAAATATATATTGAAAGTAAAATATTGATTACATTTTTTTAAGCAAATCATTAAAATGTTGTTAACGTCCTCATGCCGTTAGAACGGATGCTAGTTAGCCATATTTTGCGTATTTGTTAATTTTATACTAAAACCGTAACGCTGTTACTACTTTGAGAGCAAAATGTTAGCAAACAAACTTTGTTTAAAAAAAGAGAGAGAGAGAGAGAGAGAGGTTGCTTCCTGAGATGGTTTAACACATTTCTTGATAGGTAAATGCATATTTTCTCATTTTTAATTTTGATGAAAGTGTTACAAGGGCTAAATGGTTCCCCACTTACTATGTGAAATTACACTTAGAGTGTGAAAGTTAAAAGTCTTAGTGCTCACTCTATTTCGGTACCACTTCCCCGACTCTCTTCACTCCCTCATTTCTGCTTCATCCCTCCTTTCTCTCCCTTTTTCCTCCCTCTCCTTCCATCTGTACTCGTTTTCGTCCCTCAGTCCCCTCTCAGCACTCAGCAGGACGTGATTAAATTGACCATATTTTAATTGGAGAGGAGCAGCCAACTCTGTCTCTTTATTCAGCATAATTAATACCTTGCAGTAACACTGACTTAGATGAACTCGGTTAATTTTTTTTTTTTTTCCCCCCCCACAAGAGTTTGAAAAGCTTTATGGACTTCGAAGAATAACACACATGGTTTCAGGGGGAAAATGTTGCAAGTCTTCGTCAAAAGCCACAATTAGCTCATTACGACTGCTCAAAGCTGGGAGACCACATGAAGAGGGGAAAAGTCATCTCTTTCCCTGCGCTCTCTAATTTCTCAGAGGAAGCTAGCAGGACAGGTTCAGAGGAAGGGCTTGTCTCATAAAGAAATGTCCTCGTACCATTTTTACACCGGAATATTGCACGGTAATTGTAATGCCGTGGCCTGATTTTGTAATTCACCAGCGTGCTGTAAGTCAGATCCACAATGATGAGCTTTATATGAGTCGTATTTTCTTAAAAACAAAACCAGAACACATGTAGCATTACCTCGGCCATTAGAGTGGCGTTGTAGGACATGGGGCGGGGGTGTTCGAGTGACTCAGGTAGCTTTGTTTCTGTTAGTTAAGAAAAGCAGAAATTGCAGTAATCCAGGCATTTTTTGTGCGTCTGGTTCCAGTAAGCGGTAAAATTATAAAGTGATGATTTCACTAGGAAAAGGCCAGGAAGGGCATTTGGTGATGATTGAACCAGGGATTTTCAGACTGCTGGTGTTTTATTCAAGTGTATTAAAACGGCTTGTTCTCCGCCCGCGTGACCGTGGTTAGTAACCGTTACCAGGGAAGAGGAGTAATGACTCTCTGTGAGTATTAAAGCAGCTGCCTGACCCCTCTTTATTAGTTGTGCGGAGCAGCCAGGCTTAATCAAAAGTTAACGATTCAGTGTAGGATGTGCCCAGGGCGGCGTGAGGGCACTGCATTATTGTTAGTGTGTGTGTGGGGGTAATTTGCTGAGCGAGCTAAGCCAATAGGAGTGCGGTGTGGCTGGCGCTGGTTTGGGGGGGGGAACACATGTGATGTGCCTGAGAGATCAAAACACACACTTGATGAATGTGAGGGCAGAGGGTGGGAGAGGGGGAGTGGCCCGTGCTCCCAGCTTTGAATCACCGATCAAGGTCGTTCTCAGTTCATTAAATTATGCTGAGAGCCTTGGCCTGGTAAGCAACACACACACACACACACAGAGAGAGAGGTATTGCTTTATGCAGTTATTGAAGTTCTTTTTCCATTCTTCTTTTGACCATGACTGCTTCTGTATCCTCACTCTCCAGTTATAATTTGTGTGTGTGCACGAATGTGTGTGCGTGTGTGTGCATTTATTTTGGTCAGTGGCAGTCTGAGCAGGAAAGAGTTGCAGATGAAGCCAGCAGTTACACAGTGCCTTGTGTAATGTTCTGCATGTCTTGTGTGTTTTGGCTCGTCGTCACACACTTCCCGGGTACAGGGTCATTCCTAATATTTACCGTTGTTCATCACACTTTGCTACCAGACAGCTGTACCTCATGATACACACCTCTAGCATTTGATTAATCAATATTCCCATGTAAAAACACTGCACTTGGTCATTTCTTTACGCCGAGATTTTGTTAGGAATTTTACTTATAATATATTATCTGTAGCATCCAAATAGCTCCTTGTTACTATAAGTAACGAGTCCATTATATTACATTATATTATATTACATATTATATTGCATTATATTATATTATATTGCATTATATTATGTTATATTATATTATATTATATTATATTATATTATATTATATTTTGTTTGTATGTTTGTTTTAAAAAGTGTTAATGCCTATGAATGTGAAATAAAAGCAGTGAGGCAGAATGTAATATGTTTCCATTCTAATATCTTGATTTCATTAACAAATAATTTGTCAACGAAAAATATTCTGGACTTTCTTTTCTTTCACATAAAATTTCCAGCTCATTTGTGGCCTGTCTCCTGACACCGCAGGCAAAACATCAACCTTTGCTCTTGATTACAAATTAACCAGGCAAAACCGCTTAGCTACTCAGGATTAAATCTGACATCAACATTAATTCTAGTATGATTCAGGGTTTTTTTTTTGTTTTTTTTTTTAAATCTAATTCATGAGACGGAGAGGAGTTTTGATTTAGATATGACTCACTGTCAATATCTCACACTGCAGGAACAAAATATGGGGTTAACACTCTACCAAGGCCGTATATAATGACCTGTGTGTATATCACCAATACATAATGCATAGTGCATTGTTACAAACCCACTAAGACCTGCCTTGATTTTTTAACAACTGAAATTTATATACATTTCATTTGTGAGTGTAGATTATTGACAGACACATGATATGTCAATCTAAATCTAATGCTTTCCTTACAAGTAAAGTGGAATTTTTAGAAATAATTTTTCCCCCCCAGTTTTTAGTTTTAATTTCTGATGATTTGCCGATCATGTGTTTGGTATTATAATAGGGAAAAACATTAAGACATGCCAACATGTCTATGATTAAACATAATGCACTACACAAAGTGTGGTAGCTTGGTATTAGTGAAATGTTGTGTTACAAAGACTACTTTTAATGTATCATGTTAAGATTCATAATTCGTAATAAAGAGTAGTATAAAGTGTCTGAATTGTTCATAAACAACTTAAATGTGTATTGCCTTATGGATGAATTGTGGCACATTATGATAGCGTTCATAGTTACGTAATGATACGGCTTTCATAGAAAGTGTTACCAAATATGGTTATTAGCATTAAATTTGATTTTCAACTTTGCCATCATTGAATTTCACACAACTAAACACCGCAAGGAGAGACTCAGACAGAGGGGGAAATCTTGCTCAGTGTCTCACACAGTAGTTGCATAACTGATTTCAACTATCATGGTACAAGTCCTTGGACATGAAAGAATGTTTGGATGATATGTATGTGACATGCACACACACACACACACACACACACAGGCCTGCCTTACACATGACATGCTTCGCCTTTCTTCCCATCTGTCTCAGGCCTGACACACACACACACACACACACACACACACACACACACACACACACGGATTGTCATGCGAGGTTTGAGCAGTCCAGAGCAGTTGGGTAAGTACAGGGCATCTGGTCATCGCCTGAGGAGCCAGGCAGGCTCAAGTGTAAAGATCTTGTCATGCCCCACATGGCCAGGCTGAGCTGTGTGTGTGTGTGTGTGTGTGTGTGTGTGTGTGTGTGTGTGTGTGTTAGTGAGGTGGGGGGTGCCGTGTTTGTGTTGAGCATAATGTGCTCTGCTTGTGCAAATGTGTTTAGTGTGGGAAGTTAATGTAATATTCTCGCCAATCCATTTACACATCGTCCACGCAGGGCTCCTGTTATGTGTCGAGCCACTGGAGCTGAGAGAAGATCCAAAACGAAAGATTTTACATATTCATCATCCATATTTTTACATAGTTGAATTGTTTTTTATCTGAAAGATTTTTTTTTTTTTTCTCCCACCACAAGGAGGCACGGTTTCTTATAACTTACATTTTACACCAAACCAAAAAGGTGCCTAGGCTTCAAAACAGGACCGATAAAACCATATTGCAAAACTCAAAGGATAAGTGTATTTCTATTCTCGGCATAAATGAATTCTGTGTGGGGTGGAGCCACAGCTTTAAACCAGATTTGGCGCAAACACGAGCATACATCAAATCTTCAACCTTCCTGCAGGCGCATGGTGATTGGGAAGTGGCTTTAAAGCACGGAAATGGCTTAACTTGATTTAACTAACAGCTTCCACATAGCCTGCTGCTGAAGACGCCAGTCTCTGTTAATGCCCAGGACTCGAATCAGACCCAGGGAAACACACATTACAGCAGAAATGCTGCTGCTCAGAGTTAATACTTGTGGGTTTTTTCTACTCTTAGTTCGAAACGTAGTGGCAGATGTGTCATACGTTGAGCCACTGGCTTTGGACTTTTTTTATTTCTGCGTAAAGCCGCTTCAGCACACCTCTGTGTTGTCTCTCTCCAGAGATTACAGCTTTTACATGGTCAGACCGAGTCATCACTTGGAACACACACATTGGAACATCTCAGTTAAAGAAGCACAAATGCTGGATTAGATGCTGTTCCGAGAACAGATTCTCCTTTTTACATTATTTTACATAAATATGCTTGTAATATTTATGTGCCCCCCCCCGTGCTCAACTTTGCTTAGTGTCCTGCAGTGTTGTACATATTAACACAGCAGCTAAAGAGTAACATTACAAGCCACTTTTCTTTCTAATCACCAGGCTTCCAAGTCGCAACACTATGTTAGATCATTTCTGACAGCAAAGGATCACCAACATTATGCATGTTTGTAGCTGTCCTCATTTACAAGAAAAGCGCACAAGTGTTCTGCTCTCTACAGGCCGTGCTCAGCAAGGGGTCTCGGTTTGAGCTTCCCACAGCACGGTTGGCTCCGAGATTCAACAAGAAGCCAAGCGAATTCTAGGTGCCCTCTAAACAAGGTGGAAAGGGGAGCGAGGATGTTACTGGCCTCTCGTCTAGTTTTACATTCTGGCAGAGTGTACCATGACTCATGGGCTTGCAGCTCATTAAAGCAGGAGTCTGGGGCTTGTCTCTGTAATCAGCAAGCTCACCCGCGCCTTTGCTGCTGGATCTGCGGAGAGCAGAGCAGCGCCAGTCCTCCCAAAGCAACCGGCCATGTTTTCAATAAAGCCTCTCCGCCTGGATTTCTGCCTCTGCTGTATCAAAGGCTTGGGAGCCACAGGCCATGAACCAGAGCTTAAGAAGGAGGACTGTGGGGAAGGAGGGATAAAGACAAGAGAACATCGGCATCGAATCGGCAGAAGTCATCTTTTTTTTTTTCTTTTTTTTTCTTTTTTTAATCCATGCCTTGAGTGCAGCAACAAACCCTATTTTCCTTTTCTGTCAAACATGAAAGTAGGACTGGTGCTGACGCTCGTGCTTGACTGCTCACATTACCCTTTCCAGGCATGAAATTGAACACAGCGGGTACGGCTCCGTGGCAGTTATGAATATGTGATTGCGTGTGCTAGGAATCTTTTTTTTTTTTTTTAAGGGAGTAATGCTATCTGAGCAGAGCAAATGTTGAGCGCCAACACGTAGCAGAATGAATTAGTAGCCGAGCCAAAACACCGGATACAGGGAGGTTATGTCTGTTCGGTGCATTTAACACATCACCCACGCAATTTGCCCCCCTCCCCCCCCCCCCCCCCCCCCCTTCTCTTTCCCTCTACAACAGGATTAGCTCACACCCACAGACACCATTCACGGCGCCACTGACCTCTTTAACTATGACAGTTATGATGCTTTGTCTGTCTGCCAGCTCATCGGAAATGCAGGGCTGCTTAATCATTCATTTGCTCTGTTCTTGACCCTAGTGTAAAATTTAGCTTCATTCTTGATGAATGCCAGTAAAAAAGCCACGGAGGTTTGTATGGTTTCCAGTTATTCCCTTGTTGTATTATTTCCACGGTTGTAGAAACACAATGCCATTCATGTCTGTATGAGATCACCAAGTCGTTGACATTAACATGAGTATACAGGCGTTTTTTTTTTGTTTTTTGTTTTTTTTTTTACTTCTCATTTCTCAGCTGTGATATATTATTATGTTCGCTTTGGGTTATGATTATATTAAGACAGGAAAATTAGATTAAGACTGAGGAAAATGGAAACAGCTCTATTTAGCTGATAAGTGGGCATAGATTTTTAGACAGTGTGGAGTAAGTGGTGTGTGTGTGTATGCGTGTGTGTGTGTGTGTGTGTGTGTATGCGTGTGAAAGAGACCCATGTGTCTGAGAGTGCTCCCTCGTTATGCAAATTAGGGTTCCACCTCTTAAATCTCCTTTAGCAAATGAGCGGAAAACAGAGACGTAAACAGCTGTTGCTGTTGCACTCCGACATCTGTGAGACTGTCCCTCGTGATTCACTGTGTTGCACTGACCCTGTTTTGTACCCCAGGCTTAACCTATGTTTCTCTGCTCATTCTTTTTTTGTGTGTGTGTGTTTGGGCTTTGTTGTCAGGCGTTGGACTGAGGGGATTTACCCCATTTGACACCTCCTTAAACTTGGATCAGGGGCAGTCGGATAATGCTGTTAGACTTTGTCAATTGCTTTTCTGTTTATAAGGACTGTGGGAGGTCTGCAAGCTGAAGGCATGACCAGGCGACCTCAGAAATCTGTCTCCGTGTTTCGTCTTCTGTCATTCCACAAAAAGTGTTAAAAGCTTCAGCTTGACCTAATGCACTGTAAAAGAGTATAAAACATTGATTATTATTATTATTATTATTATTATTATTATTATTATGAACCGCAATAATAATAATCGCACAAGTAGTAGCATTTAATTAATTTTAAGTATTTTGCCTTGGATCAAATCCCACAGTGTTGTACACAATCTCAAAATAAAAACGGGATGCTAAAACCATGAAGCAAGCAGTCAAGTAGTAAAATGTTTTAGAAAGAAAATAACTTTAGCACCAAAGGGAGTGATTAGTTTATATAATTAAAAGAAAAAAAATCTCCAGATCCTTTCATGCTTCAGTTTGATTCATAGTTAAACTAGATTTTCTGCTAACATTGTTGGGTTAGATACAGGGCTAATATATTACTATAATTTAATTCATGCCAAAGCTGTCAGTACACACACACACACACACACAGATACATCAGTTTGACTAGTGTATAACCACAGATAAATAATGCCCACACCTTAACCTCAGCAACTAAAAGGAACTTTCAGCAGTTTATTTTGTTTGTTTGTTTGTTTGTTTGTTGGGGGGGGGGGGGGGGGGTTGGAGTGAGGTGGAATGCAGTTTTGTGACCAGCCAAATGTCCTTACAGTCTCAATCTTTGCATATATCTTGGACACACGCACACATTTAGATCTTTTGGAATAACATAATCCTTACCTTACCATCAGTGACCAATAGAAACTTGTTCATAGAACAGTTCTCTTGTTTTCCTATCATTTTGTCCTCATATAGGACTGAAAACACATCTTTAAGGAGCAGGCTGAGCCATAGCTGTTACTGATTTAGTGACCGATAAACAGTTCTGGCCTCTGCTGTATGGATTATATGCACATGTCATATACATAGTATTGACTAACCCCAGTTTCAGTACACTAGCCTTTCTCTGTCACTGCTGTTCGCACCGGATGATAAACTTTAATCCCGTGCGTGTTTACTTGCTTCTCTCACTCCAGCACTACAGAAGCCGACAGCCGTATTGATCAGTGTTCAGCTTTAGCCGGACACTTCACACATTCTGGATGTAAGCAGTACTCAGAGTTTCCTGGCTTCCGCTCAGCTCGTCTCCTTCTTTTCCTGCCCTGTGCCACTGCATCTGAACCCTGTGCTTGGGATATTTATAGCCTGGGGCTAAAGCTTTTCTCTCTTCTCATTAGCTGCCAGCGCTTAGTGGTCAGTCCACATAGCTGCTTCTCCATAAGTGTCACTCGCCTTTTCTCCTCCTCTTCTCGTCTGCTCTCTCAGTGCTGTGGTAATGGCTCCCACCTCAGGCGCCACAGCATGACCCACACAATGCCAGTCTATGTGTGGAGAAGAAGAAAAGAGGAGTGATGTGGTAATAGTGAAGCCTCTGGTGTCTGACAGTTTTTGTGTTACACCACACGCACACACCCACACACACACACTCTGTGTATATTTATAACTGCACAGATGCGCTTGAGTTCAGTGAAGTATGGATGTTATACCAAGACACACAAACCTACAAATAGAAAAAACAATCCTGATTAGAGTTTACAGTTTCTCAGAAAGATGAATTACTGTACTGTCAGGTGTAAAACTGAGCCTGCGTTATGTAAGAAATAAAACACAACAGGGTTGTATGGTTGTAGAAATAAAACACAATAGGGTCTGTTACAGAAAATTCATAAATGCCATTGTGGTGTGAAGCATCTCGAAGTTATTATGTTCCAATAACAGCACATCCTAACATTGCTCTTATACCACCACAATTTGCCAACTGACACACTTAGAGTTAGATAGATTTAATGGTTTCGAGAAAAAAAAAAAGAAGTAAATTGTTGTTCTCACTTAGAGCAGCTATAAACAGCTGCTCCCTCACCAGCCTCTCTCTTTTTTCTGTCTTGAAGTTAATATGAGAAATCGGAAAGCGCAGAGCCTTCTATCATGAAGACTCTCCCATGATAGAAAACTTACTGACCAATACAAAGCACAGACACGGGAGACTTCCATAAATGTTAAGTAAACGTATCAGCCTGTCAACGATGATACATTTTTCTTTAATTTCATTGTTAATTTCTTTGTTCAGCGACACGTTTATTATATAATCTAATAATAAACTTTTAATATGTTTATTATTAGATTATATAGAACATCTGCCATATAAGTCCCTTGAGCTGTTACTATAGAAACGATAATGTATTCGAGTGAGCATGTAAACATAAATCTGTTATTTGGATTACTGTCGGAGTTGCGGTTATTCTGTCCCTCCAGGATTTCGCGACGGCAGAAATTAACGCAAAATCAAGGAAACTCCACAGTATTCTGCGTAGCTTACAATTTTTCAAAATGACAGCAGATTTTCCGCAGATTTGGGCCAAGACGCATCATGGGACGTCATCACAACACGCATTCAGCCAAAGCCCTCTTCGATTCACATGCGTCGAACATGAGTACAGCAAAAAGATCTCATTTACCAACAGACATCACTGTGAAAGACCGTGCAAAACAATTTCATGCAATTGCAATTGCGCCAATTCAAGACGTTCTCCACAAAAAAAAAAGCACAAAAAACTCTGCAAGTTGCATCACAAATTTTGAAAAAAGCCGCAGAAAAAACAAGCATTTTTGACCAAACATGTTTCAACACATTAGGAGTGTGAGAACTGCAGCATCCTGTCCTTGTCCCTGCAGTGTCTGACCCTGTCTCCTTGCACCTGTGTCCCCAACACTGTCCCTAACTTAATGATGTAGTACATGTGCATGCTTGGAAAAGGGTGGCCACCTCACCATTAAACACACGCCTGTTTTTTTTTTTTGTTTGTTTGTTTTTTTCTATTTTCGTTATCGTTCTCTACAGGTATATCCTAAAGGAGGCCCTTCCTGCTGTTTTTCTTTTTTCTTTTTGTCTTTTTTCAAGCATGCATATGTCCCACATCACTGTCTCCTCCATCCTCTTTCATTCCCCATATTTATTTGTCATTCATTGTATGTAAGAAAGGAAGGGAGTGGAGAGGAGATGTGAGGAGAGGAGTGACGCAGCCAGCTCAGGGCCATGCTAGAGCGCAATGGAAGACGTCTGCACCCCTGATTCACAAGGTTAGAAATGCTAGTGCCAGATGGAGCAGAACATGGAGTCATCACTGTTAAATTGTTCATTAATGATCAGAAATCCTCACGCTCTGTTCTCAGACATGGACCATGACTGAGAAGTGCTTATGTAGAGTCAGGCTGGGATTATTTCCCCTGAGTCAGAGTATTCACTGGTCTGTTAAAGTCTTCAACACAACCCTCTTTCATTCATCTCTCAGTGTTTTAGTGTTTTATACTGTAAATATTTGTATCTAATTTAGCTCTAACAAATAGATCCAGTGCTGTCGACTGTAACGTTGTGTTTACTGTTTGTGAATGTTTTATGTAATGTCAATCTAAAATAGTCTAATAAAGAATTTGAGAAAAACTGTGGAGGGGAAAAAAGTTTTTTCACCTTTATTGTATTTTATCTCTAGTTGCTGTACATGTTCATTCAGGTATGTAATTTGCACAACAACAAGGGGCGAATTCTGCATTATTCATGCACTGAGCCCTGCTACATTTAAACTTCATAATCCTCAGCAGGCTCAGGTTGAGGTAGGGACAGCCGTTTTAATGCATAATTGACCTTGTCTGTCGATGCCCTCCACATTAGACGTATAAAACTGGAACATACTTCCATGATGTTAGATATCCATCTTAAACTATTACTTATATCTGTAATGAGTGGATCATTACATAATTTTTTGTTTTGTTATTTTGCACTTTAACTGTCTCAGAGCCTGGCAATGACTAGCTGGGTAAATAACACCAGCGTGTGAACTTTGTTCTCTGACTAGGTCATGAGCCGTAAAAACAGAAAGGAGCAGCATGTGATTGAGGAGTGCTGACAGCACCGAGCTTCTCTCGGACTCGTGCACCCTGTTATACATCAGCTCTGTCCAACATGTCGCTCTCTGTAAAACATCCCAGCGGTAGCCTGTGACCAGAAGCTGTCATTTGTTTAGATAAACCTTATGATATAGAATTTTATTCTTTTTGGCTTCACATGATGGCACACGCCAATTATCAGCCCGCTCGTACTCGCTACCGCACTTTGTAATCAGCTCCAACAATTATACCATTGAAAATATGCACTGATTGCTCTCCGTGTGTATTTTGGACCAAGCGGCCGAGCCAAAAACAATACCGGTCAAAACAAAGCAAGGGTTACGCGGACTCACAATAATTTGCACCGCCTTTGAAGTGTCCAGTCCCGAAATTACAGTGCTGCCATAATGAAGTATTGCCATGCAATTACCCAGCAGTTTAGTGCACAGAGCCACAGAGCAGTGAAAGTGCAATGGGGTGTTGGGAGCAGAGGGCAGGCGCTGAAACTTGAGAGGTAGCGTGCTGTTTTTCTGTGAGTGTTTGGTACACTTAGTATGTGTGTGTGTTTATGGTTGTGCTACACCCTGTGAAGCGTGTTTGGCTACGTGCTGGGTGGCCCTCACCTGAGGTGGCCAGGCCTGATGAATTATGAAGTGGTTGCAATCTCGTTAATATTGCAGCAGCAAACATACAGCATACTGGCACCAGCCTGCATGTTAACAAACGATGCATTTTTAATTAACGCTCAGCTTTGATTGTTGATTTGACATCACCCTGGACCATGGCACAATGTGGCTGAAAAGTAGGCGATAAGTTATTTCTGGTGCCCAGGTACCACCAGGGCTTTAAAAGTTTCACTCAGCCGCTCTTATACATTGTGTCTCTTGGCTCTGCACCATGGACTAAATTATGGAGGAGCGACGTGAAGTGCTACAGATGGACCACAGATTTGGAAATGGCTTGTGTCTTTGTTTGTTAAACTGTCCTGTAGTGGGATTAAGTAAGAAATAAAACACTTTGTGGTGTGCTGTTTTAGGGAAAATGTCCATGCCGGGGTTGTATGATGCTTTTGCTGCCCTGAAGAGTTTCATTCCTCGTATACCACAGCAGCTTGCTTATTACCATTTTTAAGTTATTAATGAACAACAAATCAAGCTTCCTAAATGTTTATCCATCCATTTTCCGTACCGCTTATCCTACACAGAGTCGTGAGCCTGGAACCTATCCCAGGGAACTCGGGGCACACAGCGGGGGACACCCTGGATGTGGTGCCAATCACACACCCATTCACACACTACAGACAATTTGTAAATGCCGATCAGCCTATAACTAATGTCTTTGGACTGAGGGATGAAACTGGAGTACCCGGAGGAAACCCCCGAAGCACAGGGAGAACATGCAGACTCCGCGCACACAGCGCAGAGGCGGGATTTGAACCCCGAACTCCGGAGGTGTGAGGCAAACGTGCCAAGCCTTAAATGTTTATAGTTACATTTAATATTGTGCAATGTCCATGAGATAAGTTGGTTCCTGTTATCATTTATGTCGCATATGTCGCTCCCTCACCGGCTTTTCTATTTTTTTCCTCACTCCTCTGTCCGGAAGACTCTCCTACGACAGAAAACCTACTGACACTGGAGACTCCTTCCATAAATCTTAATTCAGTGTCTCTGTACAGAAAGCTTCACTGTATCAATGATGATTTATTTTATTTGTTAAATAACAGCACTTATTTTTAATCTGTTTATTATTAGTCTTAGATTATGTGGAGTGTCTACCATACAAGTCCCTGTGTATGAGTTGTTACTATAAAAACAATAAAATATTAGAATCAGATATTTATTAATATAAACCTGTCATTTGACTTGCAGCCAGAGCTACTGTCAGAACCGTGCTGCTATAGAAAATATGAACATATTCAGATTCGAGAATTCAACAGCACTGTGGTATAAGGAGTAGTGTTATTCAGGAAGCCATGGAAACACTAGTTACTCATCATGGCCAGTTGACTCTGTGTTGGCAGGGTTCCACCCCTCCACTTGCGGCGACTTTGATTAAAAGCATACACGGAGATGTGATGAGCCTCATAGTCACGTGACCTGTAGTAGATACACTGGTCGTTCCTTGATCTTCAAGTTGTGCAACACTGTTTTAGCTCTGAATTCTTGCTTCTGATTCCAGTATAGACGTCTTACACGCAATTTAACGCCATGTTTCCCTATTGTAGGTGACTAAACACTATTATGCAACGTTATGTTTGCACTATCATTAGATGATAGTTAACCAGGATAATCCCTGACTGCAGCATTAAGAGATTTCACTCCCACTTCTTTGGAGTCAGCTCTCTTTATTTTTTCCACTCGAGTGCTAGTGTATCAGACCTTGCAGAACCACAGAGACTAGCATTTACACCCACCAGCACTTCTTTCACTCGGTGCTCCAGCACTAGCGTGCTAGCAGTGCGAGGGTCAGGCCCTGAGCGCGGCCGGCTGAAATGAGATACATGCCCGGCTCAGGGACGGGAGCAGGGTCAGCAGCTGGTGGAGGATATGGCAATCATTTATAAAAATATGCTTTCTCAAGCCCACAAAAACAAAAGCCCCGAACCCAACAGCTGGGAAGGGTTGGGAGTAGCCCCAAGGCTGGCAAGTTCCCTTCCAGATGGAGAGGTTAGTCCGGGGCTAGCCAGGCCGCTCCACTTAAACTTCCGATTCCCATTAGGTGCAGAGAAGATTGCAGGGGAAGGGAAGAGGAAGAAAAGCAATGAGCATGACTGCTCTGTTTTTTCACCCTGCTTAATCAAATAAAGCAGGAAGCTTCCGAGACGGAAGAATTGTGTTTATTGATATTTGCGCACACTCTGTGTTGTTTGTTTTAAAAGTCTTCTCCATCATTGTGAAATATTGCAAGTTTTTTTTTTTTTTTTTTTTTTTTTTTTTTTTAAACTTGCCTGTGCTTGAGCCTTTTTTTTTCTTGCATCAGGAAGTTGCATCAGGGCTTTCTTATTTTTTTCATCAACGTTCCAATTTATTTAAATTGAGCCACTGGGAAATTTCCACTGACTGTGCTTCTACTGCAAGTAAATTACCAAGCCCAGGGCAATTTATAGTAATAGTAGGCGTTGGATTAAATAGCTGTATGGAGCAGGCCTTAAATAAAAATTGATGAGCCTCTCCACTCTTGTGTTGATGTGACACTCAGCTCAGTGTAGAAGTATTAGGGTCCTGCTGTGGGTATTGTGTTACCCCTAGCTCAATTTGGCTCTGTTAAAAAGTGCAGTTGCATTTTTTGGGGTGTGTCAGAACCTGACAAGCGATCCCTGGATTTGCCCTTAATAAGAGAAATGTACACATGGAAGCCCTGGGAACAGATTCAGTGCACTATATAATGAAGGTGAGTGAAACCATGCCAAAAGCTAGTAACCTCGTACAGTGATGTTGACACGGGGTCTACACAACCTGGCAACTGTTTTTTTGAGAGGACATGTGATATTCATTGAAAGGCACTACTAAGGTTTACTGTAAGGGGACAGAGCACTGATGTATTAGGCTCCATGTAGCCGCTGAGGATATGATCACCATTAGGCACCATTATACACCATTACTTATAACTGTATATGGCAGAAGATGGCCACGGCCAAAAACATTAGTGCGTTCTCATACACCCAGCAGCTGCCTTGTTCACTTCATTATTTGAGAAAATATAAAGCAGTCCATAAAAATAACTTCTTGTATCACACTCATTTTGAAACCTTTTCATTAACTACCACACATAAGAGTGGCAGGCTGGGAAATCCTTTCACATGGTGCAATTTGGACATTTTCTACTAAAAACTACAGGTTTTTCCAGAATTTACGGCATTTGGCAGAAGCCCTTATCCAGAGCGACTTACATTTATTTCATTTTTTTTACACAACTGAGCAGTTGAGGGTTAAAGGCCTTGCTTAAGGTCAAAGCTTGGTGGTTTACATAATTATGACCTAATAGTAGACAAAGAGATCCAAATTAAACAAATGACACAAAAATATTATACTTGGTCATTTATTTATCGAAGAAAATGATCTAATATTACATATCTTTGAGTGGCAAAAGTATGTGAACCTTTGCTTTCAGTATGTGGTGTGACCCCCTTATGCAGCAGTAACTGCAACTATAACATTTCCAGTAACTGTTGATCAGTCCCGCACATCAGCTTATAGGAGTTTTAGCCCATTCCTCAGTACAGGACAGCTTCAACTCTGATATGTTGCTGGGTTTCCTCACATGAACTGCTTACTTCAGGTCCTTCCACAACATTTCTATTGAATTAAAGTCAGGACATTGACTTGGCCATTCCAAAACATTAACTTTATTCTACTTTAACTATTCTTTGGTGGAATGACTTGCGTACTTAGGGTCGTTATCTTGCTGCATGACCCACCTTTTGGGATTCAGTTCTTGAGATTCAGTTCATGGACAGGTGTCCTGACATTTTCCTTTAGAATTCACTGGTATATACTAAAATTCATTGTTCCATTAATGATGGCAAGCCGTCCTGTCCCAGATGCAGCAAAACGGGCCCAAACCACGACACTACCACCACCATGTTTCACAGATGGGATAAGGTTCTTATGCTGGAATGCAGTGTTTTTCTTTCTCCAAACATAACGCTTCTCATTTAAACCAAAAAGTTCTATTTTTGGTCTCATCTATCCACAAAACATTTAGCAAATGCAGACAGGCAGAATTGTTCTTTTTAGAGAGCAGTGACTTTCTCCTTGCAACCCAGCCATGCACACCATTGTTCTTCAGTGTTCTCCTGATGGTGGACTCATGAACATTAACATTAGCCAATGTGAGAGAGGCCTTTAGTTGCTTAGAAGTCCCTTTGTGACCTCGTGGACTATTACACGTCTTGCTCTTGGAGTGATTTTTGTTGGTTGACCACTCCTGGGAAAGGTAACAATGGTCTTGAATTTCCTCCATTTGTACACAGTCTGTCTGACTGTGGAATGGTGGAGTCCAAACTCTTTAGAGATGGTTTTGTAACCTTTCCCATCCTGATGAGCAACAACTCCTCTTTTTCTGAGGTCCTCAGAAATCTCCTTTGTTCATGTTATGATACACTTACACAAACATGTGTTGTGAAGACCAGACTTTGATAGATCCCTGTTCTTTAAATAAAACAGGACACTCACTCATACCTGATTGTCACCCTGATTGGGTAGGAAAGCTCTCTAAGATACATAACACTCTGTTACATAACAGTGTAGCTATATTTATTGTGATCAGTAAATTTCAGCTTTTGGTGTCCAGAGCAGTCAGTTTGCCTCCTTGTGGATTTGAAATGAAATTAATGAAGCTCAGGAAACTGTATGATTCCAGGTACATGATCTTTATATGCCAATGTTGTTACCTAGTCACACATCAGATCCACTTTATAAATGTACAAAAACCCAGGACCATCTAAGCAAAAACATTTTCCGACATATTCATACACGTGTTAACTGACATGAAATAATAAGCCCTTGTGTGTGAGACAATGTGATGCTTAAGACACTCAGCTCTAGTACAATGAGACACTTTGTCAGAGCACTGATATTTCTGGTGCAGTGTGACCTGCTTGTCTGTATGCTTTTTTTTGTCAGGGAGTCGTGAGAAAGACAAATCTCTCTCTCACTCTTTCTCTGTTTGCCAGTCTCTATCTTCACCCCCCACACACACACTCCATGCGTGTGACTGCGTGTGTCTGTGTGAGTGTTTGCCGTGGTGTGTTTGTCTTGTGATGCACGCCGGTCTCCGTATGGTTGACTACCTGATCCTTCAGCCCCCCTGGGCCCTCAGCGCACCAGCGCAGCTCGGGGTTGTGACCTCAGGGCCTGTCGGGGTCGCAGCAGCGGCCAGCGGGGGCAGGCATTACAGGCCCATTACTGCAGGAAATTGAAAACACAGAGCCCGGCTCAGACACAAGTCGCCTGCGCACTGACGCCATTTGTAGGGCCTAATTGTGTTGTAATTAAGACAAACCTGGAGGAAGATGGAGCAAGTGCCTGAGGCAAGAGGAAGGTCAGAGAGAAATGGAGAGAGGAAACCAATCATCACATTTCACACGCAATGAAACAATCTCACAGTGTTAAACTGTGCAAATGTGTGTGGGAGGGCAGACTTTTTGTTTTGTGTTTCTTTTTTTTTCTTTTCTTTTTTTCCCCTCTTCCTTCTCAGCCATGTTCCCATTCCTCTTGTTATTGTTTTTTGGTTGTTGTTGGTTTTTTTTTTTCCTTTCTTTCTTTATTTATTTATTTATTTTGGCGTTATATTGGGTACTGGCAGCAGATGTATTCATTGCAATTTTAAGACATTTTAAGACACTGCATTTTCAATTTCACACCAGTGTCATCTCATAGTTGGTAGTTTAGTTAATAATTTCTAGATTTTTCCATCACCTCATCACTCCTGTGTAGCAAAAGATTCACAGAACTGATTAAAATGGCAGGCTTTAGCCTGGATAATGAAATCGACCATCACTGTGTTTATACCAGTCTGCTTCAATTAGGATGAAGAGTGCCAAGGCCCATCACTGTTTCTCACCCTCTAACTCTAAAGATTTTCACTCTTCACCATACTCTCACTGCAGACAGTTTAGGCTTAGCATTTAGCAGCAATACAGCAGCCACCTGAAAACTATATATCTTCCTGCTTTTTTGGCTAAAGCAGCAGTCAGACCAAACATGAATAAAATTCTCCTGGCAGAAAAGCCAATTCACTGAAGGGGGAAAGGAAACAGGATGTGAAAGACATGCATCTTTGTTTAGTGCATTGCATTAATTCATTTTTTCATTTCAAAATGTAAATGAGAAAACAATTTTAGTTTTTCTTGGCACATACTAAAATAGGAAATCGGTTCAATTTTTTTCTATTGTCCCTATTTGTTAATGGTGTCTACTTTTTTCACCACACAAAGCCTAGAAATCAAATATTCATGAATGCAAGTATGAAAAACTGCCCACTTTCACAGTGCTGCTATTGTACGTGCTGTTATACCAATTTAAGATGTGTACTCTGTTTTCATAGAAGTTACGATAAAAATTGGATAAAAACCTGCAGAAATAAACTTTCTGTGTTTAAAATATTCTTAAATTTCAGCACCTGGAAAATCATGCTGAGCTTTCCAGCCACTATGTCATCCTCCTTTACCATCACCTTGTTGCTTTTTAAAAATAAATAAAAATAACAGTGAGCGATATTAGCAGTACATCAGGCAGTAAATCTTTAATTCCCTCTAAATTCTTTAATTCTCTTTAAATCCCTCTTTTTTGTTACCCAGTAATTGCTGATACACATATTAATATCTCATTTGCAGTGCTGTGCATATGTTTTAGGCTCCCTGTTATTTCTAGTTCAAACTTTGTTATAGATTTTTTTGTTTTATGACTTCTACATTATCAAGTCAGTACAAAAAACATTTTAGGTTCCCAAACATTAGTTTTCTAGCACAAAAGCAGCATATTACGTAAGAGACACTTTTCAGACAAAAAACACAATGAAGGCTGCTGGGTTTTGCTGCAAAAATAAGAAGCAAGTACAAAAGTCAAAGTCTCCCAGAAGAACTGTGGCTGGTTCTGCAAGATGCTCAATAAAACTTACCAGATAATTTCCTTATAAAACTGCACTAATTGTACCGGAGACTACTATTTTTATTTTTATTTTTTGTCACACCAAATATTGACTTTGTTTCATTTACTACCGTTTACTGCACTTTATGGTATTTTTTTTTAATGTAGAAACATTTAATTTCATTATTTTGAAGGCATCTTTGCTCTACAGCATTTCTTTGCATGTGCCTAAAGCTTTTGCACAGTACTGTGTATATATATATATATATATATATATATATATATATATATATATATATATATATATATATATATATATATTTATATTTTTGGTGGATTTGCTAGTGTGCTTAGGCTCATTATCCTGTTGAAAGGTGGTCCACGTTCCGTTCATTCATAGTCGAATCAATATATGCAAGCTGTCCAGTCCCACCAACGTGCTTCACAGTTGGTATGAGGTGCTTCTCCTGAAAAGCCTTTTGTCTTTGGTCTGTGCCAAACAACTCTATCTTTGATTTGTCTGTCCAGAGCACATTATTCCAAAAGTCTTTGGACTATATGTCCAAACTATATGTTTGCCTATATGCTCATTGGCAAACTGTAG